>SJYT01003582.1:457075-475051 GCA_006410635.1 Cephalophus harveyi | reverse complement strand
CTCTATCAGATCTAGGCCCTTAAATCTATTCCTCACTTCCACTGTATAATCATAAGGGATTTGATTTAGGTCATACCTGAATGGTCTAGCGGTTTTCCCTACTTTCTTCAATTTGAGTCTGAATTTGGTAATAAGGAGTTTATGATCTGAGCCACAGTCAGCTCCTGGTCTTGTTTTTGTTGACTGTATAGAGCTTCTCCATCTTTGCCTGCAAAGAATATAATCAATCTGATTTTGGTGTTGACCATCTGGTGATGTCCATGTGTAGAGTCTTCTCTTGTGTTGTTGGAAGAGGGTGTTTGCTATGACCAGTGCATTTTCTTGGCAAAACTCTATTAATATTTGCCCTGCTTCATTCCACATTCCAAGATGCATAGCTCCAGCAAAACTTTTAAAAGATCTATAATTCCTTATCAAAAGCCAAAACAGTACAAAACAAATAAATCAAACGGGCATGTTAACATATACTGCAGCTGAAACTTTTAAGTCAACTAACCCATATTTTCTTCCATCTCTTCATCTATTAGTTCCATAAGACCAGCAGGGATGATGTTTCCTTTCAGTGTCATTAAAGTATTGATTCTGCCATCATCATCTGGGTATACTTGGTAGGCTTGAGATACGTAGGTTCTATCCCAGGATCAGAATCTCTGGATGTGAGATTCAGACATCTACACTGTAGATAAACATCTTAGTTGACTATATGCATACTCAAATTTTGCAAGTAACTGAGTAGTACCAGTTCCAAGGAAATAATAGCAACATGGTAAATGTTTGATGGGTGACCAGCTGACTGAATAAATGAATGAATGCAGATTCTGATTTCAAAAGAATTGTAACAGCTATTAAGCGAGTAATTTTAGTGAAGTTATGTAAATTAAAGCAAAACCATATTCATGTAAGAGAAAAAACAAAATAATTATGAATATTGGACCACTAAGTATATTATAATTATTACTAACAAGCCATGAAAATATTGACTTAATATCTCTAATTGTCAGTATACGCTCTAGGTTAGGAGACATTAAAGAAGCATATCATATTCAAATGTAATTCTTCTAAGAAAGAATACTAGGTATATTTAAAAATCAGATTATAAATAGGTACAAGCTACTCATTTGCTCTTTAACACATCCATTATTTTTAAGGCACAGTTAATTAAAATAATTATTTTACAACAATGTTGTGACACCAATTGTTTATATAATGACTTCTGATCTTCAGATCTGGAAAATTCTCTCTAGAATTGATCATAAACACATGTGAGGAGAATGAAGTGTTTTTCATTTGCTGTCTAAAAATGAATAAGACTAAAATTATTCTTTCTCAAGGTGTTTAGTTGAGTTTCTGAGGCAAGTAATAAAACAGCACTTTTGATTCTTTAGGGCTTCCCTGGTGGCTCAGGGGGTAAAGTGTCTGCCCGCAATGCGGGAAACCCGGTTTGCTACTTAATTTTCCTACTATACTATCTCTTTCTAATCTAATCTTATATTAATAAATAAATACATTTTCCTCGCCGACACTGTCCACCCTTCGAATCACCCTGGATCCACCGGGGCTGGACCCCGGCAGAAAACTTTTTATAAAAATGGGCTTCTTCTATTGGTTGGTTCTGCTTCCTTTTTGTTGACTTTATTTTTAATCAGACTGTCTCCATTATGGTAAAATTATGCAGGAGTTCCCAGTCTACATTTTTGGCAATTCTATTAGGAAAAAAAGATAGTGACTTTTCTCAATAGTGATAAAAATTATTTTAATAAGATATTTTCCTTAATAAGTGTCTTTATTAGTTAGCAAAACAAATGGAAATGAATTAGAAAAAAAAGAGAGAGAGAGAGAGATTCCTACTCAGTGCTCACGTACATTTCCATCCACAGACCACTTGCTACAAACCTGTGGCTTCCAGGTGAAGGAAGGCTCTAGGCACAAAATGCAACCTAGATTATATTTAAACATAGTTTACAGGAAATAGAGAATAAGAACAAAGGGGCACCCTAGAGCAGTGGGTGGAGCAGAGTAGCTTCTTGGTGATCCACTTTTTTTTTCTTTTTTTTACCAAAAGTAATGTTTTTTTTTTCTTCTTCTTCTTCTTCTTCTTCTTCTTCCTCCATTCCTCTGTCAACCTCTCTGCCATCTATTTGAATTTTCCTTTTTCCCTGGTATCTTTGGTCAGCCTGAGGCACCTAATGCCTTCAAACCCTTTTCCATACTTGGTTCCTGAGTACAAGGAAGGGCAATTTACTCTTCTACTGGCTAAGAGGACAAACCAAAACTTAAACTTATTACAACATTGGGGAAGTTTCTGATGAGCAAAGAAAGGGAAACATTAGGGAATACTACTCTCTGTGATGCTAATATCTAACATCATTATGTCTTAATATATTCCCTTTAGAATGTACTGTTTTTTGTTTGTTTGTGTTTTTTTTTTTTTTCAGCATTCCATGAGAAGGCTGTTTTCAAAAAGGGATAGAAAGCCTTGATGCTAATTTAGAGGATTCTAACAGGTAAGTGACACACTACTCACATAATTGTAATGAGAGAAGCATCATGCAGGATAATTTAGCAAATTTAAAAATATGTTTCCACATGTCTTTTTCCCCTTAAGAAGGAAGTAGAACCTAATACAGATAGTGACTGTGGCATAAACTTCTTGGAGAATGCCAACTTCTCCACATCCAAGAGACAGCTTTAAATAGAAAACTGTGTATCACAGATGAAAAGTATTACTCTTTGCATGTTTATAAAATGATATTTTAAGAATATAACTTGTAATTTACATGCATCTGGATTTATTTTGATACAGTGGATAACTACACCTAATGGAAGTTTCAGAGAAAACATAACAAAGTGGAGGTTAAGAACTGCATAATGAAGGTGAAGGGTAATATGCCATATATGTGGGAGGGAAATTTGCATCTTTCTCTATTTTAGTCTTTTGAGGGATAAAGAACCTTGGGTAGATCTGTTCACCTTCCCACAGAGAAAAGTACTTTTCATAGAAATTAAATGAATGTGGAGATTTTCCTAAAGATAAAAGTGAAATATAAATATATCAGGGAGGATGGTATAGTTTAAGACAGTCCTTAAGGAAACCAAGTTTTCACTGTGGCTTCTGTCATAAAACAGATTTGTCAAGTAGATGGGCTTCCCTGGTGACTCAGACCATAAAGAATTTGCCTGCAATGTGGGAGACCTGGGTTCAATCTCTGGTTTGGGAAGATCCCTGGAAGAGGGCATGGAAACTTGCTCCAATATTCTTGTCTGGAGAATCATTGTGAATAAAGGAGGCTGACAGGCTACAGTCCAAGGAGTCACGAAGAGTCAAACATGACTGAACGATTAAGCACACACACAGAACCCTGTCAGGTAGAAGGATCAACACGACACCTTGTGTTTCACTCTCTTTTTTCATCACCTTTTCTGTGTGATTTTCTTTCAACTCATCTGTTTTAGCTCCCAGATCAACATACTCTCTATTACTGTTTTGATAAATTTAACCATTCTTAAATTGGCTAAACTTGTTGAAAATTTAAAGTAAGTGCAATAGTTAGTAGAAGGTAATGCTCTTTTATCAGTGCAGTTTTGTCTCTAGATTATTACAACTCATTTTTGTGTCAGATAACTTCGAGAATCCAACTTCTGGGAAAAGTCAACATATGGTCATACAGAGAGACATACAGAAAAATACTCATCTATGTTAGAAGGATAGGAAGAATATCAAGGCTGTCCTTGTATTCTTGAAAGACCATGGATTCATGTAAAACAGTGTAGAAAAATCACAATGATCATCTTAGGTATGCCAAAGTCCTAAAATCTTACATGGCCAAGTGGTGCTGTTCTGAGTACAACATGTTCTACTCCAGGTTGTGGGGCTGATTAAATTATTTAAAATTTGTCTCATTTTGTTTTTTTCAAGCATATAAATTGGGAGCACATTTAGCTGTTCACCATACCATACATACTATACAGATGGCCACAGTAAATTGATAATGTGAATGTCTCTTTAATCAGAATAGTACTAAAAGAATCAGATGATTATTACAAGAAGTAACTAAGAAGGTTCAGCTTAAAAATACTTATTAAGCATGTACATTGTACAAGGCATTGGGTTTGAATCTGGGGAGAGCAAAATCCTGAAGACTTCAAAAATTCTCCTTCTATGAAAAAAGTTAAAGGAAGCTCACACAGTTTTGATTTTAAGCATAGTATATGATAGCATAAGAAAAGCTGTAAAAGAAGCTTTAAAGAACTGGAGAATTTCCTTCAAAGCAATCGCTGATGGCTTTCATAAGAGATTACTTTTTTAAATTAGTTTTTTTTTTTTTATTTAAAGATGATTGTTTTACAGAATTGTGTTGTTTTATGTCAAACCTCAGCCCAGATCAGCCATAGGTACTCTTAGCAGTTGGGTCCTGAGTTTCAAGACAGAGTAACTGGAAATAAAATTACAGTTAAGGAAGGAAGGAGACTACTGAATACACTGTTGATTGAATATTTGATAAAAATTCACAATTATTTGCAAGTTAATAATTAATCATGTGTATTTATGGGCTTCCCTGGTGGCCCAGATGGTAAAGAATCTCCCTGAAAAGAAGGGGACCTGGGTTTGATCATTAGGTTGGAAAGATCCTCCAGAGAAGGGTATGGCAACCCACTCCAGTGTTCTTGACTGGAAAATTCCATGGGCAGAGGCATCAGTCTGTGGACTTGCAAAGAGTCAGACATGACTGAGTGACTAACACACACAAATGTACTTATAATGTTAAAAAGCAGATGTATATATGGTTCTTAATTTATCTTACAAGTGTATGTACTAATGTATAAATAAGGTTGTTGTAGAAATGGACAATTTAAAGAGATTGATAACAAACAAAACAAAAGTCATAAACTCAAAAGAGTGGCCACAATCACAGACAATATTTTCAAGTACAACTACTTCATAATTGATCACTCACTCAAATGTATATGGAAAGGATGTGTTTATGGCACTGACTAAAATGCCAAGACTTAGTTCCCTGATCATTTAAGATCTTTGCCAATGATTGCATGGTCTAAAGAGATTGTTTTCTAAAAATAAGAAATATTAAATAACTTTGGCACTTTCCCAGCAGGAGTTTTTGATTTGCAGGAAGATAATACATCATTCAACTACTATTTTGAGGGGAAGAAAATTTATTGAGGGGGAGAAAAATAACATATAAGAATCATGATCTATTTGGTTTATCAGTTTGTGATTTGGTGGCTCACAGATTTCAAGATCATGCACTGAAGATATGGGTGGGACTAAGGATGGATACAGTGGGGTAAGTTTTCCAAATTATATTTAAATTTGTCACATTCAGTTTATATTTTTACTTACAAATGGTGTTCTTTTCAATATCATATTGACAATAAAAACCTAGAGGAAAGATTTTGTTCTATGAAGTGAAGTCAGTGATAATATTTATTTTCACATGTGAAAAAATACTAACTCTTCATTGAAGGAAATGACGTTTCAAAGTTGAATAATGTTTGATTTTGCAAAGACAGAAAACAATTTGAGTATAGGCATTTACTGACTATCCACTGTTCCTCTTGACTAAAATTATATGTTCCCTCTCTTCTGAATATTTGTTCTATTAGTGATGTGGAGATTCCGGGTGCCCAGATAAAACAAATTCTACTGGGGATCACAACCATGGTTAGGCCCGAAAAGAGCTATCTGCTGACACCTCTTTAAAGGCCTCAGTTCTAAAGTGCTTAAGCAAAGCATCTGAAGTTTAAGCATATAAACTATTGAGTGAATACCCCTAATAATTTAGATGCAAACTCTGGAACTTTGCATTTTTTCAAGGGTGTTTTCAGAAATGGGAAAAAAGAAAACTTAAAATGGAAATATTTGTGATATTATCAACCACTGAAGAATGTTCACTTCTATCCATTGAAGTTCACTTCTCTCCTTTAGTGTATGTCAAGTAGTAAATATCATAAAGTTGTTTCAAAGTAAGAACATTATATTTAAAGATTATAAGTGCTTTGTCTTCCCATTTTTAAGCCATCACATATGGAATGGAATGCACAATGGAGTGGATCATATTATAGACTAATAAAAATAAACATTTATATAAGCAAATATAACAAACAGTGATATATATATGTGTGTGTGTGTGTGTGTGTGTGTGTGTGTAATTGTAAATGGAGACATTTTTAGGGGATGATACTGGGCTGTTTATTTTTACATTTATATCATGAACTTCCAAAGGCAGTAAAATATATCCAAAATGCCAACTGATACACTATCCAAACATGCTCCCTCCCCCGATTATATGAACATGAAAAGTAATTAAGTTAATATAATGGAGCTGTATTTCTTAATATTCATTAGGCAAAGTTAATGAGAATCATGTAAAATACACAAATGGTTGTATTTGAAGAGTGCTATAGAAAAGTTTACTTTTCACAGTCTTACAAGGGACTCATAATGACCCTATGAAGCTTTCATTGCAAATTAAGCGTTGAGGTGCCTTGTTAAGAAGCCACAACTAAAATATCCATGATGAAGAATATTTATCTCACTTAAAATATTCCAAAAGATCACACATCACACCATGAATTAATTCTTTTCTATATTTTGCAGATAAAGCATTTAACACTCACCCCTTCTCTGCATTGATAAGATCATGCAGCTGAATAATAATGTGACTGAGTTTATTCTGCTTGGGTTGACACAAGATCCTGTTAGGAAGAAAATAGTGTTTACCATTTTCTTGATTTTCTATTTGGGGACCTTGTTGGGGAACTTTCTGATTATTACTACGATCAAGACCAGCAGGGCACTTGGGAGTCCAATGTATTTCTTCCTTTTCCATTTATCTTTGTCTGATACCTGCTTCTCTACATGCATAGCCCCTAGGATGATTGCAGATGCCCTTTTGAAGAATGCCACTATCTCTTTCAGTGAGTGCATAGTCCAAGTTTTTTCATTCCATTTCTTTGGCTGCCTGGAGATCTTCATCCTTGTCCTCATGGCTGTTGACCGCTATGTGGCCATCTGTAAGCCCCTGCACTACACGACCATCATGAGTTATCAAGTCTGTGGTGTGTTGGTGGCTGTGGCCTGGGTGGGATCCTGTGTGCATTCTTCAGCTCAGATTTTTCTTGCCCTGAGTTTACCTTTCTGTGGTCCCAATGTGATTGATCATTATCTATGTGACTTGCAGCCTTTGTTACAACTTGCCTGTACAGATACCTATGTGACCAACCTACTCTTGGTGTCCAACAGCGGGGCCATCTGTACAGTGAGTTTTGTCATGCTGATGTTCTCTTATGCTATCATCTTGCATTCTCTGAGAAACCACAGTGCTGAGGGGAGGAAAAAAGCCCTCTCCACCTGCATCTCTCACATCACTGTGGTCATCTTGTTCTTTGGTCCTTGCATATTTATATACACTCGCCCTGCAAGCATCTTCTCCATGGATAAGATGATAGCTGTGTTTTACACACTTGGAACACCTTTGATCAACCCTCTGATTTATACACTGAGGAATGCAGAAGTGAAAAATGCCATAAGGATGTTATGGAGCAAGAAGTTGGTCTCAGATGACAAAAGATGAATGGAAGTTTCAAAGTTTTCTTCATAGTTTGGATTGATCTAAAAGAAGCTCATAGACAATAATATCCTCTTATTGTGGAGTTAGTATAATCCTAACTCGGAGCATGAAGATTACTTCCTTTAGAAAAATGGGCAATGTGCCCACACAAGCCAATTAGTATTGAGTCAAATATTTGTAGAACCTACAGCATCAGGTACACACAGTCATGTAAGATCATGGTCTTAGTTATTCACTGATGTCTCTGCCTCTCTTGTCTGTCTAATATCGCTGTGGTTTTGATCTACTGTTTTCCTCCCTTGCATTGACTTCTGGATTTCTCTGTTTAACATTACACTATATGCTTTTATCTACAGCCTGATATATTTTTGCCTCAAAGAGTTAATTTCTGAGATACTGTGATCAAATGTCTGATCATGGACCTTCAACTTGGTTGTTCTTACTGACTTCAGCATAAATCACCAGGTTCAAATAATAATAGTATATACATATTATAAAGACAAAGTATTTAATCTAGGAAATCTCTCTTCTTTTTCTTGGGTTATAGTTCAGTTTTTTTATATATATATTTGCCTAATTGTTCTAGAAAAGTGACAGAACATTATGAGAAAATTCACCCTTTTGTAGTATTTTTTCCTTAGGTAGGTTCTGACTGTTGGGGCTGACCTCATATTAACATTCTTTCTATTAAAAAAAAAGACAACATTTTGCTATTAAAATTATTCTTTTGCTTTTGAGGGATCTATTAAGTTTTATCTTGAATCATATGAATTATAATAGTATGTTTAAATATTACTTTATTATGATTATAGCATAGAAGCTGTAAATTAAGGAAGATATATTTATGCTGTCTCTTATACACATCTTGCTATTTGCTCAAGTTTTTGTCTCGCTTAGCCGCTGCGGTTTCAGCAGAGGGCGGGGCGAGGGCCGCCGCTCACGCCTGCAGCAGAGACAAGATAAAGATCCCAGTGAGACTGACAGCTGCTGCAGCGCAAACTCCGACCAGAAAATGACTCTATCTTAGCTTGTCTACCCTCTCCTTATGTTTTTCTTTTCACCAATAATTCCGGAAAACTTAATGTACAAATGGACCTAATGTAGTGCCTTGTGAAAAGAAATATGTATATGTAGTCAATGGTAGGGAATTCATAAATAAGAGTTAATTGAATAAAAAGCATTATAACGCAGAGGAGGGTATTTAGACTTTGAAACATAGTTACACCACATATATGAATTGTTTTAGTGAGTTTTAAGACAATATAGAGCAGGATACAGGATGCTTGGGGCTGGTGCACTGGGATGACCCAGAGGATGGTATGGGGAGGGAGGTGGGAAGGCTGTTCAGGAAGGGGAACACATGTACACTCATGGTGGATTCATGTAGATGTATGGCAAAACCAATACAATACTGTAAAGTAAAAAATAAAATAGAAAAAGACTGAGGTATTTGGATGAAAATTAAATGTATCCAGTGGAGATGGATACCATCTTTCACCATTCATTATCACTGAAGTCTCTAATTACATGGTCATTAAGAAATTTTTTGATTTGTCTGATTTCTTATTTGTATTTTTATCCATATAGAAAATTCAATAAGAGTATTTTTGTTTATTTGGAACTTCTATTTCTAAGCTAATAATTTTATTATGAGTACTAAATTTGTCTTACTTTCATTGTACCCAGAAGTTTATATTATTTCTTTATCTTGAGAAAAAGATCAGTGTGGAAATGGAAATTTGTGAATTCTGCAATGAACTCTAGCACCTTTCTATACACATCATTTTTTTTTTTTTTTTAGATTCTGATAATTTCAAGGCTAATCCTTCACAGTTTTTATTAGTCACATCTGCTACAGTAAATAAGTCATCTGTGCTATGACATTCTATTCCCTTTGGATTTTGATATGTCATTATATGAAACAAAACTAATGAACATATATTAAAAAAATAGAAATCTCTGTTAAACATGCTGAGCTACCCTTAAAAATATATTCCCTTGCCTTATAAATTCCCATTAAAATAAGGACAAAAATCATAAAATTATGTGTCAAAGCACATGAAAGAAAGAACCAGACAGGAAATACCAGTTGGTAAAAGATTTTCATGTGTTTTTTGAAACATAGATTTAAGTGGTAGGTAACTAAGTAACTTAGCAAAGTAGAAGTTACAACCATCTGAGAAAAGAGATAAGTAAGACCATCAGGTTCCACAAAAAGTAGGCATGAAACATACATTGAATTACATAAAGATTATTTCCCCAGGTTACTTTTTGCTAGTCAGGTGACACTTCCTCTATTCCATCCCACCAAAGATTGGAGGTTTATTATTTTTTTTTAAATGAACAAAAGTGTTCCTGATATCACTGTGGAGGGCAGTGTTAAAATGCACAACAGAATGTACAGAGAGATTAAGTGAAAATCTACATAGGGAAATTTGAGACTTTCTTCTCAGGGCTCCCAGGATGTCAACAGTCAGTATACATCAAGAGCTCACCATTTCCGGGACTAGGCACAAAGCCCAAGTAAAAGAATAGAACTGTTTGTTTTGTTTAGAGTTTTTTTGGTGAGGGAAGAAAATATAATATTAGTATTATATACAACTGAACTGTACACTCCACTCCAGTACTCTTGCCTGGAAAATCCTATGGACAGAAGAGCCTGGAAAGCTGCAGTCCATGGGGTCGCTAAGAGTTGGATATGACTAAGCGACTTCACTTTGACTTTTCACTTTCATGCTTTGGAGAAGAGGGTGGCGGCCCACTCCAGTGTTCTTGCCTGGTGGGTCCCAGGGATGGGGGAGCCTGGTGGGCTGCTGTCTGTGGGGTCGCGCAGGGTTGGACACGGCTGAAGTGACTTAGCAGTAGCAGTACACTTAAAAATGGTTATGTGGTATATTTTATGTTATGTAAATGAAAAATGAATAAATAAAATTTTAAAAATCTTTAAAAAAATCTGTATTATATACTCTAATTACCTTAAAATATTTATACCTCCAAATATGTACTCATTGCTTATAACATGCATAGATTCCAAATGATTTGTTGTTGTTGTTAACTTCCTCTGCCTTAAACATAAATAGTTTCTGTTTCAGGTAAGATGGACAAGACTGGTGAATTGGAAGATAGAGTGATAAAGACCTGCCTTCAGATGAAAGGAAGAGAGGGTGGTCACACATTGGGCCTAGCAACTTCTTTATTTTCCTCGATAATTTAGCTCTGATCCTACATCTATAACACTCATGCTCTGTAGCTGACTAGACCATTTTCTTACAACTTTCTAAGGTTACTGGTCATCTATTAATATCTAATTATTGACCTAAAACTATATAAAGGTCCTCATCTTATTTTTCCTGCCAAGGAAACAAACATAATATTTTTGCCTATCATTTCTGCTATTCAAAACAGATTTTCCAGTGAATGTTCATTTCCCATGTGCTGTTTAACACAAAAGAATGCTAAGCAGAGTTTAGTTGTTTTATTTCTTGCATATTAAAATTGCATTTGTCACTTTAGAGAAAATGAATCAGGCACTGGGGTTCAATCAGGCTCACTTATTTATAGAAAATAAAGAATGTATCATTTTGTTGTTTTTATAAAATCAAGTTAGTAATAAGGATCCCTGTGCCTTAGGACAAACTAGAAAATTATTAACAGTTCAGGGTTCTGGGAGTCCAGACTCCTGCCATAACTGCCATTCTCTGAGCTTGTCTGTGATTCTTTTTTTTAATCTATTAATTTACATTTTTAAAAAATTCTCTATTGCCTTCAAGTTGTCTGTTTATTCAAAATGTCACAACAAGTGAGCTTCTCTATCCCATTTTTCCAATCATGTTCCTTATTCCTCTTCCATAATGCCCTCTGTCTCCCTTTCCTGTAGATTCAGTCTCATTTAGTCTGGAGGAAAGGAAATATGGCATCCAGTAATCACCAGTGGCAGGGAATCAAGGAATCATACTCTGGTGTATAGGTTAGTTTCTTTATTCATTTTTTATTTTGCATGAGCTGGAAGAAGGTGTGAAAGCATTCAAGTCAACAGTGATAAAAAAGAGGGGAAAGGAAATACATATAAAAAAAAATTGGCTATGTAACCTTCCCACCTCAGTTTATAAACAGAACCATTCTGGCATTCAAAAGTTCTAGCAGTCTCTGATTCACTCTTTCTATTCCATCAAATCTATCATTAATTTGTCATTCTGACAATGTCTTATCAAATAATGTTTTAACTTAATGACAAATATGACTGATTTTCTCATATTGTTAAATCATTAACTCACTGTTTTGTATTTATATTTTATTACCTGTGTGTCTTTTACAAATATATGTTGCTTATTTAATGTCCATGCTGGCCTTATCATATTTTTGTTGTTGTTCAGTCACTAAGTTGTGTACAACTCTTTGTGACCCCATGGACTGCAGCACACCTGGCTTCCCTGCCCTTCACTATCTCCCCGACTTTGCCCATACTCATGTTCAGTGAGTCAATGATGCCATCCAACCATCTCATCTGCTGTCATCCCCTTTCTGTCCTGCCCTCAATCTTTCCCAGCATCAGGGTCTTTTCCAATGAGTTGGCTTTTCGCATTAGTTGGCCAAAGTATTTAATCTTCAGCATCAGTCCTTCCAATGAATATTCAGGGTTGATTTCCTTTAGGATGGACTGCTTTGATCTCCTTGCAGTCCAATCAGCACATCACACTGATACAATTGGGTTGTGTGTGTGTGTTTGTGTGTGTGTGTAGATTATATAGGAATTTCTTTTAAGTTTTTTTTCTAAAAGACTTCAACTGTTTTAAAGAAAACTGCAATGAGAATTCTAACACCTTTAACTTAGTATTCTTTGCTACAGTTCAGGTATATTGATAACAAATCTAGATGCTAAATTTAATCTAAATTTAGCTAATAAATGAAACTCAACTTCTAGATAATGAATCTAGCAACAGAATAATTATTTTGATTATTTTATGTGTCTATTACTGTGTAACAGATTACCACAAAATAATATCCTAAAATAGCACCCATTTACTATCTCATAGTGTTTCTTGTCAGGAGTTTGAGTAAGTTTCTGTATCAGTGCAGTTCAGTTCAGTCCCTCAGTCATGTTTAACTCTTTGTGACCCCATGAATTGCAGCACGCCAGGCCTCCCTGTCTATAACCAACTCCCTGAGTTCACCCAAACTCATGTCCATCGAGTCAGTGATGCCATCCAGCCATCTCATCCTCTGTCATCCCCTTCTCCTCCTGCCCCCAATCTCTCCCAGCATCAGAGTCTTTTCCAATGATTCAATTCTTTGCATTTGGTGGCCAAAGTTTCTGTCATCAGTGTGGTCAAAATCCAAGATATACTGGGCTGGGCTTTAATCTGCAGGTTCCAGGGAAGAATTGCTTTCTGGTTCATTCACATTGTTGTCAAAATTCAGTTCCTGTAATTATAGGACTGAGGCCCTGATTTCCTCGCTGTCTTTCAGCTAGGGGTCATTCTCAGCAGGTTGAAGTTCCTGAATGTAACCCTCCGTCTTCAAACACACCAATTGTGCATGTAATTCTTCCTGTTTGCACTCTGAATTTCTATAATCCCTATTCTGTTATCAGCCAGGGAAAATTCTCTGTTTTTAAAGAACTTATGAGATTAAATTAGAGTTCAAATATGGCTCAAAGTTAACTGATTAGTAGCCATAATTAAAATTTTGAAATCCCTTATAACATGTAATTTAACATGGATGTGATATATTACCATACTTAAAGTCCCAAGGGTTTGGGCAGGAAATCTTGAAGGGCATTCTGGCATTATGCTTACTGTAAAGATAAAGGAGTCTTTTTAAAAATCATAGTTTTAGCAAGAGAATCAGAGAATGTAGCATTCCATATTTCAAAAGGCTAGCTCTATTGAGAGATGGTGATGAACAAGGAGGCCTGGTGTGCTGCGATTCATGGGGTCGCAAAGAGTCAGACACGACTGAGCTACTGAACTGAACTGATTATTTCTATTAAGTATGTCATCTTTCTATTCTCTATCAAAATTTTATCCATGAGAAAAGATTCCCTTCGACATGGGAAAGAGCCTTGGAAGATATACGTAACATTTTAATATCAATTTAAATGAACATTTAGGTGACACTTCCCTTGGTGGCTTAGATGGTAAAGAATTTGCCTTCAATGAAGGGGACCTGGGTTCAATCCCTGGGTCAGGAAGATCCCATGGAGAAGGTAATGGTTACCCACTCTAGAATTCTTGCCTGGAGAATTCTGTGGATAGAGGAGCCTGGTGGGTTACAGCCCATGAGGTTGCAAAGAGTTGGAAATGACTGAGCAACTGACACTTTCACTTCACTTTCACTCTTACACTTCAATGGTAAAGAACCTGTCTGCCAATTCAGGAGACTTAAAAGATGCATGTTCGTTCCCTGGGTCGGGAAGATCCCCTGGAGGAGGACATGGCAACCCACCCCAGTATTCTTGCCTGGAGAATCCCATGCACAGAGAAGCCTGGCAGGCTACAGTCCATAGCATCTCAAAGAGTCAGACACAATAGCAATAATACTATCATTAATAATAGAGAATATATATTAATTATGTATAATGAAATATATATTCTCACTGTGTTTTTAATAAAGAATCTGAATCCAAATTAATTAAAAATCTTTCCCGAAGTCACATAGCTGGTTAAAAGTACATTTGGTAGCCATACAGACTTTCTAGCTTTAGCATCTTAGGTGGTATACACCTAAGATAAGTTATCCTGGACATTTGGTCTCTTACATAAAATTGCTACTTCTTCTCTTGAGTACTTAGATGCATATCTAATTAGTTTTAACACTGTTGCTCTGTCCCCTCATTTGACCATCTTCCTGTTATCATATTCACACACACCATGCACATACACACGTGAAAATAATCATTCTTCCTTGCCATGTTTTTGACATCAAAAGCACAAAAATTAAATTGCTTAGGCAGTGGAACACAATTATGTTTAGTTCAAGTAAAATGCAAAAGTAAATTATTTGAATTGTATGTTACTTTGATATCATTAAATAATAAAAACTATGGTGATGGTGGTTTAGTTGTTAAGTTGTGTCTGACTCTTGCAACACCGTGGACTGTAGCTTGCTATCTCTGCTGTCCGTGGAATTTCCCAGGCAAGAATACTGGAGTGGGTTGCCATTTCTTTCTCCAGGGGATCTTCCCAACAGAGTGACTGAACCCACATTTCCTGCCATGTGGGCAGATTCTTTACTGAGTGAGCCACTGGTGAAGCCCAATCAGAATTATAAAGATTATCTTATTAATTTACTTTATCCCTGCTATTTAAATTCTATTACAACAGACTGTATAACTTGCATACCAGTGCATAGCTGGAGTTTTAACTATACGGTTAAAATTTTAAGCATGGTTTTGAAGTATTCAGCTCATTATTTTATTATGTTACTCTAAATTAAATATCCAGAAATGTTAACTACTTACTATGTGTCAAGTGTGACAGTACTTTTTACAATTGTTGTAGCATTAGAGAAGCATTTTGGCCAGAGTCAGATTCTAATATGCTAGTTACTAGTTGCCTATTGTCAAATTACCTATTTCATGCCTCTGTGGAAACAGTATTAGAACTCTTAACACAGCTAGCTCTTTGTCATGATGGTTTTCGGTTACTGCTATCATGCTTGCCAACATTAAAATTTGAATTATTAAATACAAAATGAGAAACAGTTGACCCTGATGTCACTGAGTTCATAATCTATTGCAAAGATAAGAGACTACTAATACTTAGCACACACACACAAAGCCCAAATCAAAACAAATAAGCAAAAACCTCAGACTGTCTATGAAAGGTAAATCAAATGATCTGGTGAAATTACATACTGGGATTGGAATGTGTTGGTTTGGGGTATGGATTTAATGCTGAAAAAATAATATAATCAGGATAAACTTTATGGAAATGCAAATGTTTAACTTTGGTCTAATTACATTTTAAAATTTTGAATATTGTTCTTTAACATTCTATTGAAAAATTCAAACAAACTTTTTGGCCAACACAAAATTATAATGAATGCCTTAGGTTTTATTCCCTGTGTAGAAAGTCAAAAACACATTTTAAAACTTTTTGGTCACTGATTATAAAACCTACATTTGATATTTAACATCATATATTTGAAGCAAACTAAAACAACATATTTTATAAAGCATACTTGAAAAGCCAGAGCAGTAGAAGCAGCAGATTAAAATCACCAGGGTTTATTTTAATCTACTTTGTCGAAGAATTACTATAGGGACTGCCATTGGGACTGCATCTGGGTTCCTCCGGTGCCTTTAAATAGCCCTCCTGAGTTCTTCACTGCAGATTTACCAGGAGTTCCCAAAGCCCGTGCATGTAGGGAGCTGGACTTGCTGATTGAAGGGAAAAAGACAAGAGAGAAAGGTCTATATGTGTTTGACATTTTTTTTTTTTTTGTAATTTTGTGACATGTCTCATTCCTATTCTGAGTATACATAAAATAGATGTTAAAATATTTATTTTAAATATAATTTGTACAAAGCATGAGATTTTTCATTGCTTTTACCCCTTAAGAGATTTATTATTATTTAGATTTAGGAGATAAGCACACAAGCATGTGTGTGTGTGTGTATTTATAGGTTGTCATGAGTTCAAGAAGTCAAGGATATTCCTTCATATTGATTGGAATTGATGATACTAAATATGTGAGTTCTCTTCTGTTTCCTTTTTATATATTTTCTTTCTTCCTTGTTTCTTTATACTTGCATGCATAGCTTATATAGCCATCTCTTTAAATTGCTATAGTATCACCAATCCCTATCTACTTTTTAGTCCAAGGAAATTATTTTTCCAGAAATGTGTGTTTTTAAAAATATATCTGCTTGGTAACTATGTCTTTTATAGCTTTAACAGCCTTTTAAGTTTATAAGTTGTGTTATGTGACAATCTGTGATTTTAATAGGTCACATAAGAACTTGAATTCTCTTTTAAAAGAAATGGGCAATAGAAATGTTATCTGGAAATTCTGACATCAAACTTGGTACAGTTATATGCTAGGACGGGAGGCTAAGAGAATTCTCGAATGTTTTACAATATACTTTTGATAGAAAAACAATGAGGAAAAAAAGTTGAAAGAATATTAAACTCATTCTATGAGGCCACCATCACCCTAATACCAAAACCTGACAAAGATGTCACAAAAAAAGAAAACTACAGGCCAATATCACTGATGAACATAGATGCAAAAATCCTTAATAAAATTCTAGCAATCAGAATTCAGCAACACATTAAAAAGATCATACATCATGACCAACTGGGCTTTATCCCAGGGATGCAAGGATTCTTCAATATCCACAAATCAATGAATGTAATTCACCACATTAACAAATTGAAAAATAAAAGCCATATGATTATCTCAATAGATGCAGAGAAATCCTTTGACAAAATTCAACATCCATTTAGGATAAAAACTCTTCAGAAAGCAGGAATAGAAGGAACATACCTCAACATAATAAAAGCTATATATGACAAGCCCACAGCAAACATTATCCTCAATGGTGAAAAATTGAAAGCATTTCCCCTAAAGTCAGGAACAAGACAAGGGTGCCCACTTTCACTGCTACTATTCAACATAGTTCTAGAAGTTTTGTCAACAGCAATCAGAGCAGAAAATGAAATAAAAGTAATCCAAATTGGAAAATAAGAAGTGAAACTCTCATTATTTGCAGATGACATGACCCTCGACAGAGAAAACCCTAAAGACTCCACCAGTCCTGATGTTCAAGCTGGCTTTAGAAAAGGCAGAGGAACCAGAGATCAAATTGCCAACATCCGCTGGATCATGGAAAAAGCAAGAGAGTTCCAGAAAAACATCTACTTCTGCTTTACTGACTATGCCAAAGCCTTTGACTGTGTGGATCACAAGAAACTGTGGAAAATTCTGAAAGAGATGGGAATACCAGACCACCTAACCTGCCTCTTGAGAAATCTGTATGCAGATCAGGAAGCACCAGTTAGAACTGGCCATGGAACAACAGACTGGTTCCAAATAGGAAAAGGAGTACATCAAGGCTGTATATTGTCACCTGCTTATTTAACTTATATGCAGAGTACATCATGAGAAACGCTGGACTGGAAGAAACACAAGCTGGAATCAAGATTGCTGGGAGAAAATCAATATCCTCAGATATGCAGATGACACCACCCTTATGGCAGAAAGTGAAGAGGAGCTAAAAAGCCTCTTGATGAAAGTGAAAGAGGAGAGCGAAAAAGTTGGCTTAAAGCTCAACATTCAGAAAACGAAGATCATGGCATCTGGTCCCATCACTTCATGGGAAATAGATGGGGAAACAGTGGAAACAGTGCCAGAGTTTATTTTTTTAGGCTCCAAAATCACTGCT
>SJYT01003582.1:420347-455789 GCA_006410635.1 Cephalophus harveyi | reverse complement strand
TATATATATATATATATATATATATATAAATTTTTGCATATATTTTCAAAATAGGTTTGATGCTTGGGGCTGGTGCACTGGAATGACCCAGAGAGATGATATGGGGAGGGAGACGGGAGGGGGGTTCAGGTTTGGGAACTCATGTACATCTGTGGTGGATTCATGTCAATGTATGGCAAAACTAATACAATACTGTAAAGTAAATAAATAAATAAATCTGCTGAAAACTAGAAAACAACAAGTGAAATATGTGGATGAAATAATTATTTTCTTGAAGGGTTCATTTCAATTATTTCTAATTGTAAAAGAGATTATCTTTTATAAGGTACTGGAAGTACCCATAAATAAAGTTTTAAACTTTATTTCTGTTCTTCCACTTGTAAAGTGGGTAATCTGATTACCTATTTTATATCCTGGTAGCTAATTTGGAATTTTCAGTAGTGATTAGTTTTCAAAACACTTTGTGACTTTTATATAAATCTGTACTCAGTGGCATGTTAAACTCATTGAAGAAAAAGTATTCCTTGAGCTCCCCTTGTCTTATAAATGGTGAAGCATTTATAGAATATTAGTCCTTTTTGAATTAATAATGAAAGAGTTTCTATTTAGCTAATTATTGCAATGCATTAGATGTCCATATCTGTATCTAAATGCTTTATATGGATCTTTTAACTGGATTCTCACAAGAATCCTATGTAATAGGTACTATTATCATCACTGTTTTCAGATGAAAAAAATGCAAGGCTCAAAGAATATGTAACTCATCTAAGATTATTTAACATTTAAGTAGAAGGCCACCTACTGGAACCCATTTAGTTGAACTCAAGCACTCTCCTTAACCATTGATAAGCTGTCTTTTTGGGGATATTATTGCCAATTTTAGTTTAGGAATTGAAGATTACTGTTTTCTTTTCTAAGAAACACTTTCTTTGAGACTGAAGAAACCAAGATGATCCTGAATATCAGGTGTTTAGTTGTTGTTGTTTTTTTTTTTAAATTTTTTTCTTTTTTATTCCTTTTTTGAAGATTGTGGTAAGGCAGAATAAGCCTTAGATTCTTAACCATCTCTATCAGGATGTTCTCCATGTAGATTTTTTAAATGAATATGCAACAGAGCTGGTGTTTTCAGTTAATTAGGAGTTTACATGATGACCATTCTAGTGAGTTCCTTGCATATCAAATATCTTTCATGTAGCACACCCGAATTATTTAGCACCCTCTGTTGCAAATTCACTATTTCCTGCTATTAAAGCTGTACTAAGAGTCAGTGTTTATTCAGCAAAACAAGGAGGAGTGAAAAAAGAGCAAATTTAAAATTTGATCCTTCAATAATAACAGGTATTAGATTTAACAAATGATCTTGGAACTTAAATCCTATCAGAACTGCAAATGTATAACTAGACTTTTTAATGTTGCTACAAAACCCATGCCACATAAAAGGAGAGGCAGATATTATTATAAATGTAGATGTATATATAGATATGTTTCCTGTTTCCATATCTCAGATACTTCTTTATGGAGAAGAGTCGGGGGGGAGTGAAATGCAGCAGTTTGTTATGTTTACATATTTAATTACAGCTGATGGCACCAGTGTCTACATTTGTTGCATTCATTAAGAAAATGATGTAACCAATGAAAAATAAGTTAAATGTGTTTACTGAATTCTAGTGAAGGATTGGGTTTATATTTTATTTTAATCTCATTCATTATGTATTGTATACTTCGTAAATCATATTCCAAAATAAGAGATTTTAAATGAATTTTAATTATGGAAGCAATACTGACATTACACTTTCTTTAGCAAAGAAACCAAAATATTGTTTACCACCGAAATCCCCTCTGGCCATCTCTCTCTTTGTTGCTGATAAGTAAATCTTTCCTCCACACTTTTCCATGTTAATTTATAAGTACAGAGGTTCTGATAACAACTGCACAATATTCAGTGGACATGATTTTCTAACATACAGGTATACTTTGATTATATTTTATTCAAAATATGTCTTAGTGATTTATATCATGGTAGATGTCCTCTTGCCTGAACAGAGGAGCCTGGTAGGCTGCAGTCCATGGGGTCGCGAAGAATCAGACACGACTGAATGACTTCACCTTTACTTTCCACTTTCATGCACGGGAGAAGGAAATGACAACCAACTCCAGTGTTCTTGCCTGGAGAATCCCAGGGACGGCAGAGCCTGGGGGTCTGCTGTCTATGGAGTCTCACAGAGTCGGACTCGACTGAAGTGATTTAGCAGCAGCAGCAGAAGATGTGCCACATGGATTCAACATTAAAATTTCTTCCTAGTTTTCCTAATAAAAGCATAACACATCTTATTCTATTCTATTTTCAAATATTTAAGTCATTTCAATTTTTTTTTTTTTTGAATGGAGACAAATCTGCAATGAATGTCTTTGTGTAGTTTCAAGGAAAGTTGCTCTGGGCTGCACATAAAAATTTTATATGCACAAACTTTTTATTTTTATGAAGTTGATGAGTGGAGATAGCATCTCATTGTTTATTCTGCACTACTCTGATTTTAAGGAGATTGCCTATTTTCATACACATCTGATTGGCTACTAGTAGCTTCCTTTCTACGCATTGCCTAGTGAAATGCATTGTTCTTTTAGAAAACTGGGCTATATATCTTGAATTTATTGACTTATTTATATTTATCTAATTTTTTCACTTTTTTGCTTCTAATTTATTTGTTTTTAATTAGAAGATATTTCCGTTACAATATTGTGTTGGTTTTTGCCATATGTCACCATGAATCAGCCATAGAGGCAGGGGGCATTTTGCCATTTCTTAAAATATTTTGTCTTTGTGGGATTTTATCATGCAGAAAATTTAAATGTACGATATGATTCTTTATAAATTTTCTTTAGTACTTTGCTTTATAAATTTCCTATACTATGATAGAAATTGTTTCTAATTATTTTTCAAACATTTTTTTTTTCTAATTTTGCTTGATACATTTATAGCTTTCAATTATCTGGAATATAATCATTTTATGTGCCCTATGAGATGTGCCCTTCTGTGTGTCCTTTTTTCCCTGCAGAGAGTAATTCAAAGTCCTCACACCCAGTTACTGAAAAGTCCATTATTTTACATCAACTTGAAATTTCAATAAAACATAGACTAAATTTCAACATACTTATATGTTTACTTACTATGTTCAAGTGAAGCAATTTGTC
Source organism: Cephalophus harveyi (assembly GCA_006410635.1). Lineage (NCBI taxonomy): Eukaryota > Metazoa > Chordata > Mammalia > Artiodactyla > Bovidae > Cephalophus > Cephalophus harveyi. The sequence goes on along the minus strand of SJYT01003582.1, from coordinate 452,597 downwards.
TTTAGCAGTTACTCTTTAACTGCCATAATTTTATAATATGCTTCAATTCTGAAAGGTATGTCTTTCCTTTGTGTGCTTTCTTTTTTTTTTTAATTGTTTCTTTTTAAATTTTTATTTATTTATTTTTAATTTTTATTTTTACTTTATTTTGCTTTGCAATACTGTATTGGATTTGCCATATATTGGCATGAATCCGCCACGGGTGTACATGAGTTCCCAATCCTGAACCCCCCTCCCACCTCCCACTCCATATCATCTCTCTGGATCATCCCCGTGCATCATCCCCAAGCCTCCTATATCCTGTATCGAACATAGACTGGCGATTCATTTCTTACATGATAGTATACATGTTACAATGCCATTCTCCCAAGTCATCCCACCCTCTCCCTCTCACACACAGTCCAAAAGTCCGTTCTATACATCTGTGTCTCTTTTGCTGTCTTGCATACAGGGTTATCATTACCATCTTTCTAAATTCCATATATATGTGTTAGTATGCTGTATTTGTGTTTTATTTCTGGCTTACTTCATTCTGTATAATCGGCTTCAGTTTCATCCACCTCATTAGAACTTATTCAAATGTATGCTTTCTAATGGCTGAGTAATACTCCATTGTGTATATGTGCCACAGCTTTCTTATCCATTCATTTGCTGATGGACATCTAGATTGTTTCTATGTCCTGGCCATTATAAACAGTGCTGCGATGAACATTGGGGTACACGTCTCTTTCAATTCTGGTTTCCTCGGTGTGTATGCCCAGCATTGGGATTGCTGGGTCATAAGGCGGTTCTATTTCCAGTTTTTTCAGGAATCTCCACACTGTTTTCCATAGTGGCTGTACTAGTTTGCATTCCCACCAACAGTATAAGAGGGTTCCCTTTTCTTTTAAAAATTTGTTAACTGTTTCTGAAGTTTGAAATCAAATTCTCAAATTCAGGAAAAATTGTCAGAACTTTTGTTTTAATTTCTGAATGTATTGATTAATTTGGGAAAAAAAAACCAGCATTCCTTTAATGTCAGATGGAGTAAAGTGCAGTATTCAATTGCTCTTATAGCACTTCAGAAACACATGTATCAATGTATAAGCTTTATCTTTTTTATGAAATGGAACTTTTAGTGTAACAGTTTTGTGAAACATTTTATAGCAGGTTGCATATAGGAAGAGACCTGGTGTTATATTCTGCACCAAAGAGAAATTTCATTTTAATTAAAATATTCTATGACTTGTTCCTGTGAGCATGTAATGAACCTGTTTTTTTTTTTTAAGGAATTTAAATTCAAAGAAGCACAAGATGATGGAAGACATTGAATGAAAATGAATCTTTGAATGCAGTCTGCCCCTCCCTTCATGATGCTGTCATAAAAGGAAGTGCTAGAAAATGTGACTAAAGGACAAAAATGATGAATTTCCTATGTTAGGCTGGAAAGTGAACTGGGAAATAGGTTGATTACTGGAAGGAAAAATGTACTGTTCAGCTGCTCAGTCATGTTTAACACTTAGCAACCCCATTGAGTGTAGCCCCTCCAAGCTCCTCTTTGTGTGAAATTTTCTAGACAAGAAAATTGGAGCAAGTTGCCATTTCCTACTCCAGGGGATCATCCTGACCCAGGGATCAAACCTGCATCTCTTGCATCTCCTGCATTGGCAGGATTCTTTATCACTGTGCCACTGAAGAAGCCAAATGTACCAGAAGCCCATACAATGGAGCAAACTTTCCCCAAAGATGTGTTCTTTGCTCTTTATTGCCCTCCATTTTGAAACTGTTCATGAGAAAGTTTAAGATACTGTCTGAAATTGTCACCCAGATGTTCAATATTTAAAATTATGACCTCACTGAAATCTAATGATGTTATTAAACTGTCAGAATTTAGCATACATTTAGTTACTGAGGAGGACTAAGAATTAGAGTGATCCTCCTGCCCTTGAAGAACAAATAATTTCCATACTATTTCATATGTACCAGAGAGTGAAAAATCACTCTTAAGGTAGAATATTGAAATTTCATCTAAAATTTGACCCCCCCCCCGCCAGCAATGTTTCATCTTTTATTTGTTCTGCCCTTCACAGTAGATGTGAGACTGAGGAATTTACCGTAATTGCATAAGTTAATTTTTCTTGGAATATAATTGCTTTACAGTGTTGTGCTAGTTTCTGCTGCACAATGAAGTAAATCAGCTATATGTATACATATATTTCCTCTCTCTTAAGTCTCCCTTCCACCTACCCATCCCACTCATTTAGGTCATCACAGAGCATCAAGCTGAGTTTCCTGTCTTTTATAGTGTGTTACCACTAGCTAGCTAGCTATTTTATACATGGTGGTGCATTTATGTCAATCCTAATCCCCCAATTTGTTTCATGTTCACTTTCCTCCACTGTGTCCACATGTCCATTCTCTATGTCTATGTCTCTATTTCTGCCTTGGAAATATGTTCATCTGTACCATTTTCCTCGATTTCTCATATATAATTATTAGTATGCAATATTTCCTTTTCTCTTTTCTGACACTTCATTCTGTTTGACAGACCCTAGGTCTATCCACATCTCTACAAATGACCCTATTCTGTCATTTTTATGGTTGAGCATTATTCTATTGTGTATATGTACCACATCTTTATCCAATCACCTGTCATTGGGCATTTAGGCTGTTTCCATGCCCTGGCTATTGTAAATAATGGTGCAATAAATACTTGGGTACATGCATCTTTTTGAATTCTGGTTATCTCAGGGTATATGCCCAGGAGAGGGCTTGTTTGTTCATATTGTAGTTCTATGGTTAGTTTCTTTAAGGAATATTCATACTGTTCTCTACAGTGGCTGTATCAACTTACATTCCCTCCAAACATGAAAGAAGGTATTCTTTTTTCCATACTCCCTCCAGCATTTATTTTTTTGATAATGGCCGTTCTGACCCTTGTGAGGGGAAACCTCATTTTAGTTTTGATTTTCATTTCTCTAATAATTAGTGATATTGAACATTTTTTCATGTGTCCCTTGACCATCTGTATGTTTTCTTTAGAGAGATGTCTCTTTAGGTTTTCTGCCCATTTTTTTGATGGTTATTTGCATTTTAACATTGAGCTCCGTGAGTTGTTTGTATATTTTGGAGATTAATCTTTTGTCTGTTACTCCATTTGCAAATGCTTTCTCCCATTCTGAATGTTATCTTCCCATCTTCTTTATTGTTTCTTTTGCTGTACAAATGCTTTTGAGTTTAATTAGGACCTATTTGCTTATTTTCTTCATTAAGCTAAGAAATGAATCAAAAATCTTGCTTATGTCAAAGAGTATTTCTCCTATGTATTCTTCGAACAACTGTATAGTGTCTAGTCTTACATATAGATAAAAGAATATAAGTTGTCCATTTTAATTTTTTTTTGTATGATATAGTAGGCCAGCTTTCCCAACACCACTACTGAAGAGATTGTGTTTTCTCATTGTATATTCGTGCCTCATTTGTCATACATTAGGTACTCATAGGTATGTGGGCTTATTTCTGAGCTTCTATCCTGTATCATTTGTCTATATTTTTAATTTTGTGCCAGTAAAATTCTGTCTTGATTACTTTAGCTTTGCAGTATAACTTGAAGTCACAGGGTCTGATACCTCAGTTCTGTATTTCTTTCACAAGATTACTTTGAATATTCGAGGTCTTTTTTGTTTCCATCAGTCAGTTCAATTCAGTTCAGTCTCTCAGTCATGTCTGACTCTTTAAGACCCCATAGACTGTGTTTTCATACAAAGAGTAAAAATTTTGTTCTAATTCTATGAAGAATGCTATTGGTAATTTTATAGGGATTGCATTGAATATATAGATTGATTTGAATAGTATATTCAATTTCACAATATTTATTCTTCTGATCCAAGAACATAGTATATTTCTCCATCTATTTGTATCATCTTTGGCTTCTTTCATTTCAGAGTTTTATAGTTTTCTGAGTATATGTCTTTTGTTTCATTAGTTAGTTTTATTCCTAGGCATTTTATTGTTTATGTTGCAGTGGTAAATGAGGTTGTCTCCTTAATTTTTCTTTCTGCTTTTCCATTGTTAGTGTAGAGGAATGCAGGGGATTTCTGTGCATTAGTTTTATATCTTTCAACTTTACCAAATTTGTTGATTAGCTCCAGTAGTTTTCTGGTGACATCTTTAGGATTTTCTATGTGTAATATTATGTAATCTGCAAACAGATAGTTTTACTTCTTCTTCTCCAACTTATATTCTTTTATCTTCCAAGATTGCCATGGCCAGGACTTCACAAACTATGTTGAATAATAGCAGTAAGAGTGGACATCCTTGTCTTGGTCCTGATTTTAGGGGAATGATTTCACCACTGAGAATGGTATTTGCTCTATATTTGTCATAGATGGGCTTTATTATCTTGAGGTAGGTTCCTTCTATGCTCACTTTCTGAAGAGTTTTTACCATAAGTAGGTGTTGAATTTTGTCAAAAAATTTTTCTACTTCTATTGAAACGATTCAGTCAATTCAGTCACTCAGTTGTGTCCAACTCTTTGTGAACTCAGGGACTGCAGCACATCAGGCTTCCCTGTCCATCACCAACTCCTGGAGCTTACTCAAATTCATGTTCACTGAGTTGGTGATGCCATCCAACCACTTCATCCTTTGTTATCCCTTTCTTCTCTTGCCTTTAATCTTTTCCAGGATAAGGGTCTTTTCTAATGAGTCAGTCCTTCACATCAGGTGGTGAAAGTATTGGAGCTTCAACTTCAGCATCAGTCCTTTCAATGAATATTCAGGACTGATTTCCTTTAGGATTGACTGGTTTGATCTCCTTGCAGTCCAAGGGACTCTTAAGACTCTTCTTCAACACCACAGTTCAAAAGCATCAATTCTTCAGTGCTCAGCTTTCTTTATGGTCCAACTGTCACATACATACATACTGGAAAAACTGTAGCTTTGACTAGATGGACCTTTGTCATCAAGGTAATGTCTCTGCTTTCAAATATGCTAAGTTTTTATTTTTTAATTTGTTAATATGGGGTATCATCTGAATAGAGAAGTTCCTTTAGGATTTGTTGTAAACCTAGTTTGGTGTTGCAGAATTCTCTTACCTTTTGCTTGTTAGTAAAGCTTTTGATTTCAATGTCAAATCTAAGATCCTTGCTGGGCAAAGCAATGCTGATTGTAGAATTTTCTCTTTCATCACTTTAAATAGATCCTATCACTCCCTTCTGGCCTGCAGAGTTTCTGCTGAAAAATCAGCTGATAGCCTTATGGGGATTTCTTGTACACTGTTTTTTGCTTTTCCCTTTCAGTTTTAATATTTTTCCTTTGCATTTTTTTAAATTATTATTACTTTGATTAATATTGTTTTGGTGTGTTTCTCCTACAGTTTATCCTGGGTGGGAGGAATGGTCAGAGCTTGCTAGACTTGAGTAGTCATTTCCTTTCCCATGTTAAAGAAGTTTTCAAGTATAATCTTTTCAAATATCTTGTCAGGCTCTTTCTTTTTTTCTTCTTCTTCCTGAGACCCCTAAAATTTGAATGTTAGTGTGTATTCTTGCATGCAGAATTCAATGGACAGAGGACTACAGTCCATGGGGTCCCCAAGAGTTGGGCACGACTAAGTGACTAAGACATACACACACAGCCTGAATGGAAACCAGGAATCTTAGCCACCAAACCAGCTACAAGCTGTTTTTCCCTGTAACTCTGTCCCCAGTGAAAAATGCCTTTGTCATGGAGGCAGAAACTGTAAATGAAGATACAAAGTTTATTATTAAAGATGTAGCACAGCAAGAAGTGGGAGAGTACACAGAGAAACTGCTTGTTAAGACAGAAGCAAGGCCGAGACACACACTCAGAGAGAAAGAGTGCAGGCATTCCTCCGGGTGAGGGGGAGTGCTGTAAGGAGGTGTTTAAGTCATTTATATATGTCAGTTCTTTCAGGTTTTATCTACATTTAGCCAATTATCTGGTTTCTTTTTCCACACTTTACCTACCCTGGGGTTCTCCCCTGGATGAGCAAGCACCCCCTCATCCCACCACCCCCCTGCCAAGAAGGATCTCAGAGTGAAGGCTTCTGGGAAGAATAAGACTCATTACAGCTTGCCATTACCACTTGGCTTTTGACCCAGATGAAGCCTTCCTGCATATGTGTAATGTCTCCCTTGTCTCAAAAGAGGAGGGAGGTCCCTTAATCCTTTACTCAAACAAGGCTTTGCCCCTCTTTTTCTTTGCCTTGACTATTTCTTTGACTATTGCCATGACTATTATCTTAAGATGCTTACAAGAGACAAACACTGGCTATTTCCCCTGTTTATGTTGTTACTTTCACTTTCCAGAGCAAACAGGAAGCTGTAAATGCCTTAACTGGAGCCCACCTACCCACTGTCTCAGAAAATGCCAACAGTTTTAAGTATTCAGCCTGAAGCCCACTTTGCACCCCATGAAATGTAAACAGAAGACCAGCTGTAAACATCTAAATTGGAGCCCATCTGTCTCCTACATCAATGTATTTTGTTTCTAGGTCTTTGAGAGTATTGAATCTGTCAGCTTGAACCTTCTCCAGGACTTCAGATCATCAATATAAATAACTATCAGTAGTCAAGTCTTTTATGCAGAAACATGAAAGAGTATCATGGAAAAATTTATACATGAACTACATTAATTTATTCCACAATTTTCTAAATTGAATTCAAGTTTAGTTTCCTTTTTCTTATTTTCCCTTTTTTAAAATTTAAATTTATTTATTTAAATTGGAGGCTAATTGCTTTACAATATTGTATTGGTTTTGCCATACATCAACATGAATCCACCACGGATGTACACGTGTTCCCCATCCTGAACCCCCTCCCACCTCCTTCCCCATACCATCCCTCTGGGTCATCCCAGTGCACCAGCCCCAAGCATCCTGTATCTTGCATCCTTTTAAATAGTAGAAGAGATGGGAATATATATCCAAGGTAGGACCCTTTGGAATTGATTGATTCAAAGACCCCTTTGTGCTCTAAGATCAAGTATCATCTAGTCCCAGTGTTTCCAAATTTTTGATGTGCCATTACCTGTATAAAAATTACCAGAGGAGCTTGTTGAAAATACAGATTTTTTTTTAATACCCTCTAACACTGGTGGAGATGGTTGGCTGGCATCACCAACTCGATGGACATGAATTTGAGCAAGTTCTGGGAGTTGGTGATGGACAGGAAAGCCTGGCATGTGGCAGTTTTTGGAGTCACAAAGAGACTGAGGGACTGAACTGAACATTGGTCTACCAAGTCAGAGATTCTTAGAATAGATACTCTCATTTTTTAAAAAACATCTCAAGAGGATTAAAATGATCAGACGAGTTTGGAGAGCACTGGCCTAGGTACCATCTTAAAGCTGAGCAAACCCTCAGGTTCATAGAAGTCCTGTGAGTCTGTGTCCAAACTGGGGCAATAGATATGGATTCATGTAGTCAGAGTCAAGGGGCCTTATACATTTTAATAACTTTTATCAATCATAACTTTGAATGTCTTGCTGCCTTTTGATATTTATTATCTTTAATACTATGAGCGCTTCAATAGCTAATATCATTGTGTAAGGCACTGACAGTGTACAGTGCTTAATGTATCAATAATATGTGCACATCACACATACACACTCCAAAATTACAATCACATGCCCACATATTGACAACAATTTAAATAATCAGACGTGAAAAAACAATGAAAATAAATGACAGAGAGATAATCAGTGATGGGTTTATTGCTGTGGAAAAATAAACCTTAGGTAGGGCAAAGAGAAGAGGAATGCATTACTAGGGCAAGTACCCGTTTACCTAAGAAAGGTACGTTTATTTGTCCGTAATTACCCTCTGTAGAATCCACAGCTAGATATCAGGTTGTGTCAGTCAAGGAAGCAGTGATAAATGACTCACTGTTTCAGTAAAGCTGTTTGGTTCAAACATTGGAGGAAATATGGTTTCCCAACCATGCATTTCAGTAAATTACATCTACCCTCTTGATGAACACACAGTCTTGTATTCATCACAGATGTCTTTGGTATTGTTCAGTTTCTTCAAGTGTTTCCTGTTAATCAATTTATGTTAATAGTGATGGCTAAATACAGACTACAAGACTCAGTTATCAGAAGCATATAAATAGGATGCCAAAGTTAAATTGTGGATATTAGGGGTAATTTTTTTTTCCAATAGACTTATTGTTTAAATAAGGCAAGTGAGTCCTAAAGAAAGAAAGCTTTTTCCCTAAACCAGAGGATAACAGGTCTTTTGCTTTCTAAGCCTGTGTTTTATCTCTTTGACATTCTGCCCACAAACCCTCCCATCTAAACCTTACAAGGTTTAGTTTTGCTGTTTTGGAGGACTTGTTCCAGAATTCCTTAACTCAGATTTTGGTCATTTTTCCTGAATCCTTTCATTCATGAGCACATATCAAATGCTCATTATGTAAGAACCATAAACCTAAACACTAGAAAATAGCCTTAAGTATTAATGCAATCATGGTGAACTCTCATTCTTTAAAGAAAATTGAAAAAAAGGAAAAAAAAATGAAGAGGACAAAGTCTGACCATGCTGAATTTCTGAGTTTGATAGGGTTTATTTGTTCTAGATATTTCAGAAAATTATGATTATGAAATATTAGAACAAATATAATCATAATGATAATAACTTGCTTCTGTAGAATGTGTTATTCTCTTACTTGTTCCCCTCAAGACACCCTGTGAGATTGTTATTATTGTATTCACTGTGCAGATGAGAAACTTTGAGATCATCCACCTTGGATTGTTACTTTTTACTATTTACCATTAGCCTCCCAGAAAACCCTCCTGCCCTACAGTTTCTTCATTGCATTTTTTAATTCTGCATTTCTCAGCGGATAAATCAGAGGGTTTAACATGGAGGTGATGATGATATAAAACCATCTTATCCTCTGAAAAGGTAGTATTAGGACATATATCATGAAAGTACAGGGACCAAAAAAGATGACCACCACAGCGATGTGGGGGCCACAGGTGGAGAGAGATTTGCACTTGCCTTCTGCTGACTGCTTTCTCAGGAACACCAGGATGATGGTATAGGAGAGTAGCAAAATGACAAAGCTCCCCAGAGCAATGGTACTACTGTTGGCTATCACAACACCAACAACATATGTGTCTGTGCAGGCGAGTTTTAGCATGGGGTGAACATCGCAAAAGTAGTGATCAATCTCATTGGGTCCAAAAAAAGGTAGTTGGACTACCAGAGCCACTTGGATGATGGAGTGTAAGAACCCACCTATCCAAGTCCCCAGCAGCATTTTATTGCATCTGCTTCCATCCATGATGGTCATATAGTGTAAGGGTATACAAATAGTCAAGTAACAATCATAGGCCATTACAGTAAGGATGAAGATCTCAGTACAACCAAAGGAATGTGCCCCAAAGAGTTGCAACATGCACCCCATATAGTAGATAATTTTCCTCTTGGCTAATAGGTCCATAGTCATCTTAGGAGCTGTGACCAAAGATTAACAAATATCCACAGAAGACAGGTAGTTGAGAAAGAAATACAAAGGAGACTTGAAAATGTTACCCACACAAACCGTCAGTATGATGATGAGGTTTCCCAGAAGAATGACTGTGTAGCAGAGAGAAAACACCATAAAACACACTTCTTCAACCTCTATGTTCTGAGAAAGACCCCAGAAAACAAATTCAGTTACATTGCTTATTTTTTCCATGGAATTAGTTTAGCAGACCAGTTCCCAAGAGACAATTACATTACCTGAAAGAAAAAAAAAAGTGTAACAAAGACCAGCAACTTTTATTTCTAACTCAAAACAAATGAATAACCAGAATCGATAAAAATGGAAAAATGGGTACTTACTACTGCTTAGCATGTATACCTAAAGAAATGGAAGTGCACATATTCTATATATTTTGATCATCTTATGTCAAGATGATAATCCTTTCATAAATTCAGGTTTAGACACAAAGTCCAAAGAGATAAAGTAAATCTTCTAAGTCACACATCTATCCAACCCTCTCACTTCCCTCATGTTTCATAAAGATTCTTTCATCTGTCTCTAAAAATTTGCTTCTTTCTAATCTGTCTAATGCACTCAACTGAAATTTGAAACAACTTTTGAGTTTGGGAATATGACAACATCTATATCCTAAAAATGTCCATCTTACTTTTGACATACACACACCCCCATGTTTTCCTGTCTGAATACTGCTATGAGTGTTCAAATAGTTGAGACTGGATGACATTGCAGGTTCTTCTTCTTAAGAAACTGTGATATTTATACACATGCATTTTTGTTCCCATATTTGATATCAAACTCTTATAATAAATAGCGATGTGATATAGTAGAAAGGAAAACAAAATTATGCATATCTGATTCTGAGATATTGGATCTGTACCTCTAGATAAATTGTTAAACTTCATGGGGCTTCTGTTATCCCACTTGCAAAATAAGAAAGTTATAATTTCACTATCATCTATAACATAAAGCCCTATTTCTACTAAGAAATTAAAAAAAAAAAAAAACCAACACTTTCAGCTTGGAATAGCCATAAAAACCTGAAAAGGGGGCAGAAACTAAAGAAAACAATGGAAGAAGGTGTTAGAATAGAGTTGCTTTTACAGTGTTGTGTTCATTTCTGCTGTACTTCAGCAAAGTGAATCAGAAACACATGTACACATGTTTCCTCTTTTGTGGATTGCCTTCCCATTTAGGCCACCACAGAACACTGACTAGAGATCCTCGTGCTATACACGAGGATTATCATTAGTTATCAATTTTACTCATAGCAATATACATACACCAAGCCCAATCTCCCAATTCAACCCACTCTACATCCACCATTGGTATTCATACTTTGTTGTCTACATCCGTCACTCTATTTCTGCTTTGCAAATAATTTCATCTATACCATTAAAAGATAAGATGGGTAGATACATTATGATAAAGTCACACAATAGAATACTATTTTCCAGTCATAATGAGTGAACTAGAGCTACTCAACATAACAAATTTTCACAAAAACACATTGTAGAGTAAAAGAAGCCACCTACACAAAAAGTTGCTCTGTATGAATTTGTTATATCAGACTTAAAGGGAACAAATTTAGAAGAAACCGTTGGAAGTACATCAAGATGTGTTTGATCTAAATAGAGGGGAGGGAAATCTTACCTTCAAATTCAGTGTCTGAGGATTCCCCAGGAATCACATTGCTTTGGTATTTTATATATTTATCTCTTAATGTCGATAAATAAATAGATATGGCTCATTCCTTAATCTCACTAGTCCTTCATATTTACTTATAATGGATGACTCTCCAGTGGTGTAATGTCAGATACTCTAGTGAGGTCATTGCAGCATATGTACAAATAAGGAGCATGGGGAATAAATTTGATTAAAGCCTCTCTCAAGCTGTTCTTCAAGACAATTTACAGATGTATTAATAAATGATTCCATAAGTTGTGGTTTAGGATAGGATTACACAGTGTCTTAGGTAATTATCAGGAATTTTATTGATCTGAGGACACATCCCCCAAAGATATGTTAATTCGAACTGAACTCTGTGCTCTAAGGTATGTTTTTGCCGGGGTCCAGCCCTGGTGGATCCAGGGTAATTCTAAGCGAGGATGGAGTCTGTGATTAGAAAAGAATTATTTAATTAGAGATATAAAGATAGATTAGGGAAGAATTGTGTAGTAAGAAAATTAGTGGAGAAAAGAGGCTGAATAACTTGGTTTACATGGAAAGCCAATAAAACCCTGAGACAAGGGGCTTGCACCGCCTATGTAGGCCACAGGCGTCTTCCCAGTCTCCCTGAGGAGCGGAGACACAAAGCACCTCCCTGTTCAGATCTTAGAAGCCCAGGCAAAATTAGTAGCTCTGATGAGCCGCCACACTCCAGATGGGAATTCAGCCAGAAAAGGAGAGTGAGGAAGAGAGACACAGGGAAACCAGTCTTTCCAGTAACTGGTCCAACTCTTTATTTTTCAGGAGAGCTTTTATACTTTAAGTTGTACATAGAGATCAATGGACAATACAAAGTCATGCAGGGTCAGCAGTCCTGACCCTTATTGAGACCACGCTTTCTTTCTGTTTTCCTTCCAATATACAAAGTTCTCAGGTGATTTACATCATCTTCTGGCCAAGAGGTCTGCTAACATTTTATGACCCTTTCTGATGATGATTAGTCAACCAGAAAACTTATTTTATCCAAAGGTGATTTTTCTTAAGTCAGGCACCACCCTCCAAAGGCACCAGATAAAGTTGCATTCCTACAGGGCAAAGGTGCAGTGGGTTATAATTAAGAAAAGAATTTACTTAGCCTAAGGTCTAATGTGATTAATATCAAGGTTAATATTTATTTCTCCCATATGCTAGTTATATCAATTAATGTGTATAAGGGGCAAGGGATATGGAGGCTTATCAGCAAATATTGGCTAAACAATGAAACTCTCCACCAGTATATTTCTAACAATCCACTAATACTGCACTAATAATTTCTAACTTCTCAAAAGGCTCTGCATTTGGAAAATTCAAAACATCTCGTGCCTCACATGGTTAGGAGATTGTGAACAATCACATGTGTCCAGATAAATCTGTCAGGCAGGCTAGAGAGCCATCAGAGGAGTATTTGAACTGAAACACTCTTGTTACACCCAGGAGATTTATTAACTGGAGCTTTAAGTTAGATCCTTTTCAGAGAGAGGTGGTGGGGGATAGCCCCCTGTAATGTCAGAAGTGTAGGTGAAAGCATAATGCAGTAAGGTAGGCAGATTCTGGTTTTGGGGGTAGATGCTGGAGAATGTCCAGGGGGATCCCTAGGCCTGATCCCGCCTGTGTGTATGTCAGGCCTCCTTCCACATGACCTTTGCTACATGCAGGATTCTTCACTTTGGCTCACGGCATGTTTTATAGCAATGTTGTTACTGACCTATATTAGACTTTATACCATAGTCATTCCAGGTGTGTCTTCTCTTTTACAGCAGAAATAATGATAAAAACTGTAATATAATGACTACCCAATTCAGACTTGAACACATCCCTTCAAACTTTCTCATTTTGCAGGAAGGATAGCAGAAGCCCCATGAAGTTTAGCAATTTATCTAGAGGTACAGCACCACTATCTTAAAATCAGATTTGCACAATTTTGATTTTGTTTCTCCTAACAGCATCTCTCAATATGAGAGTTTGATATCAAATAGGGGGTCCAAAAATTCATGTACACTCTCATTCTCCTTTTGTTTTTTCTCCTGAGTTAAAAAAAAAAAATTATTCTCCACTCAGAGAGTCGTTCAGATTCAGTTTAGTTCAGTTCAGTCGCTTGGTCATGTCAGACTCTTTGCGACTCCATGAATTGCAGCACACCAGGCCTCTCTGTCCATCACCAACTTCCGGAGTTCACTCAGACTCACGTCCATCGAGTCAGTGATGCCATCCAGCCATCTCATCCTCTATCGTCCCCTTCTCCTCCTGCCCCCAATCCCTCCCAGCATCAGAGTCTTTTCCAATGAGTCAACTCTCCACATGAGGTGGCCAGAGTACTGGAGTTTCAGCTTTAGCATCATTCCTTCCAAAGAAATCCCAGGGCTGAGCTCCTTCAGAATGGACTGGTTGGATCTCCTTGCAGTCCAAGGGACTCTCAAGAGTTTTCTCCAACACCACAGTTCACAAGCATCAATTCTTCGGCGCTCAGCCCTCTTCACAGTCCAATTCTCACATCCATACATGACCACAGGAAAAACCATAGCCTTGACTAGACAGACCTGTTGGCAAAGTAATGTCTCTGCTTTTGAATATGCTATCTAGGTTGGTCATAACTTTTCTTCCAAGGAGTAAGCATCTTCTAATTTCATGGCTGCAGTCACCATCTACAGTGATTTTGGAGCCCAAAAAAATAAAGTCTGACACTGTTTCCACTGTTTCCCCATCTATTTCCCATGAAGTGATGGGACCGAATGCCATGATCTTTGTTTTCTGAATGTTGAGCTTTAAGCCAATATTTACAATTACAAGATGTCAATATAGAAGAAAATAGTAAAACATAAAATTCATGGGAAAAATTACACCACTTCAAATTCAGAAGGAAATGAATTAGGAACACATATTTTACCAAAAGAATATCACTATAAGTATAAATCCAATAGCCAAGGCCTTCCTATATTCTAATAAATACTTCAGAAGTGGAATTTTGTCTCCATATTCCATCACTATTATAAAGATCAATATAAAACATGATATGAATTGAAAGTATAACACCAATAAATTGAAGGGAGATTGTCTAGATTATACCCTGTCCATTATAATATTATGATTCTATATTATTTGAATCTGTCACTTTCTGCTGATTCAGAAAGTACCAGGGTCCAGCCCTGGTAGGATCCAGGATATCTGAAGTGGAGATGTAGTTGGAGATTAGGAAAGAATTATTTAATTAGAGATATAAAGAGAGATTAGGAAAGAATAGTGTAGTGAAGAAAATAGAGGAGAAAAAGAGGCTATATTCCTTGGTTTGCATAGAATGCCAATAAAGCCCTGAGACAAGGAACTTGCACCATCTACATAGGCTGCAGGCACCCACTTGAATAGCAGAGGGTGCCCCACCGTGTGCTCCCTCTCACGTGGGTCTTAGAAGCCCAGGCAATAAAGTAGACATGGCAAGGCTCTATGCTCCAGATGGAAATTCAGCCTGAAAAGGAGAAAAAGAAAAGAAGACACGGGGAGAGCCAGATTTCTGAGAGACTGGTCCACCTCTTTATTTTCCAGGAAAGCTTTTATACTTTAAGTTGTACATAGAGATGAGTCGATAATACAAAGTCATGCAGGGTCAGCATCCCTGACTCTTATTGAGACCAGGCTTTCTCTCTGCATACCTAACTGTATACACAGGTCTTAGGTGATTTACATCAGCTTCTGGCCAGGAGGCCTATTAGCATTTTATGGCCCTTTTCTAATAAGGGTCCATCAACCAGAAAACTTATTTACCCTAAAAGTGTTGTTCTTACTAAAGTCTGGTGCCACTCTCAGAATGCACTAATTAAGGTTACATTCTTACATGGCAAGGACACAACAATTTATAACAAAGAAAGAGGAGTACAGTAATTTATAACAAAAAGAAAATTCATTAACTCAAAGGTCTAGTATTGCTGACATCAAAACTACTATATCCCTTTTTCTATATCCCAATTACTTTGATTAATATCCTCTAGGTGCCTAAAAGATAAAGGATATGGAGGCCTGGCAGCAATCATTAACAATGAAACCCTTCACCAATATAATTGTTAGCTCTTTTACAAAGGTTCTGTATCTTTAAGATATTTTAAGCTTCCCGTGCCTCTTGCAGTTGGGGGGCTGTAAAAAATCACATGTGTAGCTGTAAAAATCTGGGTAAACCTGTCAGGCAAGTTAGAGAGCCATCAGAGGGGTTTGAGCTGAGACACTCCCTTTATATGCAGGAGACTATTAACTGGAGCTCTAAGTTAACATTTTCCAGAGAAAGGTGGTGGGGGATAGCCTCCAGTTAATGTCAGAAGAGTTGGTACATAATACAATAAAACAGACAGATTCTGGTTTTGGGGTAGATGCTCGAGAAGGCCCAGCGGGGTTTCCTCGAGGCCTGATCTCACCTTTGCCTATCAGGCCTTTTTCTCATGACCTTTGCCACGGGCAGGATTCCCCATGCTGGCTCCTGGCAAGGAAGAACAACTCAGTTGAAGGTCTATAATAAGACAGGTGTGATCAAAATGTCTAATAAACAGAACAATTTGAAAGAGGGAAAACCTGCCAGACTATGAATATAAGTATTTAAGTGCAACTGTACATAGCAAAGACCATAAGTCAAAATGTAAAAGGGCATGGAAAACATTAGATTAAAACCACTGTAATATAAGTCAGTCAAGAGACACAGAGACACAGCAGTGCAAAACACCTAAGGCAATGAAATGTATATTCCAGTATATGGGTGCTTGCCAGGGTCCAGCCCCGGTGGATCCAGGGTAATTTGAAGTGGGGATGGAGCTGGCAATTAAAGAGAGATTAATTAGAAATTTAAAGAGAAAAGAATAATGTAGTGAAAAGATAGAGGAGAAAAGAGACTGATATTCCTCAGTTTACACGGAAAGCTAATAAAGTCTCAAGACAAGAAACTTGCACAGGCACCGCTTGAATAGTGGAGGGTGCCCCACCTTCGGCTCCCTCGGGTCTTAGAAGCCTGGGGAAATAAGTAGACATGGAGAACCTCTGTGTTCCAAGGGATCAGCCTGAAAAAGAGAGGGAGGAAGAGGGAGAAAGAGAGAGAGAGAGAGTCGACACGGGGGAGGCCAAGTTTGTGCAAAAACCCCATAAGTTTACTTCCAAATGGTGCTTATATACCCTAAGTTTTACATAATGGAAGATACAGAGTCATGCAGGGGCAGCAGTCCTGACTCTTATCGATACCAGGCTTTCTTTCTTCATATCTTTCTGTATACAAAAGATCTCAGGTGATTTACATTATCTTCTGGCCAAGAGGCCTGTTAACACTTTATGGCTCTTTTCCTTAGTGAATGTTAATCTCATTTCCCCTGACGTGTTTTTCTTTAATCTGCATCACCCTTAAAGCACTAAATAAAGTTACATCCCTGTAGAACAAAGGTGCAGTGGGTTATAACAAAGAAGGTACTTAACTCAAAGATTTATGTTGCTATTTGTTTTTTCTATATACCAAATATATCAACAAATAAAAGATATGAAAATTTGGCAGCAAGTATTGGCTCAACAATGAAACTCTTAATCTGTCCTATTCTAATGATTTTGACTCCTTGGAAACCCCTATATTCCTAGGATGTTTTAAGCTTCCTGTGCCTCTTGCAATCAGGAGGCTATGAGCAATCACATGTGCAGCTGTAAAAGGTCTGGACAGACCTGTCAGGCAAGTTAGAAAGCTACCAGAGGGGTTTGAGCTGAGACACTCCTTTTATATGCAGGAGACTGTTAGCTGGAGCTCTAAGTTAACTTTTTCCAGAAAAAAGTGGTGGTGGATAGCCCCCTGTTAATGTCAGAGGAGTTGGTGAAAGGCATAATATAGTAAAGCAGACAGATTTTGGTTCTGGGGGTAGATTCTCAAGAAAATCCGGGGTGGCCCCTGAGGCCTGATCCTGCCTTTGCATTTTGTCAGGCCCCCTTCCTCATGACCTTTGCCATGGGTGGGATTCTCCATGCTGGCTCCCAGCAGGTGCTGTACCATCCTCTACATAAAAGTGACTGAACAATAATCGTTCCTTGTATTTACAGTGTTTATTTTCCTGAAGGAAATGGATACTACTTCTGTATGATAGGATTATATCAACACTACAGGAATACCAGACCACCTGACCTGCCTTTTGAGAAAACTATATGCAGGTCAGGAAGCAACAGTTATAACTGGACATGGAAAAACATCCTGGTTCCAAATGGGAAAAGGAGTATGTCCAGGCTGTATATTGCCACTCTGCTTATTTAGCTTATATGCAGAGTACATCATGAGAAATACTGGACTAAAAGAAGCAAAACCTGGAATCAACATTGCCAGGAGAAAAATTAATAACCTCAGATATACAGATGACACCACCCATATGGCAGAAAGTGAAGAGGAACTAAAAAGCCTCTTGATGAAAGTGAAAGAGGAGAGTGAAAAAGTTGGCTTAAAGCTCAACATGCAGAAAACTAAGATCATAGCATCTGGTTCCATCACTTCATGGGAAATAGATTGGAAAACTGTGGAAAGAGTGTCAGACTTTATTTTGGGGGGGCTCCAAAATCACTGCAGATGGTGATTGCAGTCATGAAATTAAAAGGCCCTTACTCTTTGGAAGGAAAGTTATGACCAACCTAGATAGCATATTGAAAAGCAGAGATATTACTTTGCCAACAAAGTCTGTCTAGTCAAGGCTATGTTTTTTCAGTGGTCATATATGGATCTGAGTGGACTGTGAAGAAAGCTGAGCACCAAAAAATTGATGCTTTTGAACTGTGGTGTTGGAGGAGACTCTTGAGAGTCCCTTGGACTGCAAGGAGATCCATCCAGTCTATCCTAAAGGAGATCAGTCCTGAGTGTTCATTGGAAGGACTGATGATGATGCTGAAACTCCAATACTTTGGTCACCTCATGCAACGAGTTGACTCATTAGAAAATACTCTGATGCTGGGAGGGATTGGGGGCAGGAGGAGAAGGGGACGACAGAGGATGAGATGGCTGGATGGCATCACTGTCTCAATACACATGAGTTTGGGTGAAGTCTGGGAGTTGGTGATGGACAGGGAGTCCTGGTGTGCTGCGATTCATGTGGTCACAAGGAGTCAGACATGACTGAGTGACTGAACTGAACTGAACTGACAGTAAAAGATAATATTTTCTGGGGACTTCTATGTCAATCTAAACTTAAATAAAAATATGAACATTTTCATATTTATCTTCCATTTATCTTTTGTTACCTATGATCAGTTTCTTGCCCCAAAACATTCTCACGGCATTTTTCCACTTCTGTATTCCTTAGTGTGTAAATCAGAGGGTTGATCAAAGGTGTTTCAACTGTATAAAACACAGTTATCATCTTATCCATGGGGAAGATGCTTGCAGGGCATGTGTATATAAATATGCAAGGACCAAAGAACAAGATGACCATGATGCTGTGAGAGATGAAGGTGGATAGGGCTTTCTTCCTCCCCTCAGCACTGTGGTTTCACAGAGAATGTAAGATGATAGCATGGGAGAACATCAGTGTGATAAAACTCACTGTACAGATGGCCCCACTCTTGGACACCAAGAGTAGGTTGGTCACATAGGTGTCTGTACATGCAAGTTTCAACAAAGGCTGCAAGTTACATAGATAATGATCAATCACACTGGGACTACAGAAAGGCAGACTCAAGGCTAGAAGAATCTGAGCTGAAGAAAGAACACATGACCCCACCCAGGCCACAGCCACCAACACATCACAGGTTCGATGGCTCATGAGGGTCATGTATCAAAGGGGCTTACAGATGGCCAGATAGCAGTCAACAGCCATGAGAATAAGGATGAAGATCTATAGGCAACCAAAAAAATGTGATGCAAAGACTTGGGTCATGTACTCATCGAAAGAGATTGTGCTATTTCTCCTAAGGGCATTGGCAATCACTCTAGGGGCTATGGAAGTTGAGTGAAAGGTATCAGATAAAGATAAGTGGAAAAGGAAAAAGTATTGGACTCCCAAGTGTCCTGCTGGTCTTGATGGTGGAAATAATCAGGAAGTTACCCAGTAATGTCCCCAGATATAAAAACAAGAAAGTGACAAACACTATTTTCTTCCAAACTTGATCCTGTGATGACCCAAGTAGAATGAAGTCAGTTACATTATTGTTTAGCTTCATGATTTCATGAGTGAGATGAGAGATGAATGTGAAATGGATTATCTGTGAAAAATAAATCAATATATGGTGCAATATAATATATGATGGAATATTTTAAGTAAAACCAAATTTGATTATCAGATATATTATTTCCAATAATTTATATGTTTGTTTCTTAGTAATAATATTTGTTCTTCAATTTGTAATGACCACTTCATAGGGTCATTATGAGTCTCATATAAGCTTGTGAATACTAAACTTTCCAATAAGACTCTTTAAATACAAGGGATTCCAACTTAGATCTGATATGATTATGATTAAACTTAAGAATATATGTAAAATATTGCTTTATTTTGTTATTCCCTTTGTCATTTTGTGGCCATATTCAATACATTCAGAATCCCAAGTATTGTGCATCAGGCATTATTTAGGGTATATTTCACTGCCTTTGATGGTATGACATAAAGTCATACATCATCCTTAGCACCTTAAAGAATATCTTGTTCACACATACACTTATACTTTTTCTATTTCAATAACCTCAGATATGCAGATGACAGCACCCATGTGGCAGAAAGTGAAGAGGAGCTAAAAAGCCTCTTGATGAAAGTGAAAGAAGAGAGTGAAAAAGTTAGCTTAAAGCTCAACATTCAGAAAACGAAAATCATGGCATCTGGTCCCATCACTTCATGGGAAATAGATGGGCAAACAGTGGAAACAGTGTCAGACTTTATTTTCTGGGGGCTCCAAAATCACTGCAGATGGTGACTGCAGCCATGAAATTAGAAGATGCTTACTCCTTGGAAGAAAAGTTATGTCCAACCTAGATAACATTTTCAAAAACAGAGACATTACTTTGTTGACTAAGGTCCGTCTAGTCAAGGCTATGGTTTTTCCTGTGGTCATGTATGGATGTGAGAGTTGGACTGTGAAGAAGGCTGAGCGCTGAAAAATTGATGCTTGTGAACTGTGGTGTTGGAGAAGACTCTTGAGAGTCCCTTGGACTGCAAGGAGATCCAACCAGTCCATTCTGAAGGAGATCAGCCCTGGGATTTCTTTGGAAGGAATGATGCTAAAGCTGAAACTCCAGTACTTTGGCCACCTCATGAGAAGAGTTGACTCATTGGAAAAGACTGATGCTGGGAGGGATTGGGGGCAGGAGGAGAAGGGAACGACAGAGGATGAGATGGCTGGATGGCATCACTGACTCAATGGACGTGAGTCTGAGTGAACTCCAAGAGATGGTAATGAACAGGGAGGCCTGGCGTGCTGCGATTCATGGGGTCACAAAGAGTTGGACACTACTGATTGACTGAACTGATACATATTTATTTTAAAAGTAACACAAACTGTCTTCTAGATACCCTAGTTTGAAAAGAGAAAAGACATATTACTTTAAATAATCTTTTGCAACCTCCAAGCACATTTATATTAAGTCCTTGAAGTATATGATGAAAAGAGTGAATGATCTCTGTTATTTGATAATATTTCAAAAATGCCTATTACTCTTTCTTCATTCTCCAGCCTGAGAAAAGCACATTTTAAGCACTCATATTTCCTGAAGTTACATTTCAAAATGACTTCCTGAAGTTAAATTTCTAAATTAAAGAGAATTTATTAATTAATAGCTTATGTTTTAAAAATTCAAGCTTTTACCTAAGCTTGTTAAACCTGAGGTGGTTTTCTTTTATTGGAGAATGTAACCTGGCAGTTGGTCTAGGACCTGATCATGGTTATATTCCCAGTAGAGACTGTATTCTCAGGTACCTGAAAAACCTCACATTGTTGGAAGAGCAGGAAAGTAGAAAAGGGAGGGTAATGCAATTTTCCGAAAGAGTCATAGTAAATAGCAACTGACTTTTTCATTCAGTTTGTTTCTGTCCTGGCAAATAATTAGTCAACTTAAAATGTCCCTTCGTTGGATGAAGATTTCTGTTTTCACATTTTAAAAGAAATATTATCAGGCGGTCTTTTCCAAGAACACCTTTTTTCTTTAGTTTTTTCTTATGAAGATGATGCTGGCAAGTGGCACTGTCAGTTCAGCTAAGTTCAGTCGCTAAGCTGTGTCCAACTCTTTGTGACCCCATGAATCACAGAACGCCAGGCCTCCCTGTTCATAACCATCTCCCAGAGTTCACTCAGACTCATGTCCATTGAGTCCGTGATGCCATCCAGCCATCTCATCCTCTGTCGTCCCTTTCTCCTCCTACCCCCAATCCCTCCCAGCATCAGAGTCTTTTCCAATGAGTCAACTCTTCGCATGAGGTGGCCAAAGTACTGGAGTTCCAGCTTTAGCATCATTTCTTCCAAAGAAATCCCAGGGTTGATCTCCTTCAGCATGGACAGGTTGGATCTCCTTGCAGTCCAAGGGACTCTCAAGAGTCTTCTCCAACACCACAGTTTACAAGCATCAATTCTTCAGTGCTCAGCCCTCTTCACAGTCCAACTCTCACATCCATACATGACCACAGGAAAAACCATAGCCTTGACTAGACGGACCTTAGTCGGCAAAGTAATGTCTCTGCTTTTGAACATGCTATCTAGGTTGCTCATAACTTTTCTTCCAAGGAGTAAGTGTCTTTTAATTTTATGGCTGCAGTCACCATCTGCAGTGATTTTGGAGCCCAAAAAAATAAAGTCTGACACTGTTTCCACTGTTTGCCCATCTATTTCCCATGAAGTGATGGGACCGGATGCCATGATCTTCATTTTCTGAATGTTGAGCTTTAAGCCAACTTTTTCGCTTTCCTCTTTTATTTTCATCAAGAGGCTCTTTAGTTCCTCTTCACTTTCTGCCATAAGGGTGGTGTCATCTGCATATCTGAGGTGATTGATATTTCTCCCGGCAATCTTGATTCTAGCTTTTGTTTCTTCCAGTCCAGATTTTCCTCTATTTCTTTGCATTGATCGCTGAAGAAGGCTTTCTTATCTCTTCTTGCTATTCTTTGGAACTCTGCATTCAGATGCCTATATCTTTCCTTTTCTCCTTTGCTTTTTGCTTCTCTTCTTTTCACAGCTATTTGTAAAGCCTCCCCAGAGAGCCATTTTGCTTTTTTGCATTTCTTTTCCATGGTGATGGTCTTGATCCCTGTCTCCCATACAATGTCACGAGCTTCATTCCATAGTTCATCAGGCACTCTATCTATCAGATCTAGGCCCTTAAATCTATTTCTCACTTCCACTGTAGAATCATAAGGGATTTGATTTAGGTCCTACCTGAATGGTCTAGTGGTTTTCCCTACTTTCTTCAATTTGAGTCTGAATTTGGTAATAAGGAGTTCATGATCTGAGCCACAATCAGCTTCTGGTCTTGTTTTTGTTGACTGTATAGAGCTTCTCCATCTTTGGCCACAAAGAATATAATCAATCTGATATATGCAAGTATAAATATAAAATGAAATGTAATGCATGTAAATATAATCTGGAAGACTTACTTATTCCATTGTGCCTCTCCTCAATCCATCCAATCTTCAGTGCATGTCTTGAAAGTTGTGAATAGTCAAAGTGCAGATTATGACAGACTAGCTAGGGAAAATATTTCCTTTCAATATATTTTTCTCTCTCATGGTGAACTTTCTTCTCTTCAACAGAGAAGAAATATCCCTTATTCTTGGGAGAAAAGAAAAAAAAAAAAAAAAAAAAACCTCTTCCTAATAGGTCTAATAAAATTACTCAATTTGGGCAAGTACTAAAAAATCTCTTTTGACTCACATAATCTTAAACTATAAGTAAATTGAGTCTTGATATATTAATCATTACAATAAGCTCCTCCTTTCCTTCATTGATTTTAAAGAGTGATGTACCATAACATATTTAACACTTGGAAATATGCTAACCATTGGAAACAAGGAGATGTGAAAGTCTATTTCATGTCAGTATTCCCTGACATCAGTCACTCCTTTGAGTATTATAGTTTTGGGTTTGTATGTTGTCAAACGTATTTTCCTATTATTTTCCAGAACAAGCTTATCTCTCTTTTCAAATTTGGACTTGTGTATTTAAGATAACTTGAGAACCATAAACATGTATGATCATTAACTTGTTAATAATCATGTGTCCTTATCAAGTATTTATTCAGTAGTTTCAGAAAGACATTCAATGTCTCCACTCAGATATATAGCCATAAAGTCTATTTTTGTGCATTTAAGTTCCAAACAATTCAAACTACTTTAGTCACTAATTTATTTGAAAAAGACTGTGTCCTCAGGCATCAGTACATTTCAGTGATTCCCCTTGCATCTTGAAAGAGGGGATTTTAACCTATTTTGTAATGTACAATACTTCATGACCTAGAAAATGGAGACTATAATTTTCAACTGAATTATATCAAAGTCTTTATATGATCAGGGTCTATTCATGATGCAATGTGAGCATGTAAAAATTAGTAGATACATCACGTGAAATCTCTATAATGTAAATAATGTAGCAGCCAAAGATGAAAAATAGATAGATGTAGAATATCCAAACTCACCTTGCTCTCTTCTTTCTTCCTTGAGTGTCCTTCCATTTCTAGCTGTTTCAACCTTCTGGGAACTTCAAACCAAATTTCTGAGAAATATCCTCTAGCTGGCCTTCAGAGATTTCCTGTGAGAAAGAAAATCCACTCTTTTGTTTTCTAAAGGCTTTATCTATAATTTTCTTATAGTGTTAATCTTATTGGTCATAATAAGGATGTGTATGCTTACTTTAGCTTTCTTCCTGAATATCATTCTCCACAGTTCCAACACAATGCTTTGTACACTGTAGATGCTCAATAAGAGCTTTTAACTTGGTCATTTCCTATAACTCCATAAAAGGTAACATTTACCTCATTGCTTTCACATTATGTTGGTTACAAAGTCACAGTGTTATTAACTTATAGGGATCATCTATCTATTATGTAGAGTAGGTAGACAAATATGCTCTAGTTTTGCATAGTCAAAAAGAAGAAAGAAAACAAATATAAAGATAACTTATCATTTAACTGTTAGAAAAGTCTCTGAAATAGTATTAGCTACCTGTCCTTTTCTGTTACCAACTTTCTTAAAGAATAGTGGGGAAAAAAATACACACACAAAGCAGCAATTGTTCCCCTCTGGATTCCAAAGGGAATATTTTCAGACTTAATGATGTAAGTTTTTAACATCATAGAGAGTTTATTCCCTAAAGTTTCTTTTCAATCAAATTCATCCCAGAGGTAACAACCTCAATGTTTGGTTTATCCAATTAGCCTGTTAAGAACAGCAAGTTAATCTACCTTGTACTCAGGAACCAGATCAAACAAGGATTTGTAGTTATTATATTTTCCTTGGCCTAAAAAAAAAAAAAAAAAAAGATAGGGAAGAAGCGGAAAAAGACATAGTGGAGAACAAGAAGAAGAAACTATGTTATTGGTAGAAGAGAAAGTGGGCCACCAAGAAACTATTATGCTCCCACCAATGCCCTAATTACTTACCCCTGCATTAGGAAACAAAACTTTCTAGCCCATATAAATTTTTGTTGTTTTTGTTGATAACTACAATCCAGGGAAAGCACTATGGTGCTTGAAAACATAAGTTCTATGACATGGGATTCAGATATTCCCTATCAAAGTACTACAATCATAAAAAAGAATAAATTTTGCCATTTACAGCAATGAATGAATGGTACTGAAAGATATTATGAAAGGCATACAAAGAAAGACAAATGCTATATGATATCACTTATATATGGAATCTAAATAACAAAGCAAGCTAATAATGAATACAACAAAAAATAAATGTACTCACAAAAATAAAGAACAACTATTGGTTAGCAATGGGGGAGGAAAGGAGTTAGGGGCAAGAAAAGAATAGAGGACTGAGATACCAACTATTATGTTTAAGATAAACAGCTACAAGAATGCACTTTACTACATAGGGAATATAGTCAATATTTTATGATTACTATACAGAGTATAATCTTTAAACCCTGTGAATCACTATGTCACGTGTCTGTAATGGATGTGAGACTTGGAGTATAAAGAAAGCTGAGCGCTGAAAAATTGGTGCTTTTGAACTATGGTGTTGGAGAAGACTCTTGACAGTCCCTTGGACTGCAAGGAGATCCATCCAGTCCATCCTAAAGGAGATCAGTCCTGAATATTCATTGGAAGGACTGATGTTGGAGCTGAAACTCCAATACTGTGGCCACTTGATGCAAAGAGCTGACTCATTGGAAAAGATCCTGATGCTTGGAAAGATTGAAGGCGGGAGGAGAAGGGGACAACAGAGGATAAAGGGATGACAGAGGATGAGATGGTTGGATGTCATCACTAACTCAATGGACATGGGTTTGGGTGGACTCTGAGAGTTGGTGATGGACAGGGAAGCCTGGCATGCTGCGGTTCATGGAGTCACAGAGTCAGACATGACTGAGCGACTGAACTGAACATATGATTTTGTACATTATGCTTAAAGAAAGACTATTTTAACTGTGTTTAATTAAAAAAAAAAAAAGAAAGATGTAAAAACTTCTTTAGTGGGCTCTAATTGTTTATACCTGACAAGAGTATTTTCTTTCTTGAATAATTGAATCTTGAATTTCCTCTGAGAAAATATTAATACAGCTTCTTAATTTTTCACTATACAAGCTTTAAGTGATATCATTTCACAAAGTTTGGAATATGATTCTCACTAGCTTGTTTAGAAACATTTCCCCCAGGCTATAATGTTTGTGTTGGGCATCTATCAGCAAATAACATACAGTCGTTACTTTTGTTTGGAGTATTAAGTTTTATTATTTCCCCAAAAATCAATTTTTTTCCCTAAAAGAGTTTGAGTGTACATATCTGGAACTTCTGACCATCAATAGTTGGAGAAAGTCAACATGAAAGCAGAGCTAAGAGAGAAATCAATTGTATAATAACTTTCATCTGTAGAATTTACCTATGTCCAAATTATTTTACTGTCTTCCATTTTATACTTTTGTTTCTATATTTATTTAAATAACATCATAGATACTTGCAAACTTCCCAACCATCTTAAGAATTAAAATGCTAACAGTAATTAAATTTATTCCTGACTACCTTCCTACCTGTTCCTGCTTCACTCTAAAGGTAACCAATACTCTAATGTTTTCAGAGATCAATTTTAAACAAAAATGGAAAGTACAGTGAGTTCCTTTGTAACACCCCAGTAGCCCCTATTATTAATATTTTGATTAAAGTTATATATGTTTTAAAATAATCTATGAATTTATATCAATACATCATTATCACCTAAGGTCCATCATTTACATTACCATTCACTCTTGGTGTTGCACAGAAACATAATGACACTTAACCAACTTTATAATATCATAGAATCATTCACTATTCTAAATATTCTCTGCCAACCACTGATCTTTTTTACTGGACCCATGGGTTTCTCTGTGCTATATAACACAGTTTGATTCATATAGTAACTTGACTTTCAAATTGGTTTCTTTCATTTAGCAATAGGCATTTGTGGTTTCTTCATGATTTTTGTGGCTTGATAGTTCATTTCTCTTTATTACTGAATAATATTCCCAGGCATGGGGGTTTCACATTTACTTTATTCAGTCATCTACTGAACAACATCTAGTATATTTTTCATATAGGCCTAAGTTTTTAAGTCGTTTGGGTGATAACTTTCTGGATCACAGGGTAAATCTATGTTTAGCTTTCTAAGAAAGGGCCAAACTATCTTCAGAGTGACTGTACCATTTTGCATTCCCACTGTAGTGAATGATTTTTCCCATGTTCTCAACATCTTCATCAAAATTTGATACTGTTAGTGTTTTCAATGCAGTCAATTTATAAAGTATGCTTGTGGTATCTCATCATTTTATTTGCAATTCCCTAATAACATACATGTTGAGAATCTTTTTTGCATACTTGTTTTCCATCAGTATATCTTCTTTTGTGAGATATCTGTTCAGATCATTGCCCATTTAAAAAAAATAAGATTGCTTGTTTTCTTATTGTTGGACTTCAGTGTTATTTGTACATGTTGGATATGAATAATTTTGTCAGATATGTGTTTTTATAAATAATACCTCTCAGTCTGTAGCTAGTACTTTCATTGTCCATAATTAGATCTCTTAAAGAGAAGACTCATAATTTTAATGAGGTTCATCTTAACATTTTATTATTTTTAATTTTTGGTGTAAATATAACTTTTAAAAAATATACTTTCTTTTTTTATGTACCATTTTAGGTTCATAGCAAGTTTGGGTAGAAAATACAGAGATTCTCCATACCATCCACCTTTCCACTCCTCATACATACAATATTCCTCTCTATCAACACCCTGAACTAGACTGGTACATTTCTTGGAATCATTGAACCTGACACATCATTGACACATCATAATAATCCAAATTACATGGGTTATGTTTGGTCTCACTGCTAGTGTAGTACATTCTATGGGTTTTGATCTATGTAAAATGACAGGTATTTATTATTACAGTGAAGGGAAAGTTGCTCAGTCGTGTCTGACTCTTTTTGACCCCATGGACCATAGAGTCCATTGAATTTTCCAGGCCAGAATACTGGAGTAGGTAGCCGTTCCCTTATCCAGGGGATCTTCCCAACCCAGGGATCAAACTCTGGTCTCCCACATTGCAGGCAGTCTTTTTCAGATGAGCCATAAGGGGAGCCCATTATTACAGAATAGTACAGTACTTTCAGTGCCTTAAATAATCTCTGTGTTCTACATACTCATCTTGCTTGTGAAAGTTAATGAAGGGAAACCTCATTAAAATGGTGTCAGTGAATCAAAAGGGGGAGGTCTCAGACACATTCAGTCAGCAAGGATCCCAGCTGAAAGAGATGCACTTGCAACTCAGGCAGGATGTGAAACTCCTGTCATCATGCAAAGGAAGAAAGAGTTTCTCTTTGACTAACAATATGTTGGCCACAAGAGACTGTGACAACTCAGGTAAAGAAAGTCACTGTAGTACAAGCTCCCAGTTTCCTCCAGTGGACTTTTTGTTTATAACAGCTTCTCCTAACTTCCTCTTCACAATAAGATAATTTCCTCTCCTTTGCTTTACCAGAT
This sequence comes from Cephalophus harveyi, assembly GCA_006410635.1. Taxonomy (NCBI): domain Eukaryota; kingdom Metazoa; phylum Chordata; class Mammalia; order Artiodactyla; family Bovidae; genus Cephalophus; species Cephalophus harveyi. The sequence continues at coordinate 424,261 of SJYT01003582.1, read as the reverse complement.
TTATATGTGATTCATCACAGTTACTCATCCCTGTTCCTGAATAAAATCTCTTTTACTGGTAAAAATAACTGGCTGTTTTATTATTTAGATTAACTCTTCCCTCTCTCCAACCCCTGCCAACCACTGATCACTGTATTTTATCTCTCTCTCTCTTTTTTTTTTAAATGTATTTTACAGAATTTTACATAACTGGAACCACATAGTAAACAACGTTTTCAGATTAGATTGTTTTATTTCAGTATTCTTTTTTCCAAAGTCGCTCAGTCGTGTCCGACTCTTTGCGACCCCATGGACTGTAACCTACTAGGCTTCTCTGTCCGTGGGATTCTCCAGGCAAGAATACTGGAGTGGATTGCCGTTTCCTTCTCCAGGGGATCTTCCCAACCCAGGGATCGAACCCGGGTCTCCCGCACTGGAGGCAGACGCTTTAACCTCTGAGCCATTTCAGTATTACACATTTCAAATTACTTTGTGTCTTTTCATGGCTAAATAGTGGGATTTTGTGCTCAAAAATATTCCATTGTGTATATTTCACAGTTTATTCACCTTTTCACATATTGAAGACTATCTTGATTGATTCCAATATTGTGGATATTATGCAGTTTATTCACCTTTTCATATACTGAAGAATATCTTGGTTTATCATTGGTAAATATGAGTAAAAGCTGCAGTAAATATTTGTGTGCAGGTTGTTGTGTAGACATAAATTGTCAGCCCCTTTGGGTAAATAACATGTTGGGTGATTGTTGGGTTTTATAGAAAGACTAGCTTAGTTGTGTAAAATGACACAAAAGTGTCTTTCATGTGTATCCCATTAGGTAGTGCATGAGAGTTCCTGTTGCTCTGCATCCTTGGGAGCAGTTAATGTTGTCAGCATTTTGGATTTGACTTTTTATTGGTGTATAAGTGGCATCTTATTGTTGATTTAGTTTTGATTCTTTAATGGCATTTAACACTGATTGTCTTTTGTAGCTTGTCATCTGTATATCATTTTATATTTTGGTACTTTGTTTTTTGAGGAAGATAATTTTTAAGGATATTTATTTATTTTATATGATTTTTATTGTAATAAGAACACTTAACATGAGACACACCCTCTTAACAAACTTGAAGTTACACCACACAGTTTGTTAACTATAATCACAATGATTTGCACTGTTTCTGGAACTTACTCATCTTGCATAATTAAAACTTTGCCCTTGGCAACCACCATTGTATTGTCTGTTTCTATCAGTTTGGCTATTGTGATAAGGTATATGCCCTTCTATGTCTGGCTTATTTCCCTTGGCTTAATGTCCTCCAAGTTCATCAAAGTTGTTGCATATGGAAGAATTTCCTTATTTTTAAAGACTATTTAATAGTCCATTGTGTATATATGTCACATTTTTGTTATCATTTCTTCTTTCAATAAACAGGTTGTTTTCATATCTTGGCTGTTGTGAACAATGCTACAATAAAGATGGGTGTATAGATATCTCTTTGCATTCCTGATATTAATCCATTTGAAGACATAGACTCAGAAGTAGAAAGTTGAACCTTATGGTAACTATGTTTTTCAGTATTGTGAGGAACTGCCATTTTGTGTTTCCTAGGGGTTGCATTGTTTTAAATTGCTCCCAGCAGTTCACACAGGTTCTGATTTCTCCACATATGTCCCAACATTTGTTAGCTTGATTATTTTGATAAGCCCATTCTCATTGGTGTGAGGTGATATCTCACTGTGCGTTTTGATTGAATTTCCCTGATAATTAGTAATGATGCATATTCATCTATTACTTTACAATATTGTATAAGTTTGGCCATACATCAACATGAATCTGCCATGGGTGTACACGTGTTCCCCACCCTGAATGCCCCCTCCCACTTCCCTCCCCATACCATCTCTCTGGGTCATCCCAGTGTACCAGCCCCAAGCATCCTGTATCCTGCATGGAACCTGGACTGGTGATTCGTTTCTTATATGATATTATACGTGTTTCCATGCCATTCTCCCAAATCATCCCACCCTCTCCCTCTCCCACAGAATCCAAAAGACTGTTCTATACATCTGTGTCTCTTTTGCTGTCTCGCATACAGGGTTATCGCTACCATCTTTCTAAATTCCATATATATGTGTTAGTATATTGTATTGGTGTTTTTCTTTCTGGCTTACTTCACTCTGTATAATCATCTCCAGTTTCATCCACCTCATTAGAACGGATTCAAATGTATTCTATTTAATGGCTGAGTAATACTCCATTGTGTATATGTACCATAGCTTTCTTATCCATTCGTCTGCTGATGGACGTCTAGGTTGCTTCCATGTCCTGGCTATTATAAACAGTGCTGTGGTGAACATTGGGGTACACGTGTCTCTTTCAGTTCTGGTTTCCTCAGTGTGTACGCCCAGCAGTGGGATTGCTGGGTCATAAGGCAGTTCTATTTGCAGTTTTTTAAGGAATCTCCACACTGTTCTCCATAGTGGCTGTACTAGTTTGCATTCCCACCAGCAGTGTAAGAGGGTTCCCTTTTCTCCACACCCTCTCCAGCATTTATTGCTTGTAGACTTTTGGATCGCAGCCATTCTGACTGGTGTGAAATGGTACCTCATTGTGGTCTTGATTTGCATTTCCCTGATAATGAGTGATGTTGAGCATCTTTTCATGGGTTTGTTAGCCATCCATATGTCTTCTTTGGAGAAATGTCTGTTTAGTTATTTGACCCATTTTTTGATTGGGTTGTTTATTTTTTGGAATTGAGCTGCATAATTTGTTTGTATATTTTTGAGATTAGTTGTTTGTCAGTTGCTTCATTTGCTATTGTTTTCTCCCATTCAGAAGGCTGCCTTTTCACCTTGCTTATAGTTTCCTTTGTTGTGCAGAAGCTTTTAATTTTAATTAGATCCCATTTGTTAATTTTTGCTTTTATTTCCAGTATTCTGGAGGGTGGATCATAGAAGATCCTGCTGTGATTTATGTCGGGAAGTGTTTTGCCTATGTTCTCCTCAGCAGTTTTATAGTTTCTGGTCTTACGTTTAGATCTTTAATACATTTTGAGTTTACTTTTGTGTGTGGTGTTAGAAAGTGATCTAGTCTCATTCTTCTACAAGTGGTTGACCAGTTTTCCAGCACCACTTGTTAAAAAGATTGTCTTTACTCCATTGTATATTCTTGCCTCCTTTGTCAAAGATAAGGTGTCCATAGGTGTGTGGATTTATCTCTGGGCTTTCTATTTTGTTCCATTGATCTATATTTCTGCCTTTGTGCTAGTACCATACTGTCTTGATGACTGTGGCTTTGTAGTAGAGCCTGATGTCAGGCAGGTTGATTCCTCCAGTTCCATTCTTCTTTCTCAAGATTGCTTTGGCTATTCGAGGTTTTTTGTATTTCCATACAAATCTTGAAATTATTTGTTCTAGTTCTGTGAAAAATACCACTGGTAGCTTGATAGGCATTGCATTGAATCTGTAGATTGCTTTGGGTAGCATGCTCATTTTCACTATATTGATTCTTCTGATCCATGAGCATGGTATATTTATTTCTCCATCTATTAGTGTCCTCTTTGATTTCTTTCATCAGTGTTTTATAGTTTTCCATATATAGGTCTTTAGTTTCTTTAGGTAGATGTATTCCTAAGTATTTTATTCTTTTCATTGCAATGGTGAAAGGAATTGTTTCCTTAATTTCTTTTTCTACTTTCTCATTATTAGTGTATAGGAATGCAAGGGATTTCTGTCTGTTGATTTTATATCCTGCAACTTTACTATATTCGTTGATTAGCTCTAGTAATTTTCTGGTGGAGTCTTTAGGATTTTCTATGTAGAGGATCATGTCATCTGCAAACAGTGAGAGTTTTACTTCTTCTTTTCCAATTTGGATTCCTTTTATTTCTTTTTCTGCCCTGATTGCTGTGGCCAAAACTTCCAGAACTATGTT
>SJYT01003582.1:215829-420134 GCA_006410635.1 Cephalophus harveyi | reverse complement strand
AGTTAGGTTATTTATTTGACTTTTTTCTTGTTTCTTGAGGTATGCCTGTATTGATATGAACTTTCCTCTTAGCACTGCTTTTATAGTGTCCCACAGGTTTTGGGTTGTTGTGTTTTCATTTTCATTCATTTCTATGTATATTTTGACTTCTTTTTTGATTTCTTCTGTGATTTGTTGGTTTTTCAGAAGCGTGTTGTTCAGCCTACATAAGTTGGAATTTTTAATAGTTTTTCTCCTGTAATTGAGATCTAATCTTAATGCATTATAGTCAGAAAAGATGCTTAGAATGATTTCAATTCTTTTGAATTTATCGAGGTTAGATTTATGGCCCAGGATGTGATCCATCCTGGAGAAGGTTCCGTGAGCACTTGAGAAAAAGGTGAAATTCATTGTTTTGGGGTGAAATGTCCTATAGATATCAATTAGGTCTAACTGGTCTATTGTATTATTTAAAGTTTGGGTTTCTTTGTTAATTTTCTGTTTAGTTGATCTGTCCATAGATGTAAGTGGGGTATTAAAGTCTCCCACTATTATTGTGTTATTGTATTTTTTTGAATTTATCAAGGTTAGATTTATGGCCCAGGATGTGATCTATCCTGGAGAAGCTTCCATGAGCACTTGAGAAAAAAGGTGAAATTCATTGTTTTGGGGTGAAATGTCCTATAGATATCAGTTAGGTCTAATTGGTCTATTGTATCATTTAAAGTTTGCGTTTCTTTGTTAATTTTCTGTTTAGTTGATCTGTCCATAGGTGTGAGTGGGGTATTAAAATCTCCCACTATTATTGTGTTATTATTAATTTCCCCTTTCATACTTGTTAGCATTTGTCTTACATATTGTGGTGCTCCTATGTTGGGTGTATATATATTTATAATTGTTATATCTTCTTCTTGGATTGATCCTTTGATCATTATGTAGTGGCCTTCTTTGTCTCTTTTCACAGTCTTTGTTTTAAAGTCTATTTTATCAGATATGAGTATAGCTACTCCTGCTTTCTTTTGGTCTCTATTTATGTGGAATATCTTTTTCCAGCCCTACACTTTCAGTCTATGTGTCCCTTGTTTTGGGGTGGATCTCTTGTAGGCAGCATATATAGGGGTCTTGTTTTTGCATCCATTCAGCTAGTCTTTGCCTTTTGATTGGGGCATTCAACCCAATTACGTTTAAGGTAATTATTGATAAATATGATCCCGTTGCCATTTACTTTATTGTTTTGGGTTCAGGTTTATATGCCCTTTTTTTGTTTCCTGTCTAAAGAATATTCTTTAGCATTTGTTGGAGAGCTGGTTTGGTGGTGCTGAATTCTCAGTTTTTGCTTATTTGTAAAGCTTTTGATTTCTCTTTCATATTTGAATGAGATCCTTGCTGGGTACAGTAATCTGGGCTGTAGGTTATTTTCTTTCATCACTTTAAGTATGTCTTGCCATTCCCTCCTCGCCTGAAGAGTTTCTATTGAAAGATCTGCAGTTATCCTTATGGGAATCCCCTTGTGTGTTATTTGTTGTTTTTCCCTTGCTGCTTTTAATATTTGTTCTTTGTGTTTGGTCTTTGTTAATTTGATTAGTATATGTCTTGGGGTGTTTCGCCTTGGGTTTATCCTGTTTGGAACTCTCTGGGTTTCTTGGACTTGGGTGATTATTTCCTTCCTCATTTTAGGGAAGTTTTCAACTATTATCTCCTCAAATATTTTCTCATGGTCTTTCTTTTTGTCTTTTTCTTCTGGGACTCCTATTATTCGAGTGTTGGAGCATTTCATATTGTCCTGGAGGTCTCTAAGATTGTCCTCATTTCTTTTAATTCGTTTTTCTTTTTTCCTCTCGGATTCACTTATTTCTACCATTCTATCTTCTATTTCACTAATCCTTTCTTCTGCCTCTGATATTCTACTATTTGTTGCCTCCAGAGTGTTTCTGATCTCTTTTATTGCATTATTCATTGTATATTGACTCTTTTTAATTCGTTTTTCTTTTTTCCTCTCTGATTCATTTATTTCTACCATTCTATCTTCTATTTCACTAATCCTATCTTCTGCCTCTGATATTCTACTATTTGTTGCCTCCAGAGTGTTTCTGATCTCTTTTATCACATTATTCATTGTATATTGACTCTTTTTCATTTCTTCTAGGTCCTTGTTAAACCTTTCTTGCATCTTCTCAATCCTTGTCTCCAAGCTATTTATCTGTGATTCCATTATGATTTCAAGATTTTGGATCATTTTCACTATCAATATTCAGAATTCTTTCTCAGGTAGATTCCCTATCTCTTCCTCTTTTGTTTGGTTTGGAGGGCTTTTCTCCTGTTCCTTTCGGTGATAGGTGAAGTCGCTCAGTCGTGTCTGACTCTTTGCGACCCCGTGGACTGTAGGCTTCTCTGTCCGTGGGATTCTCCAGGCAAGAATACTGGAGTGGATTGCCATTTCCTTCTCCAGGGGATCTTCCCGACCCAGGGATCAAACCCGGGTCTCCCGCATTGGAGGCAGATGCTTTAACCTCTGAGCCACCACCTGCTGGGTATTCCTCTGCCTCTTCATCTTGGTTTTATTGCTGTGTTTGGGGTGGTCTTTCTATATTCTGGGAATTTGTGGAGTTCTCTTTATTATGGAGTTTCCTCACTGTGGGTGGGGTTGTATCAGTGCCTTGTCAAGGTTTCTTGGTTTGGGAGGCTTGTGTTAGAGTTCTGGTGGGTGGAACGGGATTTCTTCTCTCTGGAGTGCTATGAGGTGTCCAGTAATGGGTTATGAGACGTCAATGCTTTGGAGTAACTTTGAGCTGCCTGTATATTGACGTTCAGGGGTGTGTTCCTGTGTTGCTGGAGAATTCACGTGGTATGTCTTGCTCTGGAACTTGTTGGCCCTTGGGTGGTGCTTGGTTTCAGTGTAGGTATGGAGGCATTTGATGAGCTCCTATCGATTAATGTTCCCTGGATTCAGGATTTCTCTGATGTTCTCAGGATTTGGACTTGTCTCCTGCTTCTGGTTTTCAGTTTTATTTTTACAATAGCCTCAAGGCTTCTCCAGCTATACAGCACTGATTATAAAACATCTAGGTTAAAGATGAAAGGTGTCTCCACATTGAGGGACACCCAGAGAGGTTCACTGAGTTACATGGAGAAGAGAAGAGGGAGGAGGTAGTTAGAGGTGACTGGGATGAGATGAGGTGGGATCAAAAGAGGAGAGAGCAAGCTAGCCAGTAATCACTTCCTTATGTGCACTCCACAGTCTGGACCGCTCAGAGGTGTTCACAAAACTATACAGGGAAGAGGAGAGGGAGGAAGTAGACGGAGATGGCCAAGAGGATAAAAGAGGGAAATGAAAAGGAGAAAGACAGATCCAGCCAGTAACCAGTTCCCTGAGTGTTCTCCACTGTCTGGAACACACAGAGATTCACAGAGTTGGGTAGGGAAGAGAAGGTGGTGGGAAGAGACAGAGGCCACATGGTGGAGAAAAAGGAGAGTCCAAAGGAGGAGAGAGTGGTCAAGCCAGTAATCTAGCTGTCCGGTAAAACTGGGTACTGAAGATTGGGTTTTTGAATGTACAAAATTGACAACAAATACCAAAAAGCAAAGATTAAAAATCTGGAGTAGAGATTGGATTTTCAAAAATAGAATATTAAAAAAAGAAGTAGAAGAAGAAGAAGGAAAAAAAAAAAGAAAGAAAAAAGGAAAAAAAAAGCCACAAGAATTATTTAAAAACAACAACATCAACCACAAAAAGACAATATACGGCATTTGCTTTAAAAATAGGGTCTCTCTCTTCTTTTTTTTTTTTTTTGAAAAGTAACAATAGGTTATAAAAATAAAAATTAGAGAAATAGAGGACTTACAATTTAAGAAATTTAAAAAAAAGAAAGAAAAAACATTCACGCAACAACGTCAACATTAAAAAAAAAGAAAAAAGTATGCTTGCAAAAATAGTAAAGATATATCTGGCCCTTTCTCTGGTTTTGTGGGCAGTGTGGGGTCACTTCCAAAGCGGTTCCCTCTGCTTAACTTCTTCTGTTTGCTGGTCTCTTCAGTATCTGATTTCTCTCTTGACTCAAGGAGGGCAGTGGTGGACACTTTTTTTTTTTTTTGGCTCACTTTTTCAGTCTCACTGTGGAGAGGGAGGGATGCTGCAAACAAATATTACTGGCATGTGCTTACAGTGTCTCATCTGCGCTTGTCTTTCCCCTGCTCACGGCACACACTGCTCAGGCTCTAAGTTGCTCTGCCGGGGAACTGTCTGAGGCCGGTCCTAGGCTTCATGTACCTCTCCGGTCTAAGCCGCTCAGGCTCGGCACTCAGGTAGCCTTCAGAGGTGCATATCTGGTTGGGCCTGCATTTTGTGACCTTCCCAGGTCTGAGTAGCTCAGGAGTTTGGCGAGCGCAATTGCTGCAACTGGTCGCCTTTCCCTGCTGCTCAGTTTTCTGGGTGTACCGCTGGCATTCCTTCTCAGGCAGATGATGACTGTCCAGAAGCCCCAGAGGTCTTAGTTAGCAAAGAAGCCTGCTTGCATTTTGGTAGGTAATGTCTCTCTTGGGCTGCGATTGTCCCCTTCCAGCCCTTAAGGCTCTGGCTGCCTGTCACGGGAGGGGGATGGTCTGCAGCCGGCTATTTCCGTTCCGTCCTTTGTTCTGTGAGCAGTCCTGGCAGTGTCTTATGTTTGAGCATTTCGCGTGATATCTATCCCACAGTCTGTATTGCTAGTCCAAGTTAGTTCACTCTGGTCACGCGCAGGTCCTCTGGTCACGCGCGGGGTGGGCGTTCCAGCCTGATTCTTTGCAGCCCGCACCTCCTGCAGCCCAATTCTTATAAAGCACTGCAGCACCTCCCGTTTCTCCCTGCCCAGTCCCCACTTGCTAGTCGCGGATGCAGGTGTCTGCGCTGCTTTTCCACTGGGGGAGTTACTGTTGGGCTTGTAATCTATTGGTTTTATTTATTTTTCCTTCCTGTTATGTTGCCCTCAGTGCTTCCAAGATTTGCCCCAGACTCAGCAGTGAGAATGTTTCCTGGTGTTTGGAAATCTCTCTTCTTATGAGTCTCTTCCCAGGACGGGATTCCCTTCCCAGGATGGAGCTCCCTCCCTACCTCCTTTGCCTCTTTTTTCATCTTTTATAATTTTTCCTACCTGTTTTTGAAGCCAATGATTTGCTTTTCTGGGTGTCTGATGTCCTCTGCCAGCATTCAGAAGTTGTTTTGTGGAATTTGCTCAGCGTTGAAATGTTCTTTTGATGAATTTGTGAGGGAGAAAGTGGTCTCCCCCTCCTATTCCTCTGCCATCTTAGGACCACCTCCTGCATTTTTCTGATAATGAGTGATGCTGAGCATCTTTTCATGTGTTTGTTAGCCATCTGTATGTCTTCTTTGGAGAAATGTCTATTTAGTTCTTTGGCCCATTTTTTGATTGGGTCGTTTAACTTTTGGAATTGAGCTGCATAATTTGTTTGTATATTTTTGAGATTAGTTGTCAGTTGCTTCATTTGCTATTGTTTTCTCCCATTCAGAAGGCTGTCTTTTCACCTTGCTTATATTTTCTTTGTTGTGCAGAAGCTTTTAATTTTAATTAGATCCCATTTGTTAATTTTTGCTTTTATTTCCAGTATTCTGGGAGGTGGATCATAGAGGATCCTGCTGTGATTTATGTCAGAGAGTGTTTTGCCTATGTTCTCCTGTAAGAGTTTTAGTTTCTGGTCTTACATTTAGATCTTTAATCCATTTTTAGTTTATTTTTGTGTATGGTGTTAGAAAATTTTCAAAACTACAAGAAATTTTACAAATAAGTTCATGTGTGCAATCACTTACTATCAAGATACAGGCATTCCCACAAACCCAGGCATTTTCCTCATGCTGACCCCTAGGTAATCCTCACTACTTTACTCTATAAAGAGAAGTGCTGTTTTATTTCATTTTCCCACTACTAATTACTATTGCCTGTTGCAAAACTTAATATAAATGAAACCACAAAGAACATACTGTTTTATGTAAGGTGTCTTTCATTCAAATAGTTTTGGAATGATGACTACTCATGTGTATGTCAATAGTTTATTCCTTTTTACTTGTGAGAAATATTTCATTGTCATCATAAAAAATTTTTCCTTTTTGCTCTTCATAGGCACTTGACTTACTTTAAGCTCATGATTATTACATACAAAGCTACTATGAGCAATACAGCTTGAGTCTTTGTGAACATAATTTTTTTTTAACCTTAAGTGCTAAGAATGGAATAGTTGAGAATAAACTAAATGCGTGTTTAGTTTAAAATGAAGAATCAGAAATTTTCCTCTTTGGATGTGTAATTTCTCATTCCAATCAACAGTGAAAACTCTATCCATAAGCAGGATATATCTCTCCATAAACATGTTACTGACCTTGCCCAAATTACCATAACCTCTTTTCTAGTTGTTATAATGTCCTCAGAATTTACTCCAGATGCTCAATAAAGCAGTCAAAATAATTCTATTAAATCATAATTCAAATATTCAGTTTGCCCTTGCTGTCCCATCTATTAACTACCTACATTTTTTATTCTGCCCAAACAGTCAAGATTTTTTCATATTGGTCAGAATTTATCAGCCTTAGCACCACTGAAATTTTGAGTCAGATAGTTTTTTGTGTGACTTTCCAGGTGGCTCAGTGGTAAAAAAAAATTCTGCTTCCTAATGCAGGAGATGCAAGAGACATGGGTCAAGAAGATACTCTGGGGTAGGAAATGACAAATTGCTCCAATATTTTTGCCCAGAAAATTCAATGAACAGAGGAGCCTGGTGGGCTACAGTCCATGGTGTCCCAAAAAGTGGCACATGACTGAGCACACACACACACAATATTTCTTTGTAGTGATCTCCTGCCTGGCACATTATGAGCTGTTCCACAGTATCGTGAAAGTCTGCCTGCCAGATGCAGTAGCAGTGACCACTAAACACCCCCATTTCTAGGGCAACCAGCAGTTAATCAAGAACTTACCACTGTCTCCTGGGAAGCAAAATTTTCCATGCTGAGAAACATTGATTTTTATCTTAGTTGAAAAGTCATATCAGTCTTTCTTGAACATCCTGTTCTAAATAGGGCACACCTCAGGTTTACCACCATCACATTCTTAATTATCTTGCTCTGTTGGTTCGTGCCATTATTCTTAACTCATGACATCATCAATATTTGTCATTTTTATTGTGCATGCATCTTCACTACACAACAGAGTAAACTCTCTGCTATAATGGATATTGCTTATTTACTTTACTATAATATTGTCAAAAGGAGCAGTGGGTGTGCAGGCACAGAAAGGTCAAGAGGAGCTATTCCCTTCAAAGTCAGGAGGGGTGGCCATGAGCAGATACCCCTCATCCAAGGTAAGGAGCAGCGGCTGCATTTTGCTGGAGCATCCATGAAGAGATACTGCACGCCCAAGGTAAGAGAAACCTAAGAAAGGCAGTAGGTGTTGCAGAGAGCATCAGAGGGCAGACACACTGAAACCATAATCACAGAAAACTAGCCAATTTGATCACATGGACCACAGCCTTGTCTAACTCAATGAAACTAAACCATGCCGTGTGAGGCCACCGAAGATGTGAGGGTCATGGTGGAGAGGTCTGACAATATGTGGTCCACTAGATAAGGGAATTCCAAACCACTTCAGTATTCTTGGATTGAGAACCCCATGAACAGTATGAAAAGGCAAAAAGATAAAATACTGAAAGGGGAACTCCCTGGGTGGGTGGGGGCCCAGTATGCCACTGGAGATCAGTGGAGAAATAACTCCAGAAAGAATGAAGGGATGGAGCCAAAGCAAAAACAATAGCCAATTGTGGATGTGACTGGTGATAGAAGCAAGTCTGAAGCTGTAAAGAGAAATATTGCATAGGAACCTGGAATGTCAGGGCCATGAATCAAGGCAAATTGGAAGTGGTCAAACAAGAGTTGGCAAGAGTGAACGTTGACATTCTAGGAATCAGTGAACTAAAATGGACTGGAATGGGTGAATTTAATTCAAATGACCATTATATCTACTACTGCGGGCAGGAATCCCTTAGAAGAAATGGAGTAGCCATCATGGTCAACAAAAGAGTCTGAAATGCAGTACTTGGATGCAATCTCAAAAGTGACAGAATGATCTCTGTTCATTTCCAAGGCAAACAACTCAATATCACAGTAATCCAAGCCTATGCCCCAACCAGTAATGCTGAAGAAGCTGAAGTTGAATGGTTTTATGAAGACCTACAAGACCTTTTATAACTAACACACACAAAAAAGATGTCTTTTTCATTATAGGGGACTGGAATGCAAAAGTAAGAAGTCAAGAAACACCTGGAGTAACAGGCAAATTTGGCCTTGCAATGTGGAATGTAACAGGCAAACGCTAATAGAGTTTTGCCAATAGAATGCACTGGTCATAGCAAACACTCTCTTCCAACAACACAAGAGAAGACTCTACACATGGTTATCACCAGATGGTCAACACCGAAATCAGACTGACTATATTCTTTGCAGCCAAAGATGGAGAAGCTCTATAGAGTCAGCAAAAACAAGACCAGGAGCTGACTGTGGCTCAGAATATGAACATCTTATTGGCAAATTCAGAGTTAAATTGAAGAAAGTGGGGAAAACGACTAGACCATTCAGGTATCAGTTCAGTTCAGTCGCTCAGTCGTGTCCAACTCTTTGCAACCCCAGGAATTGCAGCACACCAGGCTTCCCTGTCTATCACCAATTCCTGGAGTTCACTCAGACTCACGTTCAACGAGTCTGTGATGCCATCCAGCCATCTCAACCTCTGTCACCCCCTTCTCCCCCTGCCCCCAATCCTTCCTAGCATCAGAGTCTTTTCCAATGAGTCAACCCTTCACATGAGGTGGCCAAAGTACTGGAGCTTCAGCTTTAGCATCATTCCTTCCAAAGAAATCCCAGGGCTGATCTCCTTCAGAATGGACTGGTTGGATCTCCCTGCAATCCAAGGGACTCTCAAGAGTCTTCTCCAACACCACAATTCAAAAGCGTTAATTCTTCATCGCTCATCCTTCTTCACGGTCCAACTCTCTCATCCATACATGACCACAGGAAACACCATAGCCTTGGCTAGATTGACCTTAGTCAGCAAAGTAATGTCTCTGCTTTTGAATATGCTGTCTAGGCTGGTCATAACTTTTCTTCCATCTGCAGTGATTTTGGAGCCCAAAAAGCTAAAGTCTGACATGGTTTCCATTGTTTCCCCATCTATTTCCCATGAAGTGATGGGACCAGATGCCATGATCTTCGTTTTCTGAATGTTGAGCTTTAGGCCAACTTTTTCACTCTCCTCTTTCACTTTCATCAAGAGGCTTTTTAGTTCTTCTTCACTTTCTGCCATAAGGGTGGTGTCATCTGCATATCTGAGGTGATTGATATTTCTCCCGACAATCTTGATTCCAGCTTGTGTTTCTTCCAGCCCAGTGTTTCTCATGACGTACTCTGCATATAAGTTGAATAGGCAGGGTAACAACATACAGCCTTGACATGCTCCTTTTCCTATTTGGAACCAGTCTGCTGTTCCATGTCCAGTTCTAACTGTTGCTTCCTGACCTGCATACAGATTTCTCAAGAGGCAGGTCAGGTGGTCTAGTATTCCCATCTCTTTCAGAATCTTCCACAGTTTATTGAGATCCACATAGTCAAAGTCTTTGTCATAGTCAATAAAGCAGAAATAGATGTTTTCCTGGAATTCTCTTGCTTTTTCCATGATCCAGCAGAGGTTGGCAATTTGATCTCTGGTTCCTTTGCCTTTTCTAAAACCAGCTTGAACATCAGGGAGTTCATGGTTCACATATTGCTAAAGCCTGGCTTGGAGGATTTTGAGCATTACTTTACTAGCATGTGAGATGAGTGCAATTGTGTGGAAGTTTGAGCATTCTTTGGCATTGCCTTTCTTTGGGATTGGAATGAAAACTGATTTGGAAAACAGCAGTGGTCCTGTGGCCACTGCTGAGTTTTCCAAATTTGCTGGTATATTGAGTGCAGACCTAAATCAAATTCCTTATGATCATACAATGAAAGTGAGAAATAGACTTAAGGGACTAGATATGATAGACAGAGTAACAGATGAACTGTGGACAGAGGTTCATGACATTGTACAGGAGACAGTGATCAAGACCATCCCCATGGAAAAGAAATACAAAAAATGCAAAATGGATGTATGAGGAGGCCTTACAAATAGCTGTGAAAATAAGAGAAGCTAAAAGCAATATAGAAAAGTAAAGATATAAGCATCTGAATACAGAGTTCCAAAGAATAGCAAGAAGAGATAAGAAAGCCTTCATCAGAGATCAATGCAAAGAAACAGAGAGAAAACAACAGAATGGGAAAGACTAGAAATCTCTTCAAGAAAATTAGAGATACCAAGGGGACATTTCATGCAAATATGGGCTCGATGAAGGAAAGAAATATTATGGACCTAAGAGAAGCAGAAGACATTAAGAAGAGGTGGCAAGAATACACAGAACTGTATAAAAAAGAGTTTCATGACCCAAATAATCTTGATGGTTTGATCACTCACCTAGAGCCAGACATCCTGGAATGTGATGTCAAGTGATCCTTAGAAAGCATCACTATGAACAAAGCTAGTGGAAGTGATGGAATTCCAATTGAGCTATTTCAAATCCTGGAACATGATGTTGTGAAAGTGCTACACTCAATATGACAGGAAATTTGGAAAACTCAGCAGTTGCCACAGGACTGGAAAGGTCAGTTTTCATTCCAATCCCAAAGAAAGGCAATGCCAAAGACTGCTAACATTACCACACAATTGCAGTCATCTCATAGGCTAATAAAGTAATGCTCAAAGTTCTCCAAGTCAGGCTTCAATATGTGAACCGTGAACTTCCTGATGTTCAAGCTGGTTTTAGGAAAGGCAGAGGAACCAGAGATCAAATTGCCAACATCTGCTGGATCATCAAAAAAAGCAAGAGAGTTCCAGGAAAACATCTATTTCTACTTTATTGACTATGTCAAAGCCTTTGACTGTGTGAATCACAATAAACTGTGGAAAATTCTGAAAGAGATGGAAATACCAGACCACCTGACCTGCCTCTTGAGAAACGTATATGCAGGTCAGGAAGCAACAGTTAGAACTGGACATGGAAAAAAGACTGGTTCCAAATAGGAAAAGAAGTACATCAAGGCTAAATATTGTCACTCTGCTTATTTAACTTATATACACAGTACATCACAAGAAATGCTGGGCTGGAAGAAACACAAGCTGGAATCAAGATTGCCAGGAGAAATATTAATAACTTCAGATATGCAGATAACACCACCCTTATGACAGAAAGTGAAGAGGAACTAAGAAGCCTCTTGATGAAAGTGAAAGAGGAGAGTGAAAAAGTTGTCTTAAAGCTCAACATTCAGAAAACTAAGATCATGGAACTGGTCCCGTCACTTCATGGAAAATAGATGGAGAAACAGTGGAAACAGTGGCAGACTTTATTTTTTGAGGGGCTCCCAAATCACTGCAGATAATGATTGTAACCATGAAATTAAAAGACATTTACTTTTTGGAAGGAAAGTTATAACCAATCTAGATAGCATATTCAAAAGCAGAGACATTACTTTTCCAACAAAGGTCCATCTATTCAAGGCTATGTTTTTTCCAGTAGTCATATATGGATCTGAGAGTTGGACTGTGAAGAAACCTGAATGCCAAAGAATTGATGCTCTTGAACTGTGGTGTTGGTGAAGATTCTTGAGAGTCCCTTGGACTGCAAGGAAATCCAACCAGTCCATCCTAATGGAGATCAGCCCAGGGTATTCTCTGGAAGGACTGATGCTAAAGCTGAAACTGCAATACTTTGACCACCTCATGTGAAGAGTTGACTCGCTGGAAAACTCTGATACTGGGAGGGATTGGGGACAGGAGGAAAAGGGGATGACAGAGGATGAGATGGCTGGATGGCATCACCGACTCAATGGACATGAGTTTGGGTGAACTCCGGGTTTTGGTGATGGACATGGAGGCTTGGCATGCTGCAATTCATGGAGCCACAAAGAGTGAAACACAACTGAGCGACTGTACTTAACTGAATATAATATTGCATATCCTTTAATGATATTTGTATAGCATATTAGGGCAAACTGCATAACATCTGGGGTTATAAATATGTGTCTTAGTAACAGATGTGCTTATATTTTAAATTTGTATCATATAAGAAACGAATCGCCAGTCTAGGTCTGACGCAGGATACAGGATGCTTGGTGCTGGTGCACTGGGATAACCCAGAGGGATGGTATGGGGAGGAAGGTGAGAGTGGTGTTCAGGAGTTGGAACTACATACACCCATGGTGGATTCATGTTGATGTATGGCAAAACCAATACAGTATTGTAAAGTTAAAAAAATTTTAAAAATTAAAAATAAACTTATCAGGACTAAAATGGAAATTGAAAAAAATTCAAATGGCATATTTTTAAACATGATACTGTAAAATTGAACATTTTCCTGTAGACATAACTTTTTTGATAGACTCTATGTTTCACAACATTTTAAAGTTTTTTAATTTACAAAAATTTACACAGAAGTATAGGAAGTTCCCATAGAAATGCTTTGTCTCTTTTACAGGTTTACTATTTAGTGAAAGTTTGTGTTATTCTGCTACAGACAAGTAAGGAGTCAATATTAATCGGAGTTTACTGAATTCCATAGTTTACATTTGAGTTTACACTTTGTGTTATATGGTTGTTTTATGGGTGTTGATATACCAGTTATTCCATACACCTGCTATTCTAATATTTTTAAAAAATAATTTTCTCCTCTTAAAATACCCCTGTGGTCAACTTAAGTGTTCCTTTATTTCCCTTACTTAAATCATTTGCAATGACTGATTATTTTTTACTGTTCCCACAGTTTAGCCTTTATCAGAGAGAAGCTTATAATTCATATCTGTCATATAAATATTGCTGTTTCAAAATCTAAAAATCCTCCTTTGTATCATTTAATTGTTTAATTCTATTAATGTTAAAAGATTACTAACATCAATAGTTTGCTGTCTCAATATCTTATTCACATAAATATATCTTCCTTAATTTGAACCATCTACGCTCTGAAAATGATAACCTAATATTATGAACATATTACTGGAACTGGCATGATTCAAGAAACTTTCATACCAACCCCCAAATTAGAAGAAATCTAATTAGGAGTATAAAGCATATTTTACAGAAAGAATCCTCTGACCATCAACCCCAAAGTGAAATATTTTAAGTTCAAACACTTACTTCAGGAGCCTGAATTTTCTCACTGTTATGTCACTGTGTGGAAGGGTATATATGTTTACATACATCTCTATGTAAACAGATGTGAGAACTTGGAGTAACAGTAAAGAAATACATTGAAGTTAACATAAATTATAAATCTTTCCTGACAACCAAAATCTTCTACAATTATTTGAATCTGATATATGCTCTTACCAGAAAGGACCATTAGAACTATGCCCATGATCAAACATAATAAAACTAACATGTCTAATAAAGGAAACAGTTTAGAAGAAATGAAATCTGCAAGTTTCTAATATAAACATATAGATGGGTGTCTTGTTGCAGAGAATACCAGAAGTTATCATGAGAAGGGGCAGGGGAAATACTAGATCACAACCAGAGTGACACTAGTTAAACAAACGAGGCAGAGACAAAGTAGAGAAAACCAATGGACCTAACAAACCAGTGTTTACCTGGTCCTGGGTCTTTCCCAAAGGAAACTAAACACTAACCGGTGTATGTGTCCACATTACCTATTTCCTAACCCAACTAACCATATGCCTAAGGACAAGATTGAATCAACACCACATAAAGAACATTATATCCTGTAAGGGCTTTTACTAAATTAATCTGGATTATGAAGAAAAATGGAAGCGTCCATTCATCTTTTGTCATTTGAAATCAACTTTTTGCTTCATAACATCCTCATGGCCTTTTTCACCCCTGCATTCCTCAGTGTATACATTAAGAGGGTTGATCAAAGGTGTTCCAAGTGTGTAAAACGCAGCTATCATCTTATCCATGGAGAAGGTGGTTTCAGGATGTGTGTATACAAATATGCAAGGAGCAAAGAACAAGATGACCACAGTGATGTGGGAGATGCAGGTGGAGAGGGCTTTATTCCTCCCTTCAGTGCTGTGGTTTCTCATAGAATGCAAGATAACAAAATAAGAGAACATCAGCATGACAAAACTCACTGTACAGATGGTCCCACTGTTGGACACCGAGAGTAGGTTGGTCACATAAGTGTCTGTACAGGCAAGTTTCAACAAAGGTTGCAAGTCACAAAAATAGTGATCAATCACGTTGGGATCACAGAAAGGTAAATTCAGGGCCAGAAAAATCTGAGCTGAAGAGTGCACACAGGACCCCACCCAGGCCACAGCCACCAACACACCACAGACTCGATGAGTCAAAGTTGTCTTAAAGCTCAATATTCAGAAAACGAAGATCATTTCATCTGGTCCCATCACTTCATGGGAAATAGATGGGGAAACAGTGGAAACAGTGTCAGACTTTATTTTTGGGGGGCTCACAAATCACTGCAGATGGTGACTGCAGCCATGAAATTAAAAGACACATCTGTAAGCAGGGGCTTACAGATGGCCACACAGTGGTCAACAGCCATGAGGACAAGGATGAAGATCTCCAGGCAGCCAAGGAAATGGAATGAAAAAACTTGGACTATGCACTCATTGAAAGAGATAGTGGCATTCTTCAAAAGGGCATCTGCAATCATCCTAGGGGCTATGCATGTAGAGAAGCAGGTATCAGACAAAGATAAATGGAAAAGGAAGAAATACGTTGGGCTCCCAAGTGCTGAGCTCCTCTTGATGGTAATAATAATCAGCAGGTTACCTAGTAATGTTCCCAAATATAAAAGCAAGAATGTGACAAACACTATATTCTTCCTAATATGATCCTGTGTTAATCCAAGCAGAATAAACTCGGTCANCGTTGGGCTCCCAAGTGCTGAGCTCCTCTTGATGGTAATAATAATCAGCAGGTTACCTAGTAATGTTCCCAAATATAAAAGCAAGAATGTGACAAACACTATATTCTTCCTAATATGATCCTGTGTTAATCCAAGCAGAATAAACTCGGTCACATTGTTCAGATGCATGATTTCACAAGTGAAGAGAAAGGATGAGTGTAAAATGGGTTATCTGTAAAAAACTAACTCATGGTGTTATCTAATGTCATAGAATATTTGAGGAAATATGTTTTTAACCAGAAACATTCTAACATTTCCTAATAATTTACTGTAACCACTTTGTTTCTTTATGTGTAGTGACCACTTCACTCATTATGAGTTTCAGTAAGCTGATGAATATGATTCTTTCCAAAAAAGAATCTTCAGATAAAACCAACTGTTACAAGGTTATGACTCTGATGAAGTTTGTCAGTATTATACATATATACTTTCATGATATTGTTATCCTGTATTTGATTAACTTTTTTATATTTAATAAAATGTGTGTCCTGTGTTTTGCTGATATGTTACTCTGCATTTAGGAAACATTTGATATCCCTTGGGGATTTAGGATATAAATACAAGGTTGTATAGCACTTTTTACCACATAAGTAATGTCTTAATTTTATACATATATTTATATACTACATAGGTTTATACACATATTAGAAATTTGTGTTATTTATACCTGTGTAACCAAATAGGAAAAGTAGTACGTCAAGGCTGTATATTGTCATCCTGCTTATTTAACTTATATGCAGAGTACATCATGAGAAACGCTGGACTGGAAGAAACACAAGCTGGAATCAAGATTGCTGGGAGAAATATCAATAACCTCAGATATGCAGATGACACCACCCTTATGGCAGAAAGTGAAGAGGGACTAAAAAGACTCTTGATGAAAGTGAAAGAGGAGAGTGAAAAAGTTGGCCTAAAGCTCAACATTCAGAAAATGAAGATCATGGCATCTGGTCCCATCGCTTCACGGGAAATAGATGGGGAAACAGTGGAAACAGTGTCAGACTTTATTTTGGGGGGCTCCCAAGTCACTGCAGATGGTGACTGCAGCCATGAAATTAAAAGACACTTACTCCTTGGAAGGAAAGTTATGACCAACCTAGATAGCATATTAAAAAATAGAGATATTACTTTGCTAACAAACTCTGTCTAGTCAAGGCTATGGTTTTTCCAGTGGTCATGTATGGATGTAAGAGTTGGACTGTGAAGAAAGCTGAGCACGAAGAATTGATGCTTTTGAACTGTGGTGTTGGAGAAGACTCTTGAGAGTCACTTGGATTGTAAGGAGATCCAACCAGTCCATTCTAAAGGAGATCAGTCCTGGGTGTTCATTGGAAGGACTGATGCTAAAGCTGAAATTCCAATACTTTGGCCACTTCATGCGAAGTGTTCACTCATTGGAAAAGACCCTGCTGCTGGGAGGGATTCGGGGCAGGAGGAAAAGGGGACGACAGAGGATGAGATGGCTGGATGGCTTTACCGACTCGATTGAAATGAGTTTGAGTGAACTCTGGAGTTGATGATGGACAGGGAGGCCTGGCGTGCTGTGTTTCATGGGGTCTCAAAGAGTTGGACATGAGCGAGTGAAGTGAACTGAACTGAATGATCTGTCTCTTCACTGTATACTTGCTCCCTTGATTATACCTTGAAAAGACAAATAGGAAACACTTATAGCATTTACATAATGTGTTGCAAGCTTTAAGGTTTTTGTCATAATTAGTTGACAAATGCTAATGAACAGAAGGGAATGTCTTTTTCATATTTGGCAATAAAAATATCCTCAGGACTTCCTTATTTCTATTTTTTATTCTCCATTCCTGAACAGAATGCCTTAGAACACTAAGTGCCTCTGAAATTACATTTCTAGTTAAAAAATAGTGAATTTTTATTCAGTAGTTCATGTTTTCACAGTTCGAGTTTTTAGTTTAAATAGCCTAGACCTAGATTGATTTTTTTTTTTTTTAAGGAATCTGTGTCACCAGAAAACTAGTGTAGGGTCAGATCATGTTTATGTTCCCAGTAGACTTTACTGAATTATTCTGATCTCGGAAAAGCCTCCATTCACAGGACAGAACAGAGAAACAGAAAATGGAGAGATGAGATTTTCTAGAAGAGAAGTAGTAGCTAATCAGTGTTTGACATCTTCATTCAATTTTACTTGTTCCTCACAGAGCTGATAATTATTAAACTTTGAAATGTCATTTTTCAGCTAAGATTCCTTTTCCAAATGTAGAAAGATATATTATCATAGGTCAATCCATGATCAGAACTTTAGATTTCTTTTTTGTGTATGTGAAGATGATTTAATAAGGGACCCTTTTAAAAGTAAAAATATGAACTGATATGTCATGCATTGAAATGTAATCAACAAGATTATTTATCCTATTGCATTCCTTCCTTTCTGAAAGTCACCCGTACCTCTAACACATTGTTTTAAATGTATAAAAATGACAATCACAGGAAAAGTAGATAAAATTTTTCTTTTTTACATCTTCTTCTCTCCTGACAAATTTATTTCTCCTCAACAAACTTGTAATGCACATTGTCTTCCTTCAAATTGAAAACAGCTCTTTAGAAAATGTCTCATAAAGTTATTTACTTTCAAATACCACACGGGGGAACGAATCTCTTTGGACTCTGTGAACATGGACAAGGATCTTAAAACATAAAGAAAGCGAGCCTTGAAATTTTAATCATTACAATAAGATTATTCTTACCCTTATTCATTTAAAAGAATAAAGGGAGGTACTATAAAATATAAAAATATGAAATAAAAGCTATGACCAAACTAGACAGCATACTAAAAAGCAGAGACTTGACTTTGCCGACTAAAGTCCAGCTAGTCAAAACTATGTTTTTTCCAGTAGTCTTGTCTGGATAGGAGAGTTAGACTTTAGAGAAAGCTGAGTGCTGAAGAATTGGTGCTTTTGAACTTTGGTGTTGGAGGAGATTTTTAAGAGTCCGTTGGACAGCAAGGAGATCAAACCAATCTGTCCTAAAGGAAATCAGTCCTGAATATTCATTGGAAGGACTGATGCTGAAGCTGAAACTCCAATACTTTGACCAGCTGATGTGAAGAACTGACTCATTGGAAAAGACCCTGATGCTGGGCAAGATTGAATGCAGGAAGAGAAGGGGACAACAGAGAATGAGATTGTTGGATGGCATCACCTAATCAATGGACATGAGTTTGAACAAGCTCTGGAAGTTGGTGATGAACAGGAAAGCCTGGTGTGCTGTAGTCCATGGGGTCATAAAGAGTCAGACATGACTGAGTGACTGAACTGAACTGATTATAAAATATCGGCACATGAGAATTTGGTAAGCACTGGATGTAAAATGATATGAAAGTCTGTTGCTACACTAGTCCATGAGTTTTTCCCTTCCTCTGAGTGTGTATAGTTTGAGTTTGTATGTAATCAATCCCATAAAACTACCTATTTCTAGACATAACATTTTTTTTATATTTGGACATGTATATTTAATAAATTATGATTTTTAAACATATGCAGCATGATCAAGTTTTAGTCATTATCCTCATTAAATATTGAATCAGTAGTTTCAGTTTGATGTAGATTCAATCTCTGGGCTGGGAAAATCCCCTGGAGAAGGAAATGGCAACCCCTCCAGTATTCTTTCCTGGAAAATCTCATGGATAGAGGAACCTGACAGGCTACAGTCCATGGGGTCACAAAGAGTTTGGCATCACAGTTTCAGTATGATATTAAAGTTGCTTATCCATTCTGCAGAAGTAAAGCCCATTTCTGTCTATACATATTCCAAACAATCTTGACTGTCTTAATCATTTACTTTTTAATGTTTTGGAAAATATTTTCTGTGCTCTCAAGTACATTTCAGGGATATTTTTTGACTCTTGAACAAAGGACTACATTCTATAAGAGGGATGTTATAGTTCTCAAATCAAGAAATATTTATTAAAGTGAATGTTTAATAAGAATTAAGCTTCAATGAAAGCTCTTAGAGAGTAGTAAATGGAATAAAAGGATCTCCATAATGGAAGTAATGTCAAAATCAAGTATTCACAATAAATAGGTGTTGAGTTGAGTTCAGTTCAGTTGCTCAGTCATATCCGACTCTTTGAGCCCCAAGGACCGCAGCACACTAGGCCTCCCTGTCCATTACCAAATCCCAGAGTTTACTCAAACTCATGTCCATTGACTCAGTGATGCCATCCAACCATCTCATACTCTGTTGTACCCTTCTCCTCCTGCCTTCAATCTTGCAGGGCATCAGGGCTTTTTCAAATGAGTCATTTCTTTGCATCAGGTGGCCAAAGCATTGGAGTTTCAGCTTTAGCATCAGTCCTTCCGATGAATGTTCAAAACTGATTTCCTTTAGGATGGACTGGTTGGATCTCCTTGCTGTCCAAGGGACTCTCAAGAGTCTTCTCCAATGCCACAGTTCAAAAGCATCAATTCTTCAGTGCTCAACTTTCTTTGTAGTCCAATTATCACATCCATATATGACTACTGGAAAAGCCATAGCTTCGACGAAACAGAACTTTGTTGGCAAAGTAATGTCTCTGCTTTTTAATATGCTGTCTATGTTGGTCATAAACTCATCTTGCAGTCTTCTGTGAACTTCGGGACAGAAGTATCAAAAAAACACAAATGGACTTCTGATTACAGGATTTTTGTAGCAGGATTTTATAACTTAACATTGTTTATAATACAATACTGGTTGTGTTATTTTAGTTTCCATTTTGCAAAAAAAAAAAAATTTTTTTGCAAACTATGTGTGCAACAATTTAAAACTGTATAATGTAGGATCTTAGATAAGTGCCTTTTAATCGAATTTTCCACACTACTCCTTAAAATATAATCATCTTTTTTTCAATGCTCTAGTACTAATTATAAAGTGTACTACAACAAATTTATAGAGTCTTATATTAAATATTTTAAAATTTACAAGGCCTTCTGGTAGCAACAATCAAAGCAACAATATCCCCAAGATCAGGTTTAAATAACTGTGAATCAGTTACAAACCTTGTGGCAGAGGATGTATTTTGTGATGTATTACTTGAGCATGTAAGACACTGGGACACTGATAACCATAAAATGGTCATCTGAATCATTCAGCCTTTATTTACATGGATTATTGGCCTTGGAGCATGCTATTAGAGGCTATACATTATTCATATCTTTCTGATGTTGATAGATACTTTTATTAGTGGTATGTATATGATCACAGAGAGAGGTTAACACCTTGTCTCATATTCACAAAAGAATATGACACAAACATGAGTTATAATAGTTGGGAGACAAAGCAGCATCAGTGCATCTTCAATTAGTGGACATGTGATTCCAGTTAACAGGTTGTCCCAATATTATTTATCCCCCCAAAGCCCGCCCCCCCAAAATTGTTTAAAATCCCTGTTCATCTGGACCAGTGATGCCCGAAAAACAGCTTGACCTGAGAATCACAATATCATCATAACACATCATCAATACCAATTATTTATGCTTCCTTTATCTAATTGTCCTCTGTATCATGAAATCAGCATTTATTTATTTATTTATTTATTCCTCCTTCAGAATTTTACTAGGCAGAGGAAGACTTCTGCAGGAGGCAGTGGGCAATATATGTAAATTTAATAATGTATATATTTCAGTGCTACTGTCTCAATCCATCCTACCTTTTCTGTGCCCTGATGTGCCCACAAGTCTGTTTTCTAAGTCTGCATCTCTAAGTATGTGTCTCTATTCCTGCCATGAAAATAGGTTCATCAGTATCATTTTTCTAAGTTACATATTGGAGATATATTAAAAAATGATATTGATTTATTTTGAAACAATGCCTCTCTGAATACAAATATTGAAATTATATGCCACTTATTTATTAGAAGACTCTCTGAACTAGTGTCAAGTAAACTTCTGGGAGCCAGCACAGGAGATCCCATCCATGGCAAAGTCATGAGGAAGAGCCCTGATGGACAAAGGCAGGTCAGGACTTGAGGGACTCCCTGACCCCATCCATGACAAAGTCATGCAGGCAGGATCAAGACTCAAGAGGTCCCTTAGATCTGCTCAAGCATCTACCCCCAAAACCAAAATCTGTCTGTTATGCTACACTCTTCTGACATTAACAGGAGCTATCCCCAACCACCTTTCTCTGGAAAATTAACTTAGAGCTCCAGTTAATAGTCTCCTGCATAAAAGGAGTGTCTCAGGTCAAACGTCTCTGCTGGCAGACTAGTTTGTGTGACAGGATTATCCACACTTTTGCTACTATGCACATGATTGTTTACAACCTCTCAAGCATAAACAGCACAGAGAGTTTGAAGTATTTTGAAAGTCTTAGTTAGCATAGGGCTTTTCTAAAGATAAAAATCATGTTGGTGAAGGGTTTCATTGCTGAGTTAATGATTGTCACCAGGCCTCCATATCCTCAGGCACATGAGTATGTTAATCAATGTAATTGGAATGTAGAAAAAGAAGTATAATAGTTTTGATGTTAGCAATACTAGACTTTTGAGTTAATGAATTTTCTCTTTATTAAAAATCACTGTACTCCTCTTTCTTTGTTATAAATTGTTGTATCTTTGCTATGTAAGAATGTAACTTTATCACTATCTTAAGACCAAGTAGATCTTAAGGGAAAACAAGTTTTCTGATTGACTAACCTTTATCAATAGAAACAAAGATGGGGCCATAAAATGTTAATCGGTCTTCAGACCGGAAGATATTGTAAAGAAACATAAGACCCTTGCAAGAACAAAGGTACGCAAAGAATACTCTGTCTTTAGATAAGGGTCAGAGCAGCTGAATCTGCATGACTCTTCTTCTTACATTTATCTCTAAGTACAACTTAAAGTATAAAAGCTTTCCTGAAAAATAAAAAGGCGGGCCAGTTTCTCAAAAGTCTGGTTTCCCCATGTCATCTTTTCTTTCGTATTCTCCTTTTCAGGCTTAATTCCCATCTGGAGCATAGAGGCTCACCATGTCTACTTATTTGCCTGGGCTTCTAAGACCCATGCGACCCATCCATTTTTGACAGAATATTGTAACAAAAATCCTCCTCTTTGCATACAAGAGGAAATATCTTAAGTCATGATGATGTAAGACATTGTCAACCTGAAGATAATTAGTCCCTAAAGTTTTCTTTCTTTTGCTAGATGGAATTGCCCAGATATAATCAACTCAACTTTTGATTTGTCTATTCATCTATATGGATACCAACTGAATGCTCTTTGTACTCAGTAACCAGATAGACACAAAGTCTTGGAATTTTTAGTAACTTTTTGACCAAAAATAGAGGAAAGCATGCAAGTGGATGGTGGAAAATGTTGGAGAATAGAAAGAAAAAAAATGTCATTTTTAAAAGAGGAAGTAGGTCAGTCCTATCCAGTGCCCTAAGGAGTCCTTCTGTGCCTTGGGTGACAAATTCTATAGGTTTTGTAATTTATTTGCAAGTGCAATCCAGAAAATGTAGTGTGGTGCCTGGAATCAATTTCCATGCTGTGGACTACACATATCACCAAACATGGAAATATAGACTAATAGCAAGTGATCCACAGATTAATATAGATATCTAGCTTTTCTGTAAACTGAATTAATATCTCATACTATTTTCAAATTTATATCCATATTTTTCTAACTTACATTAGTAAATATACTCTTACTCAACCATATTTTATTGAAATAATTTAGCTTACTTACCATATATTAACTGAATAATTTTTATACAATAGGCTGTATGTTTGTCACTTTAATAAGCATAACTTTTATTTTACATAATTGTTCTATGAGATGGAATCTCACAGTTATATTTCATATGAGGGATAACTGAAGCTCACAGAGGTCAAGTGTTTTGCAGGTTTTACATTTGGGAAGATCAATCCTGGGAACTGTATTAATGACTAATTCATTTCCTGGTTTGTTCTCTGTGCATAGCTTTTTCTAGCACAAGCCTAAGTTCAAACAAGGGAGTAATGGAAATTAATGGCAAATAAAAGACATTAGAATTAACAGTAAGACAATGAGCACAGGTTGAAAACCTTGAAGTCTTCAATTATATGAACAAAAATATTCAGTAGACAATTGGATATTTTTTAAGTTTGAGAAATTTTTCAGTGCTGTGCAATTAGATTTGAAGTTTCTTATAAGTAATATTTTAAATCACGATATTTGGTAAAGTATACAATATGACATGTTGCCTTTGAAGATAGTTTGGCAGTTTCATATAAGCTCAGTTCAGTCGCTCAGTCGTGTCCGACTCTTTGCCACCCCATGAATCGCAGCACGCCAGGCCTCCCTGTCCATCATTGACTCCTGGAGCTCACTCAGACTCATGTCCGTCAAGTCAGTGATGCCATCCAGCCATCTCATCCTCGGTCGTCCTCTTCTCCTCCTGCCCCCAATCCCTCCCAGCATCAGAGTCTTTTCCAATGAGTCAACTCTTTGCATGAGGTGGCCAAAGTACTGGAGTTTCAGCTTTAGCATCATTCCTTCCAAAGAAATCCCAGGGTTGATCTCCTTCAGAATGGACTGGTTGGATCTCCTTGCAGTCCAAGGGACTCTCAAGAGTCTTCTCCAACACCACAGTTCAAAAGCATCAATTCTTTGGTGATCAGCCTTCTTCACAGTCCAACTCTCACGTCCATACATGACCACAGGAAAAACCATAGCCTTGACTAGACGGACCTTAGTCGACAAAGTAATGTCTCTGCTTTTGAATATGCTATCTAGGTTGGACATAACTTTTCTTCCAAGGAGTAAGCGTCCTCTAATTTCATGGCTGCAGTCACCATCTGCAGTGACTTTGGAGCCCAAAAAATAAAGTCTGAGACTGTTTCCACTATTTCCCATCTATTTCCCATGAAGTGATGGGACTAGATGCCATGATCTTCGTTTTCTGAATGTTGAGCTTTAAGCCAACTTTTTAACTCTCCTCTTTCACTTAGTGGTATAGTCCATAATAAATAAAGGCAGAACTGGCTCCTTATCTGGGAAACTGACTTCTTTTCTCCAACTGTTTAACATCTTTAGAGCCCCGTTTACCATCCCAGGCTCCAAAGTTTCAGTCTGGGGCAAAGTTCCAGGCATATCTTGGTCATCCAGAATAATATATCAGAGAGTTATTGAGTCTCACATGGAAAAGCACATAGAGGATCAATGTTCATATCTAATGAGTCTCAGGCACTGTTGAATATAACTTGGAATGTGATGCTGCTATCCAAATTATAATGAATGTGGAAAAAATTGTTTTAAACAATGATGTTCAGTAACGTCACAAATAGAATGCAATATACAGTTCAAGTAGTAAGAAAATGACTAACATACTTTTGTGCTCTATAAGAAGAAATGTTATATGTTGTATAACAATTTGTGATAATGAGTATATTATGATAGAAAGGTAAAAAATAAATAAAGAATAATTTTCATAAAAAATAATATTTAACTATAGTGTATGCTGTTTACTTATGACTGATTTACATTGTTATATAGCAAAAACCAACACAACCTTGTAAAGCAATTATCCAATTAAAAATTTAAAAAAATTCTCCAGCATATTATTGTGCATTTTTTCAAACATTTAATCTTTAAAAATGAAAATATGTGGGTAACCTAGTACTTATCAAGATTTAACCATTTTTTTTACACCAGAAATTTTCCTTAAGCTGCTTCCTTAATAATTCTCAGTCCCTTACCCCCTATATTCAATCACTGTGTTATTTTTGCAACACAGATTAGTTTTACCTGTTCTATAGTTCAGTATAATTGAAACCATGAAGAAACACTTTTAAGCAAGACTTCAACTGAATAAAATATTTTTTTCAATTAATCAACGATATTGTGTGTATCAGTAACTCACTGCTTTTTATTGCTGAAGAAGATTTAATTTTATATGTTTATTACAACTTGTCCTTCTCTTTGGGGCTTCCTATTTGGTTCAGAGAGTAAAGCATCTGCCTGCAATGTGTTCAATCCCTGGGTCAGGAAGATTCACTGGAGAAGGAAATGGCAACCCACTCCAGTCCTCTTGCCTGGGAAATTTCATGGACAGAGGAGCCTGGTAAGCTACAATACATGGAGTCTCAAAGAGATGAACAGGACTGATCAACTTCACTTTCTTTCTTTCCATCCTTCTCTTTTATTAATTTCTATTTGGGTTATTGCAGTCTCTTGTCTATTATGTACAAGGCAGGTGTGAAGATAGTAGTACAAAACTTTTGAAAACATACTATGACTCCAGGATATTTGGCTAAAAACAAAAGTGTTGGAATATATGCTAAGTGTATGTTTACTTTATGCTAATCATCTAGAACATTATACAAAGTGGATGTGCCATTTTACACCCCCATCAAAAATTAAAACTGAATCTATAGCAGACATTTTCTGACCACACACTGCTACTCACCTGATTCTATCATAATCTCTTTTCTAGATTATCACAACATCCCCGACAACATCCTTGTATCTATTCTTAATGCTCAAAAAGAATGCAAAGTTATCTTGTCAAGTTATATCATACCATGACACTAAACAAGATATAGTATGTTCATTAATGACATCTATATAGCTTACTAGGGTAAACCAAAGAGGATTTGTGGGTATTAATATGTAGCTTAATAAAATATGCATTTATAGAATAAATTAAATAAAAATTTAAATAGAAATATTTTAAATATGGCAAAAAGAAGTTGAATTTGCTGCTGGCTCTTTAGTCACTAAGTTGTGACCGACTCTTTGTGACCCCATGGACTGTGGCCCACCAGGCTCCTCTGTCCATGGTATTTCCCAGGAAAGAACACTAGAAAAGGTTACCTTCTACAGGGGATCTTCCCCACCAAGGCACTGAACCTGTGTCTCCTTATTGGCAAATGGATTCCTTACCACTGAGCCACCTGGGTAAATAAAATTTTAAAAAGACTATTTTTAGAAAAGTTTTAAGTTTATAGAAAATCATGCAATAAATACTGAGAGTTCCCATATATCCACTTTGTATCCCTCTCAATTTCCCTGTTTCCTGACATCTGGCATTTCTGTCATATATTTGCTAAAACTAACGACCAAAATTGATACATTTTTAATAAAGGACATAATTTTCAGTTTACATCTTGTTATATAGTTTTATGAGTCTTGACATAACAAAATATATCATTTATCCACCATCACAATATTAAACATAATTGTTTCCCTTCCCTAAAATTGGTCTGTGCTGTTCTATTCATGCCATTACTTCTCCCTTGGAATTCCTAGAAACCACTGCATATTTATTTCTGCTTCCAAAGGTTTTCCTTTTCAAGAAATGAAATTCATAATTCATACATATGGTATAAATAATTCTCTCTCAAGTCTAAATAATTTCTGGGTTGTCTCATTTACTGTTCAAATCTATTAATATTTTGAAATTCATTAATATCAACTGTTTAAACTCTACAGCCAGTCCACATAAATATATGTTTTAATTTAAACATCTGTGCTTTATATACTTATAATAACCAATTATTATTTTATAAATATAATAATTGGTATGATTCAAGAGAAACCTTGGGGCTTCCCAGGTGGCTTGGTGGTAAAGAATCTGCCTGCAATGCAGGAGATGCCAGACAGGTGGGTTCAATCCCTGAGTCAGGAAGATCCTCTGGAGGAGGAAATGGCACTGCAGTATTTTTTCCTGGAGAATCCCATGTGCAGAGGAGCCTGGTGGGGTTACAGTGCAAACAGTCACAACGATTTGGACACACCTGAGCTACTAAATATTAAGAGAAAGCTTAATATTGCCCCCCAAACTGGAAGCAATCAAATTAGGAGCACAAAGTAGATTTTATTAAAATTTCTGTTCTGGGGACTTCCCTAATGGTCCAGGCCTAAGATGCTGCACTTCCAATGCAGAGGGCCTAGGAGTAATCCCTGGTCAGGGAACTAGATCCCACATCCCACAACCAAGAATTTGAGGGCCACAAATAAAAACCCCGTGTGTGGCAACTAATACCCAGCATAGTCGAATAAATAAATAAATAATATTAAATATAAATAAACCATACTATAATGAGTAAAAACCTAGCAACTAAAACCTTTCTAAGATTTGAAAGCAAACGACAAAAAAAGACTACCTCAGATGGGTGAATTTCCACCTGAGAAAAATCATCTTATCCTATATGATAAATATAAGAAAGAAGAAAACAAAAATATATATGTGCGTGTGTTTACACACACACACACACACATACAATGCACTTGTATATTAACAAAGTCATAAAATAAATTGAACACATGACAATTGCAATTTTCACTTCTGTAACTGATTCCATGGATATGACTTGTTTTTATAACTAATTTCTTCTGTTACTCACTTTATACTCTTGGTGCCTTCAGAAAGAGCCTAAGTTGGCCATGGATCCCTACCTGGTGGGTGGCACAGATCTTCACTGAGGAAAACTCTGGGTCATTAGTAGTTGTGATTGGATTAGATTGTTATAATTGATCTTAATCTTCAGATGTGATAATACTAAGATGGGAGTTTTGGGAGCTACTGTATTTCAGACACCTTTTTCCCTATCTCTGTTGAGAAGTAGTAGTAAATTTCCTCTTAGTAATCAGGATCAATACCCCAGTCATCACCCTAATTTACTAACTTACCTGTTGATTAAGAAGCATGAGCAGCCCAAAGTTGTCAGGCAGAAGTCTTAATGCTCAGTTCAATGGAATCTTGCATAATTCTTGGTGGAAGCATTTCTCTCTTTGACACTAAAGCCTCTAAGCAAACAGAACATAAGTTAATAGGAACAGAAAACACACATTTTGGTAATAGTTTACTAAAGTTAATGGTATAGATTGTTACTCCCATTTTCAAATTTTGTGATTTGGGAAGCAAGGAGTTTCGTGGTTTTTGCCCATTCAAACAAGTGTGTATATATACCTCTTCCTAATTTTTTTTTTTTGTCACCAATCTTGCAACTATAGTCCATTCCCCATCCCCAGCCTCAGACCATCCAGACAAATCATTGACCAAAACTATGCATCAGTGCATGTTGTACATTTGGACATTTCTCCTTCCAAGTAAAGTAATCAACTAGATGCACCCCTTGAAATGCATCCATTGTGAGGATTTCCCTTCACTACTGAGCTTCAGGCATTTTCAGGATGAGGCTGCATTTCTACAGGTTCCAATTTTGGAGATCATTGCAGAACTATTCCTTTACAAGTCTGAAGTTTTACATTCCTCAGACAGTTGACCCCATGAACCCATAGTGCAGGCAGGGAGAGAGAAGGAAATATAGTGAGAGTGGGGACCATGAGCATTTTTGCCACTTCTCTCTAGAACTTTGCCTTCAGGTCCTACTTGGGCCAGATCAAGTATATAGCACTTCATTTGATGATGGAGTACTGCTCTGCACACCCCTTTATGACTTTGATGGGTTAAGTAATACCAAATGCATGAAGGAAACTTAAGTTGCAGAGTGATTTTGTGGCCCACGATGAAGCATTCAGCTTCCTTTAAGAACTGCTAGCAGGCTAAGAGCTTTTTCACAAAAAGGGAGTAGTTATCTTTTGAGGATGGCAAGAATTTTTCCCCAAAATCCTAAGTATTTCACTGCTATTCACATATGGAAGGCAGAAATTTCAAATATTCTTATCTTCCACTGACACATCAAGCACCATAGATCTACTGGATCATTTGTCCTAAGTGGAAGAGAAGCTTATGCGATGGCCCAAATTTTGCAGAATCTTTTCTATTTCTGGCACCCACTTCAAGCTATCAGCTTTTTGAATAATTTATAAGTCAGCCAGATTAATACTCCAAAATGAAAGATATGCTGACTCCTAAATCCAATGAGGCCCTAGGGACATTATGCTTCATCTTTGGTTATAGGAGAGGCCAGATAGAACAAGTTATCCTTCATCTTAAAAGGGATAGCTTGATATGCCCCATGCTACTGAACCCCTAGAAATTTTATTGAGTTTGAGTCCCCAAATTGTAGTTGAACTTGTATTGCCCTATAACACAAAAATATTTTACCAAAATGTCAAAAGTAATTGCCACAAAAGTGGAGCCCAGAACTGAGGTCACCTCCTAAGCTGGCTGAGCCCCATTGTAACTGTTGCTGAAAGCCCCCCTGATCATCACCAGCAGGTTTCCTAACCTCAAATTAGGCAAAAATGCCGACCCCAATTGTCACCCGGTAGCAACCAAACCAATCATCTAATGCCAACTTTTCAGCAAGAAGTTGCTTTGTCTGGAGGCTGTAAAAATTGGCTACTAGCCCATGAAAACTCTTAACTTTCCCTGGCCTGTCAGGAGATTGGCCCATTACGTTTTCAGTGCCTTCCTTATCTCTGCTTCATGCTCTTAATAAACTCACTCCCATCTGAAATGATATGTGTCTGGAAATTATTTTCCAACCTGTTTTCCGATTACCTCAAGTTACTGCTTCTTGATCAGTAGGTCCAATCAGCATGATGTCTTCAGTATAATGAATCAATGTGATGCCTTGTAGAATATAAGACACCCAAGATCCCTATAAACTATATTATAACACAGGTATGGTGAGAATTGATACATTCTTGATGAAGGACCTTGGAGGCTTATTGTTGGCCTTTCAAGCTGAAATCGAAATGCTTCTGGTGGTTCTTATTGACAGAGACATAAAAGCAGAAGTTAAGCTATATACTAGATACAAGAAGTTCTGATAATTTATTCTTGGGATGAAACTACATCTGATACGGAAGCTGGTTAACCTCAGAATTATCCACTCACTCTCCAAGATCCATCTGTCTTCGGCAATAGGCAAAAATGAGAGTTGAATGTATATGTGGTAGGAATCACCACCCTTGCATCTTTCAAGACTTGACATTGGTAATAATCTCTGCAATATCTTCAAAGATGTGATTCAGCTTTGATTTAATATTTTCCTAGTTAGGACAGTAGCACTGTCTTACACTTAGCTATTCCTGACATAATGTCTCTTACTTCACAGTTCAGCCAAACAATTCTGTCATTTGCTAAGAATACCTATTCCAATTATACATTCTGGAGCTGGAGAAATAACCATGGAGTGTGTTCCATGATCACAGGACCCACTGTAAACAGACATGAGCTAAAATTCCATTGATTTCCAGACTTCCATATACTGTTACTCTGATTGAGGAACTACAGTATTGCTTTGGATCTCTTAGAATAAGTTTCAGGTCAAATCCAGTGTTCTGAAAGATCTGTTTATTTGTTTTTCCACAGCGCATAGTTAACCTGATAAAAGGTTGGAGGTCCAAATTTGAGGGAAAGATACATTATAAAATTTTAGCAAGGTGCCAATGTCCTTCTTCAAGGGTATTGAATCCCTTACTTTGTTCATAGTATCTGAATCTGTAAACTGGCTCAAGTCTGGGGATTGATTTTGATGACATGAATTTCTGTTTTAATGATTTGAGTTATATTTTTATGTAATCTAGAAATTTTCTGCTGACACAGTTCGACTGAGAAAGCATCCTCTCTGTCTTACTCTAGGACACCACCATGATTGGCTAGACAGCACTCTAAGTGCCCTTGTGCTGATTATTCTGGTTGGCATTTTAACTCTGTGCTTTGCTTCATTTCAGAGGTTCTTTCAAAGAATTTGAGATGCAGTCCACAGGTTGGGAGCAAACAGCAATTTATTACATGTTTAGGCTAGTATGATTCAAGGATCAAAGTGAGAGGGAAGAAGTTAATTTACAAGAGCACTTAGCAAATGAATCTCACCAGTCCAGGATAAAGCACCTTCATCTGGCTTATAGCAGTTTTGAAGTCCTGTGGTCAGCACACCAAAGTCCCAGTGAGACCACTGTCAACTACGTGTGTCCATGCATGGAGGGGACCTTGCCATAAGCCTGGGTGCCTGCCATTTTATGTCTCACAATATTCTTTGTTCTCAAGAAGTTCAAAGAGTTTGTGCATGAGGGAAGTGAGGGGACCCCAAACCCTTACTGTTCCTGATCTTTAGCTTGATGTTTTTCGCCTTTCTTGGCAGATATTTCCATGATGTCCCCTTTCCTCACTGTGTTTATTAGCTGCTTAAATGCAAGTAATGTTTAAGTATGCAATCAATGAACACACTATATCAGGTCACTATTTGATGGATGCTTCATCAAAGTGTGGTGCAATAACATTAAATTATTAACCATAGCATTCCACTCCACTGCTCATTGTGATAACTATGCTCACCTTGCCTTTGGGGTTGAGTGCTACCACTTGGCCACTGTTCCCCAGGACCAAATGACTTGTAACACATTTGAATTTGCAAACCAGAGGCCTGGTCTGTAGAAAAGTGCCATATCAAAGTTTTTTAAGGACGCTGAACTCCCCCTATAAATTTATCTCTCACGGATGTGATGAAAGTTTTGTGTTCTGGACCTTCTCAGGGAGGTTGAGTAGATCGTCAATAGCAAATTTACTTATGTTAGAGTTCATTCCTATTAATCTCTTCCTCTACATTAAACCAAAGCAGTCTGGGTATTTTTAACCCACTTGCTCACTGTGGACTACCAACTGATTCATGGCTTAGACACAACAGAAACTATTAGTTCCTTTCTTATATCCTTCAGCTACTCCATTAAATGCAGGATCTCTGCTTAGTGCAGGCTTTCCTTGTGACTAGTCAGTAAAGAAACTGCCTGTAATGTCTGAGATTGATTGCAATGCGGAAGACCTGGTCT
This sequence comes from Cephalophus harveyi, assembly GCA_006410635.1. Taxonomy (NCBI): domain Eukaryota; kingdom Metazoa; phylum Chordata; class Mammalia; order Artiodactyla; family Bovidae; genus Cephalophus; species Cephalophus harveyi. The sequence continues at coordinate 388,515 of SJYT01003582.1, read as the reverse complement.
TGTTCCCTGGGTGGGGAAGATCCCTTGGAGAAGAAAAGGGCAACCCACTCAAGTGTTCTTGTCTGGGAAATCCCACAGATAGAGGAATCTGGTGAACTACAATTCATGGGGTCTCAAAGAGTTGGACACAACTTAGAGACTAAATCACCACCACTGTTTAGTGAGCCCATATCAATAAATCAGGCCTAATCAAAGTTTATGATTCTTCTACTTCTGTCCACTCCCACACATACAATAAAAAGTATTATAACCTTTCTTACTTCCCCCAGGTGTAACATTGTATCCAAACTCCTAGTGTGTAATACTACAATTTGCTGTGCATTTTATTGGAGTTATTTTTCGTCCCTTTATTTACACTTACAGACAGAATGCCTGAGAATTATGGATGGAGGTTTGACACATTGTATAGGAGACAGGAATGAAGACCATCCGCAAGAAAAAGTAATGCAAAATAGCAAAATGGCTGTCTGAGGAGGCCTCACAAATAGCTGTAAAAAGAAGGGAAGCAAAAAACAAAGGAGAAAAGGAAAGATAAAAATCTGAATGCAGAGCTCCAAAGAATAGTAAGGAGAGGTAAGAAAGCCTTCTTCAGCGATCAATGAAAAGAAATAGAGGAAAACAACAGAATGGAAAAGACTAGAGATCTCTTCAAGAAAATTAGAGAAACCAAGGGAATGTTTCATGCAAAGATGGGCTCGATAAAGGACAGGAATGATATGGACCTAACAGAAGCAGAAGATATTAAGATGAGGTGGCAAAAATACACTGAAGAACTGTACAAAAAAGAACTTCACGACCAAAATCATGATGGTGAGATCACTCACCTAGAGCCAGACATGCAGGAATGTGAAGTCAAATGGGCCTTGGGAAGCATCATTATGAAAAAAGCTAGTGGAGGTAATAGAAATCTAGTTGAACTATTTCAAATCCTAAAAGATGATGCTGTGAAAGTTCTGCACGCAATAGGCCAGAAAATTTGGAAAACTCAGCAGTGGCCACAGGACTGGAAAATGTCAGTTTTCATTCCAATCCCAAAGAAAGGCAATGCCAAAGAATGCTCAAACTACCGCACAATTGCTCTCATCTCACACACTAGTAAAGTAATGCTCAAAATTCTCCAAGCCAGGCTTCAGCAATACATGAATTGTGAACTTCTTGATGTTCAAGCTGGTCTCAGAAAAGGCAGAGGAATCAGAAGTCAAATTGCTAACATCTGCTGGATCATCCAAAAAGCAAGAGAGTTCCAGCAAAACATCTATTTCTGCTTTATTGACTATGCCAAAGCCTTTGACTGTGTGGCTCACAATAAACTGTGGAAAATTCTGAAAAAGATGGGAATACGAGACCACCCTACCTGCATCTTGAGAAACCTGAATGCACATCAGGAAGCAACAGTTAGAACTGGACATGGAACAATAGACTGGTTCCAAATAGGAAAAGGAGTATGTCAATACTGTATATTTTCACCCTGCTTAATTAACTTATATGCAGAGTACATTATGAGAAATGCTAGGCTGGAGAAAGCACAAGGTGGAATCAGATTGCCAGGAGAAATATCTGTAACCTCAGATATGCAGATGACACCACCCTTATGGCAGAAAGCAGAGAAGAACTACAGAGCATATTGATGAAAGTGAAAGAGGAGAGTGAAAATGTTGGCGTAAAGCTCAACCGTCATAAAACTAAGATCATGGTATGTAGCGCCATCATTTTATTGGAAATACATTGGGAAACAGTGGAGACATTGTCAGACTTTTATTTTGGGGGGCTCCAAAATCAGTGCAGATGGTGATTGCAGCCATGAAATTAAAAGTCATTTACTCCTTGGAAGGAAAGCTTTGACAAACCTAGAGAGCATATTGAAAAGCAGAGACATTACTTTGTCAACAAGGGTCCCTCTAGTCAAGGCTATGGTTTTTCCAATAGTCAGGTATGGATATGAGAGTTAGACCATAAAGAAAGCTGCTGCTACTGCTGCTGCTGCTAAGTCACTCTAGTCACGTCAGGCTCTGTGCGACCCCATGGACTGCAGCCTACCAGGCTCCTCCATCCATGGGATTTTCCAGGCAAGAGTCCTGGAGTGGGGTGCCATTGCCTTCTCTAAAGAAAGGTGATCACCAAAAAATTGATGCTTTTGAACTGTGGTGTTAGAGAAGACTCTCAAGAGTCCCTACTGTGCATTTTATTGGAGTTATTTTTCGTCCCTTTATTTACACTTACAGACAGAATGCCTGAGAATTATGGATGGAGGTTTGACACATTGTATAGGAGACAGGAATGAAGACCATCCGCAAGAAAAAGTAATGCAAAATAGCAAAATGGCTGTCTGAGGAGGCCTCACAAATAGCTGTAAAAAGAAGGGAAGCAAAAAACAAAGGAGAAAAGGAAAGATAAAAATCTGAATGCAGAGCTCCAAAGAATAGTAAGGAGAGGTAAGAAAGCCTTCTTCAGCGATCAATGAAAAGAAATAGAGGAAAACAACAGAATGGAAAAGACTAGAGATCTCTTCAAGAAAATTAGAGAAACCAAGGGAATGTTTCATGCAAAGATGGGCTCGATAAAGGACAGGAATGATATGGACCTAACAGAAGCAGAAGATATTAAGATGAGGTGGCAAAAATACACTGAAGAACTGTACAAAAAAGAACTTCACGACCAAAATCATGATGGTGAGATCACTCACCTAGAGCCAGACATGCAGGAATGTGAAGTCAAATGGGCCTTGGGAAGCATCATTATGAAAAAAGCTAGTGGAGGTAATAGAAATCTAGTTGAACTATTTCAAATCCTAAAAGATGATGCTGTGAAAGTTCTGCACGCAATAGGCCAGAAAATTTGGAAAACTCAGCAGTGGCCACAGGACTGGAAAATGTCAGTTTTCATTCCAATCCCAAAGAAAGGCAATGCCAAAGAATGCTCAAACTACCGCACAATTGCTCTCATCTCACACACTAGTAAAGTAATGCTCAAAATTCTCCAAGCCAGGCTTCAGCAATACATGAATTGTGAACTTCTTGATGTTCAAGCTGGTCTCAGAAAAGGCAGAGGAATCAGAAGTCAAATTGCTAACATCTGCTGGATCATCCAAAAAGCAAGAGAGTTCCAGCAAAACATCTATTTCTGCTTTATTGACTATGCCAAAGCCTTTGACTGTGTGGCTCACAATAAACTGTGGAAAATTCTGAAAAAGATGGGAATACGAGACCACCCTACCTGCATCTTGAGAAACCTGAATGCACATCAGGAAGCAACAGTTAGAACTGGACATGGAACAATAGACTGGTTCCAAATAGGAAAAGGAGTATGTCAATACTGTATATTTTCACCCTGCTTAATTAACTTATATGCAGAGTACATTATGAGAAATGCTAGGCTGGAGAAAGCACAAGGTGGAATCAGATTGCCAGGAGAAATATCTGTAACCTCAGATATGCAGATGACACCACCCTTATGGCAGAAAGCAGAGAAGAACTACAGAGCATATTGATGAAAGTGAAAGAGGAGAGTGAAAATGTTGGCGTAAAGCTCAACCGTCATAAAACTAAGATCATGGTATGTAGCGCCATCATTTTATTGGAAATACATTGGGAAACAGTGGAGACATTGTCAGACTTTTATTTTGGGGGGCTCCAAAATCAGTGCAGATGGTGATTGCAGCCATGAAATTAAAAGTCATTTACTCCTTGGAAGGAAAGCTTTGACAAACCTAGAGAGCATATTGAAAAGCAGAGACATTACTTTGTCAACAAGGGTCCCTCTAGTCAAGGCTATGGTTTTTCCAATAGTCAGGTATGGATATGAGAGTTAGACCATAAAGAAAGCTGCTGCTACTGCTGCTGCTGCTAAGTCACTCTAGTCACGTCAGGCTCTGTGCGACCCCATGGACTGCAGCCTACCAGGCTCCTCCATCCATGGGATTTTCCAGGCAAGAGTCCTGGAGTGGGGTGCCATTGCCTTCTCTAAAGAAAGGTGATCACCAAAAAATTGATGCTTTTGAACTGTGGTGTTAGAGAAGACTCTCAAGAGTCCCTTGGAATGAAAGGAGTTCCAACCAGTCAATCCTAAAGGAGACCAGTCTTGAATGTTCATTGGAAGGACTGATGCTGAAGCTGAAACTCCAATACTTTGGCCACCTCATGCGAAGCGCTGACTCATTTGAAAAGATCATGATGCTGGGAAAGATTGAGGGCAGGAGGAGAAGGGGACGACAGAAGATGAGATGATTGGATGCCATCACTGGCTCAATGGACATGGGTTAGTGTAGAATCTGGGACTAGGTGATGGACAGGGAGATTTGGTGTGCTGGGGTTCATGGGGTCACAAAGAGTAAGATGCAACTGAGTGAGTGAACAGAACTGATTCAGTATTTCACGTAAATCAGATGCTGTACTACTTGTAGAAACTATTATTACCAAGTTCAGTTCAGTTCAGTTCACTCACTCAGTCGTGTCCGACTCTTTACAAACCCATGAATCACAGCATACCAGGCCTCCCTGTCCATCACCAACTCCTGGGGTTCACTCAAACTCATGTCCATTGAGTCGGTGATGCCATCCAGCCATCATTGCATACAGGCTTCTCAAGAAGCAGGTCAGGTGGTCTGGTATTCCCATCTCTCTCAGAATTTTCCACAGTTTATTGTGAGCCACACAGTCTAAGGCTTTGGCATAGTCTATAAAGCAGAAACATATATTTTTCTAGAACTCTCTTGCTTTTTCCATGATCCAGTGGATGTTGGCAATTTGATCTCTGGTTCCTCTGCCTTTTCTAAAACCAGCTTGAGCATCAGAAAGTTCACGGTTCATGTATTGCTGAAGGCTGGCTTGGAGAATTTTGAGCATTTCTTTACTAGTGTGTGAGATGAGTGCAATTGTGCAGTAGTTTGAGCATACTTTGGCATTGTCTTTCTTTGGGATTGGAATGAAAACTGACATTTTCCAGTTCTGTGGCCACTGCTGAGTTTTCCAAATTTGCTGGCATATTGAGTGCAGAACTTTCACAACATAATTTTTCATGATTTGAAATAGCTCAACTGTAATTCTATCACCTCCACTAGCTTTGTTCATAATGATGCTTTCTAAGGCCCACTTGACTTCACATTTCAGCATGTCTGGCTCTAGGTGAGTGATCACACCATCGTGATTTTGGTCGTGAATATCTTTTTTGTACAGTTCTTCAGTGTATTTTTGCCACCTCTTCTGCTTCTGTTAGATCCATACCATTCCTGTGCTTTATCTAGCCCATCTTTGCATGAAACATTCCCTTGGTTTCTCTAATTTTCTTGAAGAAATCTCTAGTCTTTCCCATCCTGTTGTTTTTCTCTGTTTCTTTGCACTGATCACTGAGGAAGTCTTTCTTATCTCTCCTTGCTATTCTTTGGAACTCTACATTCAGATGTTTAATCTTTCCTTTTCTCCTTATTGGGCATCCCAATAATGGGCTGACTGTGATGGTGACCAAGGTGAGTACATTCCCTACCATAGAGACAATGTAGACAATCAGAAACACAGCAAATATGACTTTCTGCAGCTTTCAATTCTGTGAGAGTCCCAATAGAACAAACAGTCACGTTTTCATGTATATCATGGTTAATTACATTACCTGAAAAAAAAATCCTATTAGCTTAATCTTGAATTCATCATCATTTCCATGTAATAAATGCCAAATTCTATTGAGCTGTTAATTTTGAAGGGTATTTTTTTCTTTTGATATAGGAAAAAATATTTCTGATCTCTTAAAGTTAACTCAAATCTTCTCCTAGGATATGCTTAATGTTGGAGACATGAGGAACTCTATGAACACACAGGTTGGAGACCATCTGTGTTCATTTAATCATGAGAGATGACCCAGAACCTAATGTGAATCAATAGGTCTTATACATAGTAGTAGCAGGGCTTCCCAGGTGTTCAGTGGGAAAGAATCTGCCTACCAATGCAAGAGACAGGGGAGAGGCAGTTTCAGTCCATGAGTTAGGAAGATTCCCTGTATAAGGGAATGGCACCTCACTGCAATTCTTCCCTTTAAAATCCCATAGAGAGAGGAGCCTGGTGATCTACTGTCCATGTGGTTGCAAGGAGTCAAATATGACTGAGTGAGCACACAGTAATAGCGAAGCCCAAGAGGTTGAAAGTGAATGTAAAGGCTATGATTGTAAAGCCAATGGAGTTTTATGTAACTCTTAAAAAATAGGAAACCATGCAAGGTAATTGAGACTGAGTATAAGGATGAGAGAGGGAATGTTGTATACAATTTCAATAAGGATATCTGTGTGATTTGTATAAAGGGATAAAAAAAAAAAAACTAGAATCACTATATGAGTTGACATAAAGTGTAACAGAGCATTGGTAATGGGAAAGTACTGAAAAGATACAGGAGGTGCTGTAATGAATTTAACATGTTTCCTAAATCCAGTAACTTTGTAACAACTTATAAATACACTTTAACGATAGATTACTATATGCATGGCATGACTGTGTGCATGCTAAGTTGCTTCAGTAGTGTCCAACTCTTTGCAAACCCATGGACTGTAGCCCAACAGACTCTTCTGCCCATGGGATTTTCCAGGCAAGAATGCTGGAGTGTGTTGCCATTTCCTCCTCCAGGGGGTCTTCCAGACCTCAAGATAGAACCCACATAGCTTAAATCTCCTGAATTGGCAAGCGGATTCTTTACCACTATCACTACTTCATACTGTGTGGTGATAGAAAAAGAATGGACACATTGAGCAAATAGAGATCAATGCAATTTTAAGTTTAGAGCCTTAGCCCAAGATGTGTAACTGTTAATACTGGCATGCAAGCCCATTTGGGCAGTGATCATTGGGGACAACTGGGAGGTATGGGTTCTCAGCACTGCCAATGAGAGTTTTAGGCTGGCAAAATTTGCTGGGCCCTCCGTCTACCTTTGCTTTGACAATCCCATTTCTAGTTTATCCTGAGGAAGCAGATAAAGGTACGAAGAATTGTGTGCAATGATGCTGGTTGTACAGTTATTTACAAGATAAGGAAATATTCCATCATGAGGATTGGATTTAATGACTCACAGAATAGGAGGCAGCTATTAAATCAATGAATACAGACAGACCAGACAACAGGAAAATGATGAGGCAGAAACACACATACTCACACAAAAAGATTCCCACACTATTAAGTGTTGTGTTGTGCATAGTCACTCAGTCATGTCTGACTCTTTGTGATCCCATGAACTGTATTGCACCAGTCTCCTTTGTCCATGGGGATTCTCCAGGCAAGAATACTGGAGTGGGTTGCCATGCCCTCTTCCAGGGGGTCTTCTCAATCCAGGGATCAAACCCAGGTCTCCAGCACTGTGGGCAGATTTTTTACTGTCTGAACAATGAGAGAATCCCCAAAATGCTGGAGTGGGTAGCCTATCCCTTCTCCAGGGGATCTCCTTGACCCAGGAATCTAACTGAGTCTGCTGCATTGCAGGCAGATTCTTTATAAGCTGGGATACCAGGGAAGCTCACACTACTGAGTAACATTTTAAAAATCAGATGTATGTATGATTCATGGCCATTTCAAAAGATACACTTGCTCAAATCAGTGCAGTTCAGTTGCTCAGTTTTTTTCTGACTCTTTGCTTCCCCATGAACCTCAAAATGTCAGGCCTCCCTGTTCATCACCAACTCCCAGAGTCCACCCAAACCCATGTCCATTGAGTCAGTGATGCCATCCAATCATTTCATCCTCTGTCGTCCCCATCTCCTCCTGCCCTCAATCTTTCCCAGCATCTGGGTCATTTCAAATGAGTCAACTCTCTGCAACATTTGGCCAAAGTATTAGAGTTTCAGCTTCAACATCAGTCCTTCCAAAGAAATCCCAGGGCTGGGATTTCTAAATTCTAAATCTCCTTTAGAATGGACTGGTTGGATCTCCTTGCAGTCCAAGGGACTCTCAAGAGTCTTCTCCAACACTACAGTTCAAAAGCATCAATTCTTCAGCACTCAGCTTTCTTTATAGTCAAACTCTCACATCCATACATGCCACTGGAAAAACCATAGCTTTGACTAGACGGATCTTTGTTGACAAAGTAATGCCTCTGCTTTTTAATATGCTGTCTAGGTTGGTCATAGCTTTCCTTCCAAGGAGTAAGTGTCTTTTATTTCTTGGCTTCAGCTACCATCTGCAATGATTCTGTATCTCAGAAAAATAAAGTCAGCCACTATTTCCACTGTTTCCCCATCTATTTGCCATGAAGTGATGGGACCAGATGCCATGATCTTCGTTTTCTGAATGTTGAGCTTTAAGCCAACTTTTTCACTCTCCTCTTTCACTTTCATCAAGAGGCTCTTTAGTTTTTCTTCATGTTCTGCCATAAGGGTGGTGTCATCTGCTGGAGTCCAGCTCCAGCAGCCAGGGATTCAACCTGAAGGGGTGAGCAGTGTTGAGACAGCCTCTCAGTTTTCTTCGACTGCTTATTTATTTCAAGCTTCAGATTCTCTTTTATAGTTTTACAAAAGCATTAGGTCAGAGGTTTTACATTTTTAGTTCCCCCTCACCCAGATTTATTATCTCTATAAATCACTGTTGCCCTTCAAACAGAGTTCCAGCTTCAGCAGTTCTCTCATATAGTTTTTACTTTAATTTGTGATTACACTGTAACTTGTGCTTCAAGTCTGGGCTGCATACCACAAACTTCAGCTTATTTCTTATCTAAGTCATGTTTGCCCCTAGTATCCTGAGCTCACTAACTCTTAAAAAGACTTTTAGCTATTAGTATCTCTAAAATTCCTAAACTCTGTAAGCTATAGTAAAATATGCTAACATTACAGCATTCTTTAAATCTTTAACTTCTAACTATTTTAATTATTTCTAAGCCCTAATTCAGTAAACTCCTTCACCATAAACATTTCCTCACAAATAGGCTTCAGATAGCAATCCCTCCCATGGCCTCAAGCTGCGGCCTATGTGCTCATCCTGGAACACTCTTTTGTAAAAGTCCTTGAACAAATGTCAATGATTAACTTTATGAATTATTCTCTGAGCACAATTGCAGAAGGCTTTTTGCCTTCTCATGCTCCTCTCAAAAACAATAGGCACCTTAATATTCCCTTTCTGTCAACTCAGCCAAGGAGAGGAAAAGACAAGTCAGAATTACAAGGCCTAACTCCTTCATCCTGAGTCTGTGCCTGTGGGACAAGGAGAGGTGGTTGGGTCCGTGCCTCCATTCTGTCAGTAATGTCTAATGCGGCTCCCGTCAGGTGTCTACATATCTGAGGTTATTGATATTTCTCCCCACAATCTTGATTCCAGCTTGTGCTTCCTCCAGCCCAGTGTTTCTTATGATGTACTCTGCATATAAGTTAAATAAGCAAATAAACCATCTAAAAAATGCACATACAGCCATTAACTGTGGTTCATTATCTCTGGAGAAAATAATGGGGGATTTGTAGGTGAGTGGTCAGAGAAAAAGGCCAGTTCCTTTTCAAAGAGTACACTTCTGGACTATTAGTACACCAAGCCACAGATAATCATATGTGAAATGTGAAATATTAGTAGACTTCAAAAAAAATATTAAGTGCTTGCAAAGGGTACAGAAATAAATAAATATATATATATATATATATTTAAAATGGATCATTTGGTTTTAAAACACAGATGGAGCTGACTACAAGAGCATCTGCATCTGTGTAGAGAAATAATCTGGACTAAATCTATGTGAATGGTATCATTCCATCCATATAGCAGAAAAGAAACAATCATAGTACATAATACTAATAATTCTGTCATTAATCTAATTTGACAGATGAAAAATTTGACTTATCAAGATGAAGAAATTTGCAAGGCAGAGTTCTCTAACCTCTGATGCATTTGCTTTGCCATCAAATGCTTCTAACAGTTAAGACTAATCATGACAATGAAAATAAAATTTAAATACACTTCACACGTGAAAATTCATGATTATTAATTGATACAAACCATCACTTGTTTAGTCCAAAAATGGGTATGTAGAACTTTTCCTTGGAGCAACTGCTGTGCATAATATGGGTCTCTTTGGTTTCTTTAAAACTGGAGATGACTGTTTCTCAGTTTAATATAGATTTTTTTGTTTGTTTGTTTATTATTGAAAAAAAAAAAAAAGTCAAGTCTTCCTAATCTCGCATAGTCATAAAAATAGGTAAAGTTCCTCTGTGTGTCTTCAGCAGTGTGCTGGATACATTTGTTAACAGCTTATGAGATGGCTGGATGGCATCACTGACTCGATGGACATGAGTTTGAGCAAACTCCAGGAGTTAGTAATGGACAGGGAGGCCTAGAGTGCTCCGATTCATGGGGTCACAAAAGGTTGGACACGACTGAGTGACTGGACTGAACTGAACTGAACTGAGGTGAATTCTTCCTTTTGCAATTAAAATTAAATTTTAAAATTTAACTATTTAAAATTGTCATTGTATTTGAAAAATGTTAAAACATAATTAGTGTGTGTGTGTCTATATGTGTGTGTGTGCGTGTGTGTGTGTGTGTGTATAAACTGATGCCAATGTACATGAATTTGAGTAAGCTCTGGGAGATGGAGAAGGGGTGAAGGACAAGGAAGCCTGGAGTGTTGCAGTCCATGGGATCACACAGAGTTGGCCACGGCTGAGTGGCTGAACAACAAAAATATACATAAGATCCAAACAGTCCATTCTAAAGGAGATCAGTCCTGGGTGTTCATTGGAAGGACTGATGCTAAAGCTGAAACTCCAATACTTTGGCCACCTCATACAAAGAGTTGACTCATTGGAAAAGACTCTGATGCTGGGAGGGATTGGGGGCAGGAGGAGAAGGGGACGACAGAGGATGAAATGGCTGGATGGCATCACTGACTCGATGGACATGAATTTGGGTGAACTCTGGGAGTTGGTGATGGACAGGGAGGCCTAGCGTGCTGTGATTCATGGGGTTGCAAAGAGTCAGACATGACTGACTGACTGAACTGAACTGAGCAATTTTTACTAAGCATCACCATTGTTGAAGAACTTACCTTCTGTCTTAGATGATATTAATGATATATGAGGGTATTCAAAACTAATCCCATCTTCAAATTGACCTACTTTTAGGATAAGGAACTTTTAATATGAAAATTTCTGAATGTGACACATTCAGAAAGAAGTTATTCAGATAACTCAATATCGAATCAATACTAGAAAAATTATTCTATATGTTTACATATTTCCTTCTAGCCTAAAGAGTCAATAAAATTTCACAAAAAATATGGAACTTGAATTTAGAATAAATTGATTTAGAAAACCATAGAGAAATGATAGTCCATGGATCAGTTCAGTTCACTTGCTCAGTTATGTCCGACTCTTTGTGACCCTATAAACCGCAGCATGCCAGGCCTCCCTGTCTATTGGGTAAACTCCTAGATTCTACCCAAACTCATGTCCATTGAGTCAGTAATGCCATCCAACCATTTCATCCTCTATCGTCCCCTTCTCCTCCTGTCTGCTTCCAAAGTCAGCAGGCAGTAAATGTGGTGGAAGCACCTCCAAATGGGTCTTTCAACTCTTGACAAGTCTTTCTCTGGAAATGTAAATAATAGATAAAGACATTTTCAACTGCATATGTGGATGTTTAACAAGGTTCCAATATAGGTTCAAGGACTTTGTCTTATAGCTGCTGTTTTCTCTCCCAGGAATTATCTGCTTTGACAGAAAGGTTTTTTCTAGAAGCAGGTATTCTGAAGAGACATGCTTGAGAAAAACGCATTCTTGAGTTGGGAATTTTATTCCCTGCATTTGCAGCTAAAATAGGTGAATCCCCTTTATATGAGCCTGGTTTTCTAAGGACAAATGCCATGTGAATGACAAAGAGAGCAGTATTCCATCCTTGGGACCTGCGATGTAGTTAATTTGTGCATTCATGTCAGAAAGAGAACTCCTTTCTTATTATCAGTATTAAAGTTCCTGGAAACCTAGTACTGATTTCTTGAGAGCTGGAGCAGTGAGGCCATAAAACTAATGGCAGCCATTTAAAAGTATTTGAATACAAAACTTGTTTTGTACAATCATTAGAATACTATGAATATAGAGAAACTCTAAAAAGTGTCAAGTAAGTTATGTCTGGGACAATTGTGACAGTCAGTATGGAATACTAAGTGACATTACACACGTGGGTAGATACATAAAACACAAGAAATTAATTCNTGTACAATCATTAGAATACTATGAATATAGAGAAACTCTAAAAAGTGTCAAGTAAGTTATGTCTGGGACAATTGTGACAGTCAGTATGGAATACTAAGTGACATTACACACGTGGGTAGATACATAAAACACAAGAAATTAATTCTGATTTCAAAGTAAATTATTTGACATCTCTGTCACTTGGTGTCATTTTGGTCATTCTAGGAAGTATTAGTGATAAACTTTTGAGGTTTTAGTTCACTTTCTTGATAACTACTGAAGCTGATAATTTTTAATGTTTTTATATTTTAGGCAATTCCTACACCTTTTGCAGAAGGTTTTTTTTTTCTTTTTCTTTTTTCTTTTTAAGGCCTCTGTGCAATTTGAAATAGGAGAACAGAATACAGAACAGTCTTCTGGACTCTTTGGGAGAGGGCGAGGGTGGGATGAATGGGAGGATGGCACTGAAACATGTATATTACCATATGTGAGACAGATCGCCAGTTCAGGTTTGTTGCATGAGACAGGGTGCTTGGGGCTGGTGCACTGGGATGACCCAGAGAGATAGGATGGGGAGGGAGGTGGGAGGGGGGTTCAGTATGGGGAACACATGTACACTCGTGGCGGATTCATGTCAATGTATAGCAAAACCAATACAATAGTGTAAAGCAATTAGCCTCCAATTAAAATAAATAAATTTATATTAAAAAAGACCTCTATGCAATTTAAAACAGGAGTTCTGGGTGTCTTATCACTAAACTGTAGGTGATATATATATGTATAGTTATATATACATATATATAGTTATATATACATATATACAAATATACATATATACATATATAACTATACATATATATATGAATAGTTCTTATTTCATATATATTTTAAAATTTATACATAAATTTATATATAATATAAAATTTTGTATTAAATGAATATAGATACAATGTTTTTCTAATCTGTGGATAGCCTTTTTATTTTTAAAATGTATGATCCCACTTTTTAAGTCTATTTCTGAATTTTTATTATGTTTCAATGATTTTCTATGTTTATTCTTGTATCAATACTTCACAACCTTGCTTTTGTTCATTTAGTTGTTCTTATATTTTAATCTTATATTAAAATACAGTTGATTAACAATAATGTGTTAATTGCATGTATGCACCAAAGTGATTCAGTTATACCCATACAAGTATCCTTTGTTTTTAAATGATTTTCCCATTGAGATTATTACAGAATATTAACTAGAGATCCCTGTGCTATACAGTAAGTTCTTGATTATCTATTTTGAATATAGCAGCATGTACATATCAATCACAAACTCACAGTTTCTCTCTCCCCCCATAATTTTGTTCTCTAAGTCTCTGAGTGTTCCTATTTTATAAATAAGTTTGTTTGTATCTTTTATTTTAAGATTCTGGCATATAAGCCATATCATATGATATTTGTCTTTCTCTGACTTATTTCACTTTAGTATGATAATCTCAGATCCAACCTTGTTGATGTAATTGGTATAGTTTTTCTTTTTAATTGTTGGGTAATATTCCATTGTATATATATACACATACTGTATCTTGTTTCTCCATTCATCTGTTGTTGACATTTAAGTTGATTTCAAGTCTTGGCTATTGTAAACAGCACTGTGATGAACATCAGGCTGTATGTAACCTTTTGAACCATGGTTTTCACCTAACATATATCCAAAATCCATATGCTGGGTCATATAGTAGGTATATTGAGTTTTTTAAGGAACCTCTATATTGTTCTCCTTAGCTATTGTATCATTTTACGTTCACACCAGCAATGAGGGTGAGTTTTCATTTCCCCATACCCTGTTCAGCATTTATCATTTGTAGACATTTTTAATGATGACCATTCTGAAAGCCCTGAGGTGATATCTTATTGTAGCTTTAATTTGCATTTCTCTAATACTTAGCAATATTGAGCGTCTTTAATGTGCCTCTTTCATTTGTATGTTGTTTCTGAAGTATCTAAAACAGAATTGTTTTCCTTCCCTAAAATCGGTTTGTGTGCTACCTATTCATCCCATGACTTCTCCTTTGGAATTTCCAGAAACCACTATACTTTTTCCTGATTCTAGTTTTTCCTTTTCAAGAAAGGAAATCCATAATTAATATATGTGTGCATAAATGATTTTTCTCAAGCTTAAATAACTTCTGAGTTACCTCATTAAGTGCTAATATATATTAATATTTTGGAATTCACTAACATCAACTGTCTACACTCTATCTCCAGCCCCACATAAATGTATTTAATTTGTAACATCTATATTGTATTTATAATAGCCCACTGTTATTTTTTCAATATCATGATTGTCATGATTGAAGAGAAACCCTAATATTGTCCCCAGATCAGCAGAAGTCAAATGAAGAGCACAATGTGTTGCTTCAGCTGTGTTAGGACCATAATGTAGATTTTATTAAAAACACTAAACTCAGCAATTAAAACCTTTCTTAATATGGAACAAAATGACCTCAGAGTGTTAACTTTCCATCTGAGAAGGAAGAATTTGGTTAAATACATGGTAAGAATTTGGAGTGAACAATAAATAATTAAAAAAAATACTAGATTATATGTTTTCTCTTACTACTTGAAGCTTCTGCAATTATTTGAATTAGTAATAATCAGGGGAAAAAATTTAGTTGAAGAGCGTTGAATAGAAATGATGAAACAGACGCTTTTAATAAAATGTTGAGAAAACAAAAAAATTGCCAAGTTGTGTATATAACTTAGTATAAGTATATAGTATATACTTAGTATATAACTTAGAGGGCAAGGTTACATTGAGCATAACAGTAGACAGCAAGGTGAAGAAGGGCAGGGAATACATTAGATGAAAACCTCAGAGATATTAATGCCAGGCAAGCTAGAGATATAGAGACACAACCTTTAAGCTATTTGGCTTTAAAGCCTGTTTATACCTAGTGTCCTCTCTTCCTCTACATAAGATTGACTCAACACTAACAAGTATTTGTGTGCACACCGATTTTTAATCTTAAGGGCAGTGGCTGTCACACCTTAAGATAGAATTATACTAACTTCACAATGAGAAGAGAATGGTCTCTATGGACTTTTCTAGGTCAAGGCAAACAGTGAATAAATTTTCAAATTTCTTTTCATCTTTTGTCATCTGAAGTCAACTTCTTGCTCCATAATATCCTCATGGCATTTTTCACTACTGCATTCCTCAGTGTATAAATCAGAGGGTTGAACAAAGGTGTTCCAATTGTATAAAACACAGCTATCATCTTATCTGTGGAGAAGGTGGTAGCAGGGTATGTGTATATAAGTATGCAAGGACCAAAGAACTAGATGATCACGATGGTATGGGAGATGCAGGTGAAGAGGACTTTTTTCCTCCCCTCAGCACTGTGGTTTCTCAGAGAATACAAGATGATAGCATAGGAGAACATCAGCATGACAAAACTCGCTGTACAGATGACCCTGCTGTTGGACACCAAAAGTAGGCTGGTCACATAGATGTCTGTACAGGCAAGTTTCAACAAAGGCTGCAAGTCACAGAAAGAAAGTGAAAGAGAAGTCACTCAGCCGTGTCCAACTCTTTGCAGCCCCGTGGACTTATAGCCTACCAGGCTCCTCCGTCCATGGGATTTTCAAGGCAAGAGTACTGGAGTGGAGTGCCATTTCAGAAGTAGTGATCAATTACATTGGGTCCACAGAAAGGCAGACTCAAGGCTAGAAAAACCTGAGCTGATGAATGCACACAGGACTCCAACCAAGCCAGGGACATTAGGACACCACAGACTTGATGATTCATGATGGTCGTGTAGTGCAAGAGTTTGCAGATGGCCACATAGCAGTCAACAGCCATGAGAATAAGGGTGAAGATCTCCAGGCAGACAAAGAAATGAAATGCAAAGACTTGGATCATACACTCACTGAAAGAGATAGTGGTCTTCTTCAAAAGGGCATCAGCAATCACTCTAGGAGCTTTTATGGAAGTAGAGAAGCAGGCATCAGATAAGGATAGGTAGAAAAGGAAGAAGTACATTGGACTCCCAAGTGCCCAGCTGGTCTTGATGGTAGCAATAATCAGCAGGTTATCCAGCAATGTCCCCAAATAGAAAATCAAGAAAATGACAAACACTATGTTCTTCCTAACAGGATCTTGTGTCAACTCAAGCAGAGTAAACTCAGTCACATTATTTTTCAGCTGCATGATTTCATTAAAGAGAAGAGATGAGTGTGAAATGATCAATCTGCAAAAAATAAGGAAATAATTCATAGGATGTTACATGATATTATGGAATATTACTTTTGGGAGCCATTGTGCCTGTGATTTCTTAATAACTCATGTTAACATTTTATGTGATAATTTTTAATGACCATTGCAAAGGTTTGCTGTGATTTTCAAATAAGCTTCTGAAAGTAATAATTTCTCATAAGACTTTCTTTTTAGAAAGCTTGCTAAGTTTGATATCATTATTGATTAAATTTTCCAATTTGTTGAATGTATAGTTAAGAGATATGTATTTGTTATTTCTTTCATTTGCTTATCATATTCAAAAATTTTATGGCACATGTTTTTCATGGTATATCACTTGGGATTTAGGGTATGCATGATTGCCTTTGGAGGTTCATGATATAAATATAAAGTCACACTACACCTTTAACTCTGTTAAAACCATCATTCAGTTCAGTTCAGTTCAGTCGCTCAGTCGTGTCCGACTCTTTGCGACCCCATGAACTGCAGCAGGCCAGGCCTCCCTGTTCATCACCATCTCCCAGAGTTCACTCAGACTCACGTCCATCGAGTCCGTGATGCCATCCAGCCATCTCATCCTCTGTCATCCCCTTCTCCTCCTGTCCCCAATCCCTTCCAGCATCAGAATCTTTTCCAATGAGTCAGCTCTTTGCATGAGGTGGCCAAAGTACTGGAGTTTCAGCTTGAGCATCATTCCTTCCAAAGAAATCCCAGGGTTGGTCTCTTTCAGAATGGACTGGTTGGATCTCCCTGCAGTCCAAGGGACTCTCAAGAGTCGTCTCCAACACCACAGTTCAAAAGCATCAATTCTTTGGTGCTCAGCCTTCTTCACAGTCCAACTCTCACATCCATACATGACCACAGGAAAAACCACAGCCTTGACTAGACGGACCTTAGTTGGGAAAGTAATTCTCTGCTTTTGAATATGCTATCTAGGTTGGTCATAATTTTTCTTCCAAGGTGTAAGCATCTTTTAATTTCATGGCTGCAGTCACCATCTGCAGTGATTTTGAAGCCCAAAAAAATAAAGGCTGACACTGTTTCCACTGTTTCTCCATCTATTTCCCATGAAGTGATGGGACCAGATGCCATGATCTTCGTTTTCTGAATGCTGAGCTTTAGGCCAACTTTTTTGCTCTCCTCTTTCATTTTCATCAAGAGGCTTTTTAGTTCCTCTTCACTTTCTGCCATAAGGGTGGTGTCATCTGCATATCTGAGGTGATTGATATTTCTCCTGGCAATCTTGATTCCAGCTTGTGTTTCTTCCAGTTCTTTTACTTTCATCAAGAGGCTTTTTAGTTCCTCTTCACTTTCTGCCATAAGGGTGGTGTCATCTGCATATCTGAGGTGATTGATATTTCTCCTGGCAATCTTGATTCCAGCTTGTGTTTCTTCCAGTCCAGCGTTTCTCATGATGTACTCTGCATGTAAGTTAAATAAGCAGGGTGACAATATACAGCCTTGACGTACTCCTTTTCCTATTTGGAACCAGTCTGTTGTTCCATGTCCAGTTCTAACTGTTGCTTCCTGACCTGCATACAGATTTCTCAAAAGGCAGGTCAGATGGTCTGGTATTCCCATCTCTTTCAGAATTTTCCACAGTTTATTGTGATCCACACAGTCAAAGGCTTTGGCATAGTTAGCAGAAGTAGATGTTTTTCTGGAACTCTCTTGCTTTTTCCATGATCCAGCAGATGTTGGCAATTTGATCTCTGGTTCCTCTGCCTTTTCTAAAACCAGCTTGAACATCTGGAATTTCACGGTTCACAGATCGACTATATTTCAAGGTTTCTTTATGCACATAATTTTATACCTTCTGTTAAGATAGACTTATGATTCCTATTATAGATATGATGAAAATAAAGACTAGTTAATAAATTCCCCTATGCCCATAAAAAGTTACAAACAGGATATTAACCCATATCCCTCTTCACAATTGCTGTTTATTCTACTCTTCTGCCTACATCTGTAATGTCAATGTAAATACTTTTTTTTTTTCAAATTTTAAGTCCCTGTTACTTTAAAATATGGAGTCCATACATTTAAACTGGGAAACATTACATTACTATCCATACTAATTTCTTACTGAATTTTAACATATCCCAAATTTGTGTTTATAGGTATCAATCTACAGAAATTTTAGAAGTATCTGTGGCTTTATCATTAATAGAAATAAAATAACATTCTAAATATTGTGTTTGCTCATTTTTTCTTTGTAAACGTTGGAACCAATCAGATCTGCTACTAGGTCTTATTATTTATTGTATTACTTAAGAAGCATATGGCTTATTTTATCATATGTGTGGTTTGCATGTGCTCAATTGTGTCTGACTCTTTGCTACCCCCATGGACTGTAACCTGCCAGGCTCCCCTGTTCATGGAATTTTCCAGGCAAGAATACTGGAGCTGGTTGCCATTAGCTACTCCAGTGGATCTTCCTGATGCAGGGACTGAACCTGTGTCTCCTGTATTGGCAGGCAGATTCTTTACCACTAGCACCACTGAGGAAGCCCTATTTTATAATAATCAGTTTTTTTCAATAGATTAATAGTTGTATTTTAATAACATTGATCTCCATTTTAATACTATACATCTTATTTCTTAATTCATGCAATAAAATATTGTTATCAGATTGATAGAAAGATTCATGAAACAAAGAAGTTAAAATTCCTGTTTAAAATCCATGTATGTGTATTAAGTCACTTCAATTATGTCTGAATCTTTGAAACTCTATGCATGGTCGCCTGCCAGGCTCCTCTGTCCATGGGGATTCTCCAGGCAAGAATAGTGGAGTAGGTTGCCATGCCCTCCTCCAACTGATCTTCGTACCCAGGAATCGAACCTAGGTGTCCAACATTGCAGGCAGATTATTTACCATCTGAATCTTTACCTGGAAAAGCCCTTAAAATACATAATATATATTTTTGATTAAATTATTAACTTCCCATCTGTATCTGTATATGGTAATTAGTATAAGTGCTTGCATATGTGTTTTGTAATTTGTTCTTCCATAACTACTTAATTTTCCTCCACTCCTCTGTACTTCCAAGCATATCCCACCACCCACTTGATCCTGGAATCTCCTGCTCTACCCTAAGACGTAAGCTGGTCAGCAGTTTGGTGTGAACTATTGCTTTCTAGAGCTACTTTGGGAGAAAAGCTGTGTAAAATCAAATATAGTTTTAAACATGGACACTTTTAACACTGTGCTCTTTCTTAAATTAGAAATACTTAGTGTAGGCTGGTGCATGTGAGACACTTATTAACTTGCATCTGTCAGGTTCTGATGTTCATTTTGACACTGGAAGCTAACATGAAACCATCAGCAGAAAATTCATTTACACCTTTCTCCACTGATTAAAAATTTGAAATATAGAATTTTATTTCATTTTCCTGATTAAATATTATTCAATAAATCACTTGTAATCTCAGTAACCTCTTCAGATATGTGTCATAAGCACATTTTTTCATGTTATATATGTAGAACATATTCTTAGAATATAAACTCCACTGATGAGAAGAACTGACTTATCGGGAAAGACCCTGATGCTGGAAAAGATTGAAAGCAGGAGGACAAGGGGAAAACAGAAAATGAAATAGTTGGATGCCATCACCAACTTGATGGACATGAGTTTGAGCAAGCTCCGAGAGTTTGCTATGGACAGGGAAGCCTGGCAGGCTTCAGTCCATGGGGTCACAAACATTCCATCATGACTAAGCGAATGAACTGAACTGAACTGAAACTCCTTAAGGAATCTGCAGTTCTGTTCACCTAGAAAAATGCCTAGAAAAAGAGTAGTCACTTTGTACCTATTTGGTGAAAGAATTACTGAATGGATTTTTTGATGACTTCATGGATGATCTCATATTACATGTAAGTTGCACTCTTAGACAATTAGTTCATTTTTACCTTTTCCCCAGTGTTTCTGTCAGGATATTTTCAGGAAACAGCATACTGAATGAATGTGAAGGACTTAAAGGGTTTGTTGTTGTTTTTGCTTAGTTGCTAAGTCATGTCCGGTTTTGTGGACCCCCCATGGACTATTGCCTGCCAGGCTCCTCTGTCCAAGGGATTTCCCAGGCAAGAATACTGAAATGGGTAGTCATATCCTTCTTCAGAGGATATTATCAACCCAGGGATTGAACTCCATCTCCTGCACAGCAGGCAAATTTTTTACCACTAAGCCAAGAGGGAAGCCCCAAAAGATGGCATGGGTAGGCTTAAAGGAATTGACTGGGGATGGTGTAATGTTTCAGCTGTGGTGTTGGAGAAGACTCTTGAGAGACCCTTGGACTGCAAGCAGATCAAACCAGTCAATCCTAAAGGAAATCAGTCCTGAATATTTATCAGAAGGACTGATACTGAAGCTGAAATTCCAATACTTTGGCCACCTGATGCAAATAATTGACTCATTGGAGAAGACCCTGATGCTGGGAAAAGGCAGGAAGAGAAGGGGATGACAGAGGATAAGATGGTTGGTTGGCATCACCAACTCAAAGGACATGAGTTTGAGCTGGTGATGGATGGGAAGCCTGGCATGCTGCATGCAGTCCATGGGGTCACAAATAGTCAGACACAGCTGAGCGACTGAACTGACTGAACTGAATGTTTCGGGTGTGTGTGTGTGTGTGTGCATGTGCATATACACACGCATGCATGAGTGTGTTATTTTAAGCACTGACTCACTTTCTGGCATCCTTGGTGGCTCAGACAGTAAAGAATCTACTTGCAATATGGGAGATTCAGGCTCAGTTCCTGGGTCAGGAAGATCCCCTGGAGATGGGCATAGCTACCCACTCCAGTATTCTCGTCTGGAGAAACCCATGGACAGAGGAGTTTGGCAGGGTTATAGTTCATGGGGTCACAAAAAGTACGACAGGGCTGAGCAGCTAACACTACCACTCACTTACTGGCACTACAAAAGGCTTATCTTGTGTGTTTCCTTGGCTAGTTCTATAATCAGACATTTCTCCAAGAAGCCCCAGTTCCTTTAATTTGGAATGGTATTAGAAACTAAGATCGGTATACTAGGTGAGTTCATTGGTACTGTATAGTATTGTTGGCAGGCCATCTCAACTAATAAAGTAAATAAATATACATGTAATTCATATATGTAACCCATATCTATAAATATTTCAATATATAAGCATCTGCGATTACATTAAAGTACATAAGTGTTCACTGATGTCTCCAATTCTAATCTGTTACCACATGGATCATGCTGTCCTCCTTTCCTTTGTTGTTCAGTCACTAAGTCATGACTGACTCTTTGTGACCCCATGGACTGCAGCACACAGGACTCCCCTGTCTTTCACTATCTCCAGGAGTTTGCGCAAATTCACATCCATTGAGCTGGTGATGCTATCCAACTATCTCATCCTTTGCCTACCCCTCCACCTTTTGCCGTCTATATTTCCCAGCATCAGGGTCTTTTCTAATGAGTCGATTTTTCCCATCACATGGCCAAGGTATTAGAGCTTCAGGATCAGTTCTTCTGAAGAATATTCAGGGTTGATTTCCTTTTGAATTGACTGGTTTGATCTCCTTGAAGTCCAAGGGACCCGTTTCCTTGTTTATCTGTAAATTCTCAGCAGTGAGAAATGTGACTTCCAATATCTGCCATCCAATTACTTTATTGTTCAATTTCAGTATATATGTAGAGCAGCATAATTCTTAACCTATATTCTTGGAAGAAATAACCTTATTGGCTAGAAGGCAATGCGTGTGTTCAGTTTCTTTCCATTTAGTCTTAGAGACTCATTCCCAAAGTTGTTTAGAGCAGCACCTTTCTCTCCCTTCCCCCACCCTTCACTCAGGTGGTTTCATACAATTTTAATGTTAGATTCTCGTGTAGTAGCCTGCATTCCTTCTTGGATTCAACCTCTGCTGTTTTCAATCCCTAAGTGATTTTTTTCAAGTGCATAAATTAAAGTTAATTCAATTTGCCTTGATTCATGGACCTGACATTCCAGGTTCCTTTGCAATATTGCTCTTTACAGCATCGGATCTTGCTTCTACCACCAGTCATATCCACAACTGGGTACTGTTTTTGCTTTGGCTCTATCCCTTCATTCTCTCTGTAGTTATTTCTCCTCTGATCTCCAGTAGCATATTGGGCACCTAATGACTTGGGGAGTTCCTCTTTTGGTATCCTTTCATATTGCCTTTTCATACCGTGCATGGGGTTCTCAAGACAAGAATTTCTGGGTACTGTTTTTGCTTTGGCTCTATCCCTTCATTCTCTCTGTAGTTATTTCTCCTCTGATCTCCAGTAGCATATTGGGCACCTAATGACTTGGGGAGTTCCTCTTTTGGTATCCTTTCATATTGCCTTTTCATACCGTGCATGGGGTTCTCAAGACAAGAATTCTGAAGTGGCTTGCCATTCCCTTCTCTAGTGGACCACATTCTGTCAGACCTCTCCACCATGACCTGCCCATCTTGGGTTGCCCCGCAGGCATGGCTTGGTTTCATTGAGTTAGACAAGGCTGTGGTCCTAGTGTGATTAGATTGACTAGTTTTCTGTGAGTATGGTTTCAGTGTGTCAGCCCTCTGATGCCCTCTTACAACACCTACCGTCTTACTTGGGTTTCTCTTACCTTGAATGTGGGGGTATCACTTCACGGCTGCTCCAGCAAAGCACAGCCACTGCTCCAAACACTTATGTATCACATAATTGCTATACATACATACATACATATATATATTTAATATGTTCCATCTCTTCTTTTCACTCTTGTTCCAATTATTGCAGTTTGAGGAATGGGACAGGAAATATGTCTTTAAATAATCTGCTGTTATCATCATGAATGTAATATTCTGTACTAGACAAACACTAATGATCAGAAATAAATGTTATTTCATATGCCATTATCTCAAATAACCCAGTTTATCTTTTTTTTCCTCTAAAAAGCACAATTTAGAATACTCAGAATTCCTTAAGTTATGGTACTAAATGAAGGATGGTGAGTTATTACTCAAAAGTTAGTATTTTTCTCTTAACCGTCTTAGATGTGGAGTAATTTTCAGATGGTTGTGTGTCATCAGGTAGTTGGTATAGGATTTAATCATGGTTATATTGCCAGGAGTGTTTGTATTGTTCAAATATCTGAAAATCTGCAAGTTTCAGGGAAAAAAAAAAAAAAACGAAGAAGGACAAGGCAGAAGATGTAGTTTTAAAAAGAAGCTCTTCAAGAAAATTAGAGATACCAAGGGAACATTTTATGCAAGGATGGGCTCGATAAAGGACAGAAGTGTTATGGACCTAACAGAAGTAGAAGATATTAACAAGAGGTGGCAAGAATACACGGAAGAACTGTACAATAAAGATCTTCATGACCAGATAGTCATGATGATGTGATCACTAATCTAGAACCAGACGTCTTGGAATATGAAGTCAAGTGGGCCTTAGAAAGCATCACTATGAACAAAGCTAGTGGAGGTGATAGAATTCCAGTTGAGCTGTTTCAAATCCTGAAAGATGATGCTGTGAAAGTGCTGCACTCAATCTGCCAGCAAATTTGGAAAACTCAGCACTGGCCACAGGACTGGAAAAGGTCAGTTTTCATTCCAATTCCAAAGAAAGGCAATGCCAAAGAATGCTCCAACTACTGCACCATTGCACTCATCTCACATGCTAGTAAAGTAATGCTCAAAATCCTCCAAGCCAGGCTTCAGCAATACGTGAACCGCGAACTCCCTGATGTTCAAGCTGGCTTTAGAAAAGGCAGAGGAACCAGAGATCAAATTGCCAACATCTGCTGGATCATGGAAAAAGCAAGAGAGTTCCAGAAAAACATCTACTTCTGTTTTATTGACTATGCCAAAGCCTTTGACTGTGTGGATCACAATAAACTGTGGACAATTCTGAAAAAAATGGGAATACCAGACCACCTAACCTGCCTGTTCAGAAATCTGTATGCAGGTCAGGAAGCAACAGTTAGAACTGGACATGGAACAACAGACTGGTTCCAAACAGGAAAAGGAGTACGTCAAGGCTGTATATTGTCACCCTGCTTATTTAACTTCTATGCAGAGTACATCATGAGAAATGCCAGACTGGAAGAAACACAAGCTGTAATCAAGATTGCTAGGAGAAATATCAATAACCTCAGATATGCAGATGACACCACCCTTATGGCAGAAAGTGAAGAGGAGCTAAAAAGCCTCTTGATGAAAGTGAAAGAGGAGAGCAAAAAAGTTGGCCTAAAGCTCAACATTCAGAAAACGAAGATCATGGCACCTGGTCCCATCACTTCATGGGAAATAGATGGGGAAACAAGGGAAACAGTGTCAGACTTTATTTTTTGGGGCTCCAAAAATGGTGACTCCAGATGGTGACTGCACCCATGAAATTAGAAGACACTTACTCCTTGGAAGAAAAGTTATGTCCAACCTAGACAGCATTTTCAAAAGCAGAGACATTACTTTGCCGACTAAGGTCCGTTTAGTCAAGGCTATGGTTTTTCCTGTGGTCATGTATGGGTGTGAGAGTTGGACTGTGAAGAAGGCTGAGCACCAAAGAATTGATGCTTGTGAACTGTGGTGTTGGAGAAGACTCTTGAGAGTCCCTTGGACTGCAGGGAGATCCAACCAGTCCATTCGGAAGGAGATCAACCCTGGGATTTCTGTGGAAGGAATGATGCTCAAGCTGAAACTCCAGTACTTTGGCCATCTCATGCGAAGAGTTGACTCATTGGAAAAGTCTTTGATGCTGGGAGGGATTGGGGGCAGGAGGAGAAGGGGACGACTGAGGATGAGATGGCTGGATGGCATCACGGACTCGATGGATGTGAGTCTGAGTGAACTCCGAGGGATGGTAATGAAGAGGGAGGCCTGGCGTGCTGTGATTCATGGGGTCGCAAAGAGTCGGACACGACTGAGCGACTGAATTGAACTGAACTGAATGCTGATTTTCAATAGATACTGTCTTCGCTTCTATTCTTCAAATGGATGTCACAAATTTAAAATGACTAGATTTGTCAAAAGCAAACAGATAATCTTTCAATGTGTGGGCTAGGAGAGAAAAGCTAAAAGAAAAGCAGGCAGGCAAAGCTGAAAAATAGAAACGGTGAAACATTATCTATTTAGAGTTAGGCAGATTCTTTTATGCTTAAAGAGCTGTCTTATGGCAGAGGCCACAGGGAGAAGCATTACTTAATTTAAGGAAGCTCTTTGTCCACTTTCCCCTGACTCAGTTGCCCTAGATGTTCATCTTAAGAGGAAATTCTGCACTCATTTTATTTCTTTGCATAACTTACCTTTTTTGTGTGGAAAGTTTAACAGATTGTCCCAAGATTATTTATCACTCGATAGTCCTAGTAAAAGTGTATATAATCTACCCTTGTTGAGCTCCTCACTCTGTAGCCATGATTTCTGTTTATTTGACCCACAGACACCTTAGAAAACAGCCTGCCTGTGAATCAAAAAGTGGCCCCAAAAGTGCTCATTATTCATTATATATATATATATATATATATATATATATGTTTGCCATATATATCGATAGATTAATATTCCTTTTCTGTTCAAATCTTGTTAGATGTGGAACTGGTGCCTGGTGGAGGGGTAAGGGTAAATGAGACCAAATGTAGGAGAACACTGACAGGTACAAATATTGATGAAAAGGAAATATTTCTACCCTGTATTTCTCAGGAGTGCTCGTCCCACATAGATGACACATTATCTTTCACCTTAATTATAGTTTTCAGGCTCTTCATTGCCATGTTTCCTCCAAAAGTTTTCTGAGAAATGGGTATTCACCTTTTAAAATTAAACCTTTGAAATGTGGAACTTTCCAATTATAAACTTATGATGTTATTTTGGGAGAATATAAGGAGTGATGATTCTGTATTGTGATATACGATATTCCGTGCAAAGTTGTCACATGGAGACAGAAAAGTTGCCATTCTCCCAAGGCTATGTGAAGGTCACTGTCTCCATGAACCTTATGTCTGATTTCTTACAGAATTTCTTCAAACATTCTAGTACCTCTAGCTCCTAATGAGGATGAATCTTGTCGTACTATCTTACATCAACATTATGTATGTACTTTCTTACACTCTGCTATCTCTGGAATTTGTAATAAAAACAATAATACATGAAATACATTCTTCTATTATTTAATTATAATAATGAGTTTTACCATATATTTATTGAATTCATAACATCATTTTTCCTCAACATTTTTGTTCATTTTATTTATTTTGTATATTAACAGTAAATCTTAAAAAAAAAATCTTATATTTCTTTCTCAGAATTATGTAGTAAAAAGTGCATTCAAAATAAATATGGAAGTATACTTGAAAATTATGATGGCTAATTTTATATTGATGCCTCTCTGAGTAAAAGATCAAAAGTGTTTTTCACTTACCTGTTAGAAGACACTGAATAAGTGTCAATTCTGACCATCTTTTTGATAGCAATCTTTTCAGAGAGCAGTGAAGAAAAAAAAACAAAAAACCCTTGTGTCTGAATTCTAGGAGGAATATTTTAAGAAGTAGTGACATAAGTTATTGTCATCATTGAGAGTGTTCTCCCTAATGTTTTCCCCACTATCCTAGTCAGAAGTATCTCATGTGCAATAAGCAGCTTTCATTTGTTTATTTAGCTTATTAGGAAAACAAGTCAACTTTTCTCAATTTCATTAATCACATAGAAAGAAGGCTTTGGAA
The DNA here is from genome assembly GCA_006410635.1 of Cephalophus harveyi. Lineage (NCBI taxonomy): Eukaryota > Metazoa > Chordata > Mammalia > Artiodactyla > Bovidae > Cephalophus > Cephalophus harveyi. The sequence goes on along the minus strand of SJYT01003582.1, from coordinate 361,462 downwards.
TCTTTAGGTGCTTCACACTGAATAACATTAACAGTGAAAAGACAAACAAAAGGAATGGTAGAGAGAGCAGGTAAAAAATGATAATAATAAAAATAGTTATTCATTAAAAAGAAAATGAGTCATCCAGAAACAACTCTGATACCAACTGAACTTAAATTATCCCTCCTGGCATTCGAAACTTAGCAGAACAGAAAAGTGTGGTGTAATAGTCAGTGAGACGAGGTAGTTAGATAGCAATACAGTCTCAAAGGACATGAATTTGAGCAAACTCTGGGATATAATGGACAAGGAAGCATGGTATGCTGAAGTCAATGGGGTTTCAAAGAGTCTGATGTGACTGACTGAATAACAACAATGTAGTCAAAATATTGGGGCTTCCCCGGTGGCTCAGAGGTTAAAGCGTCTGCCTCTGATGCGGGAGACCCGGGTTCGATCCCTGGGTCGGGAAGATCCCCTGGAGAAGGAAATGGTAACCCACTCCAGTATTCTTGCCTAGTCAAAATATTAAATGAAAAAAAAAATTCCAAGCAAGAATTTAATACATAAAGCAGTGTCTTTTAAAAAAGAAAAGGATATAATTTGCATTACTTTAAAGATTAACAACTTTGAACATCTTTACAAGTGCCTCTTGACCAACTGTATATCTTTGGAAAAAGCTCTATTAGGTCTTCTTTCAATTTGAATTTTTTTTTAATTGTATAAGCTATGTATGTATTTTGGATATTAACTCCTTATCAAACATATTATTGGCAAATATTTTCTCCTGCTCAGGTCATCTTTTCATCTTGTTGATAGCTTCCATTGCTGTGAAAATACTTTTAATTATGATCTATTTGTTTATTTTTGTTTTCTTTGCTTTAGGAACCAGAATAAATCTGATTTAAAAATATTGCTATGATTTATGTCATAAAGTGTTCTGCCTATACTTCCTTTTGGAGTTTTATGGCTTTCAGTCTTATACTCAGGTCTTTAATCCATTCTGAGTATATCTTTAAAAGTAAATGAAGTTAGAAAATCTTTTAATTTCATTTTTTGCATGTAACTTTTTAATTCTTTTAGCATCATTTAATGAAGAGGATGTTTTCTCCACTGCATATTCTTGCCACTTTTAAGATCACAGATTAATGAACTGTAGTGTGTGGCCTTATTTCTGAGCTCTCTGTTTTGTTACATTGACCTCTGTGTCTGCTATTGTTCCTTGTTTTGATCACTGTAGCTTTGAAATAGTCTGAAATCTTGAAAGTTGAAACTTTCAGCTCTGTTATTTCTCAAGATTGTTTTGGCAAATTAAACCACAGTGAAGTTTTATCTCACACATCTCAAAATGCCTATCATTAAAAAGAACACAGAAAAAAAATTGTAGGCAAGGATGTGGAGAAGAGGGAACCCTTGTACACTGATGGGAATTTAAATTGGTGCCGTCACTATGGAAAACAGCTCAGAAGGAGATAGCAGTAAAGAATCCACCTGCCAATGCAGGAGGCACAGGAGTATGGGTTCTGATCCCTGGGTCAGGAATATCTCCTGGGGGAAGAAATGGCAACCCATGCCAGTACTCTTGCCTGGAAAATTCCATGGACAGAGGAGCCTGGTGGGTGTCCACACGGATGCAGAGAGTCAAACATGACTAAATGACTAAGCACACACATACATGGCTCAGAAATTGCACTCTAGTTACATGTCAAAAAAAGATGAGAACAGTAATTCAAATAGGTACAGTCTCTTCAATTTTCATAGCAGCTTTATGTGTATATATATATATATAATGGAACATTACCTAGCTTTGAAGATAATGAAATCTTGCCATTTGCAACAACGTGGATGGACTTGAAAGATACCACACTAAGTGAAGTAAGTCAGACAGAGAGACAAATACAGTATGATAGAACCTATATGCAAAAACTAAAAAATACTTATTACTGAATATAACAGGAAAAGAAATAGACTTACAGATATTGATAAATTTGTTACCAGTGGGGAGAGGGAAAAAGACAAGGGCAAGATAGGGGTAGGGGGTGAAGAGATATGAACAACACTATATATATATAAAAAAACTACAAGAATATTTTATAATATACAGGGAGTATAGCCAATATTCCATAATAGCTATAAATAGAATACAATATTTTAAATTATAAGTCACTCTGTTGTACACTGGAAACAAATAATATTATACATCAACTATACCTCAATATCTATTTTTTTAATGATGAGGATATAAAGACATTTTCACACAACCATAAGTTGAGGGAATTTGTAACTCACAACATCACCTGCTTTGAGCTTCTCTGATGGCTCAGTGGTGAAAATCTGCTTGCAGTGTGGGAGACCAGGGTTTGATCCCTGGGTCAGGAAGATCCCCTGGAGAAGGGACTGCTCCTCACTCCAGTAATGGCTCCTCACTCCAGTATTCTTGCCTGGAGAATTTCATGCACAGAGGAGCCTAGCCAGCTATAGTCCATGGGTTTGCAAAGAGTCAGATACCACTGAGTGAATAACACTTTAACTTTTCACATCTGCCTTATAGCAAATACTAAAGCAGTTTCTTCTAGTTAAAAGGACAATAGACAGCAATGTGAATACAATGAAACTCTAACACTTGTTTTATGTGATCACATATCAAGACAGATACAGAATAGTACTGTAATGATACTATGGAAAGCCCTTTGTTTTAGTTTAAATGTTGAAAGTTGCACATACTTCTATATTTAAAATGAATAATCAACAAGGACCTTCTCTATTTCAAAGGGAATTTTGCCCAATATTCCATAATAGCCTAAATGGGAAAAAGATTTGATAAAGAGTACATGCTTATGTGTAACTGAGAAACTTTGTGATATACCTGAAACTAGCAACACTGTTAATCAACTATGCTCCAATATAAAATAACAAGTTAAAAAAATATATTGTACTACAAAAAAAGTGACCATTTTCATATGCTCAAAAAAAAAGAAAAAGGAATTTAACCATGTGTGTGAAGATTTTTACACTGAAAACTATGAAATACTTTTAAGGAAGTTAAAGATTTATAAACAGAAAGATATCCCATATTTATGGGTTAAAAGATTCCCTGGTGGCTCAGTGGTAAATAATCCATCTGCCAATACAGGAGGTGCAGGTTCAGTTCCGGAGTCAGGAAGAGTCCCTGGAGGAGGAAATGGCAGCCCACTCCAGTATTCTTGCTTGGGAAATCCATGGAAAGAGGAGCCAAGAGGGCTACAGTACATGGGGTCACAAAAGAGCCAGACATGACTTAGCGACTAAGCAAAAATTAAGATAACAACCCTGCCCAGAATGACCTGCAGATTCAAAGCAATTCCTGTTATGATACTAATAGCTTTTTCTTTTTTTTGGCAAAAAAAAAAAAAAAAGTGAACCTAAAATTCATATAGCTCTATAAGAAACGCCAAAGAGCCAGTCTTGACAAATTAAGAACACATTTGGAAAACTCATATTTCTAAACTGAACTTATCAAAAGCTATAATAACTTAAAGCATACTAAAATAAGACAAACATAGATCAAAAAATATAAAGCCCAGAAGTAAACATATACATATTTTTGTCAGTTGTGTTATTACAAGTTTGCTAGTATCATTCCATAGGACTTGAATAATCTCTTCCACAAGTGATGTCAGTAAAGAGTTGTTGTTTTTGTTCAATTGCTCAGTCATGTCGGACTCTTTGTGAACCCATGGACTGCAGCATGCCAGCCTTCCCTGAAACTGGAGATGATTCTTCCTCTGTTTCATTCATGATTACATGTTTTTTCTGTACTATTTCCAAAAATGTCAATTCTTCCTAATCCTGGTTGCATGCTGCTGCTGCTAAGTCACTTCAGTCATGTCCAACTCTGTGCGACCCCATAGGCGGCAGCCCACCAGGCTCCTCCATCCCTGGGATTCTCCAGGCAAGAACACTGGAGTGGGTTGCCATTTCCTAATAGTCATAAAAATAGATGAAGGTCTTGTGGGTACAGTAGTGTGCTGTTTCCTGAATGTTTCTTCAATCAGATCTCATAACAGCCTGTGAGGTGGATTACTCTTCTCACTCGATATTAGAAGAAATAAGAATGTAACTTGATAAGAAATGCATTTCAGATTAAAAAGTTGCATGTAGGAAACGGCAAGATTCTAATCAGATTTTTCTGATTCCCAAACTAATATACTCAACCACTGGGATCATCCATTCAACATATTTCAGAAGAGTCTGTGGGGCCATGATAGGGAAACTGTGGATGGAAGAAAAACGTGTGAAGAGAGAAAGGTAAAATGGAAAGCAGTGCGTGCATGCTTAGTGGCTCAGTCATGTTCGCCTCTTTGCAACTCCATGCACTGTATCCTGCCAGGCTCCTCTGTCCATGGGATTTTCCCAGCAAGAATACTGGAGTGGGTTGCCATTTCCTTCTCTAGAAAGCAGCACCACATAGTTCTTAATATTTGGGGATTCTGGTAAATTATACTGTGTGTGAATGTCTCAGAGTCTGTTCATAAGTTGATGATATTGCTTTATGTATATAACTGCCTCTGAAGTAATATTAAAATAAATAAGACCATTTCAGTCTTATTAAAAGAAATTTACTAATTCAACAGTGTCTATTATAATAATGACATAGAGCTTGAATTAAGAAATTGAAGCAAAAAAAAAGGCATAATCTAAACTAATCTCAGCTCTGCCCTTTATAGCTGCCTGATTTGGGGTGGGGACCTGCTCTACAATTCTACTTCCTAATATGCAAAATAAGCATAAAAATGATAGTAGTAACCATTGAGAAAGTCAATTTCTAGGTAGGTTGATAAGTCCGGGATCCCCAAGGAGAAAGGGGTCTGGGGCTCTTAAGGAGGAAAGGACAAACTTTTTCTTTTCTTTCTTTCTTTTTTTTTTTTTTTAATCCCTAAATGTCTTCAGTTCAGTTCAGTCGCTCAGTCATGTTGGACTCTGTGGCCAAATAGACTGCAGGGCAACAGGCCCCAGTGTCCATCACCAACTCCTGGAGTTTATCCAAACTCCTGTCCATTGAGTCAGTGATGCCTCTGTCATCCCCTTCTCCTCCCACCTTTAGTCTTTTGCAGCATCAGGGTCTTTTCAAATGAGTCAGTACTTCACATTAGAGGCCAAATTATGGAAATTTCAAATTCAACATCAGTCCTTGCAAAGAATACTCAGGACTGATCTCCTTTAGAATGGACTGGTTGGATCTCCTTGCAGTCTAAGGGACTGTCAAGTGTCTTCTCCAACACCACAGTTCAAAAGCATCAATTATTTGGCACTCAGCTTTCCTTATAGTCCAACTCTCACATCCATACATGACTACTGGAAAAAAACATAGCTTTGACTAGATGGACCTTTGTTGGCAAAGGAATGTCTCTGCTTTTTAATATGCTGTCTATGTTGGTCATGGAGAAGCCAATGGCACCCCACTCCAGTACTCTTGTCTGGAAAATCCCATGGATGGAGAAGCCTGGTAGTCTGCAGTCCATGGGGTTGTGAAGAGTCGGACACGGCTGAGTGACTTCACTTTCACTTTTCACTTTCATGCATTGGAGAAGGAAATGGCAACCCACTCCAGCTTTCTTGCCTGGAGAATCCCAGGGCCGGAGGAGCCTGGTGGGCTGCCATCTATGGGGTCGCACAGAGTTGGACACAGCTGAAGCAACTTAGCATGTTGGTCATAACTTTTCTTCCAAGGAGTAAGCAAATTTCATGGCTGCAGTCACCATCTACAGTGATTTTGGAGCCAAAAAAAGAAAGTCTGTCACTGTTTCAATTGTTTCCCCTTCTATTTACCATGAAGTGATAGGACCAGATGCCATGATCTTAGTTTTCTGAATGTTGAATTTTAAGGCAACTTTTTCACTCTCCTCTTTCACCTTCATCAAGAGGCTCTTTAGTTTTTCTTCATTTTCTGCCATAAGAGTGGTGTCGTCTGCATATCTGAGGTTATTGATATTTCTCCCAGCAACCTTGATTCCAGTTTGTACTTCATCCAGTCCAGCATTTCTCATGATGTACTCTGCATATAAGTTAAATAAACAGGGTGACAATATACAGCCTTGACGTACTCCTTTCCTGATTTGGAGCCAGTCTGTTGTTCCATGTCCAGTTCTAACTGTTGCTTCCTGACCTGCATACAGATTTCTCAGGAGATAGGTCAGGTGGTCTGGCATTCCCATTTCTTTCCGAATTTTCCACAGTTTATTGTGATCCAAGCAATCAAAGGCTTTGGCATAGTCAATAAAATATTGTAGCCAAGTGTTCTGGGAAACAAACTCACTCAGGACAATGCAGATAGTGGATTGCAGTTTATTACACTGGTGGGCCCAAGGCAAAGTCTCCTCTTAGCCAAGGACCCCGACCAGCATTTGTGAAAATCTTTTATACTCCGTGTGTACATGTCTGAACCCTCCACCCCAAATTCCTTGAGACTTACATAAACAAAGGAAGGGTAAATATAATCACAATAACCCCATCATTCCTGTGTCATGTGTTCAAACAGTTAATAATCAATAAACCTTCAGTTACATTCCAAACAGTTAATAATCAATAAGCCTGTGGTTACATTCTGATAGATACAGAAAGAATTTATGACCTGTCCGGAGGCAGGGGTGAATAGCGTATGTTTTCTCTTAGGCAATGAGTGACCTGGATATGATCTTCAAGATTCCCCTGTCCAGAGGGGGTGTTATACTTCTGTTGTAGTTTCCATAGGCACTAAGTACAGAGTTCAAAGTCCATTGGAAATGTGGCCGAGCATGATTAGCATGAACAGGCCTAAGATGGAGTCCAGGCCCTATGAATTCTTTCTTCAAAAGCAGAAGCATATGCTTTTTTCTGGAACTCTTTAACTTTTTCGATGATCCAGTGGAGGCTGGCAATTTGGTCTCTGGTTCCTCTGCCTTTTCTAAATCCATCTTGAGCATCTGGAAGTTCACAGTTCATGAACTGTTGAAGCCTGGCTTGGAGAATTCTGAGCATTATTTTGCTAGTGTGTAAGATGAGGGCAATTGTGTGGTAGTTTGAGCATTCTTTGGCATTGCCTTTCATTGGGATTGGAATGAAAACTGACCTTTTCCAGCCCCAAGGCTACTGCTGAGTTTTCCAAATTTGCTGACATATTGCATGCAGCACTTTCACAGCATCATCTTTTAGGATTTGAAATAGCTCAACTGGGATTCCATCACCTCCACTAGCTTTGTTCATAGTGATGCTTCCTAAGGCCCACTTACTTCGCATCCCAGGATATCTGGCTCTAAGTGAGTGATAAAACAATTGTGATTATCTGGTCTTCTGTGTATTCTGCTTCTGTTAGGTCCATACCATTTCGGTCATTTGTTTTGCCCATCTTTGCATGAACTATTCCCTTGGTATCCCTAATTTTCTTCAAGAGATCTCTAGCCTTTCCCATTCTATTTTTTCCCTCTATTTCTTTGCATTGATCACTGAGGAAGGCTTTCTTGTCTCTCCTTGCTATTCTTTGGAACTCTGCATTCAAATGGGTATATTTTTCCTTTTCTCTTTTGCTTTTCACTTCTCTTCTTTTCACAGCTATTTGTAAGGCCTCTTCAAACAATCATTTTGCCTTTGTACATTTCTTTTTCTTGGGGATATCTTGATCCCTGTCTCCTGTACAATGTTAGGAGCCTCTGTCCATAGTTCTTCAGGTACTCTGTCAGATCTCTTGAATCCAGGAATATATCTTAGCCAGTATAAGAATGTATCTTGCTGGAAGACATGTTTCTCCTTAACAAGAACCTTCTGTCTAATCTTGCTATCTTAAAATATATATTATGGGAGTGGGTCTGGTAAGATCTTTCTATTGTTAGTTCTAATCCTGTCATCTTAAGATATAAATTGTGTGAGTGTGTCTAGTAAGATCTTTACAGACTTGAGACATTCTCTTGACTTATTGTAATAACCAATTGGCAAAGTGTGCAATTCCCTTTTCTAAGAATAGAGAGGGGTGCACTCTCCATCCCCTTTCTGATGTCCGTGTCAGAAGGTTTCTCTGTCCTTTTTCACTTTAATCAAACTCTGCTCCATGAAAGCGCTTGAGTGATCAAGCCTAGTCCCTGGTCCTGAAGCCAAATCGTCTTTGAAGAACAGGAATCTGACACTATTCACTGTGTTATGCCCAAGTCGCAAAATCTCCCAATGACCACCAGGGAGCCGATATCCGATGCAAAAGCAAGAGTTTTTATTACCAAGCTCGAGCTGGGGCTCCCACCATTACTGATGCAGCAGCTATAGGGAGGAGACCTGGGTTTTGGATTACATTGTTTATATAGGTAGTGTTCATGAAAAAAAGAATTTCTAGGTAGGGAGACGTCTGATTGGTCACTTTCTTTTGAAGGGTTGTGTGTTGGCTTCTGATTGGTCCCTATTACCTAGGTAGACCACAAGTTCTTGAACATTAAGTCAGGAGATTCTGGTCTGGGGTCCGATTGGCTCGTGTGTGGTGGGGTGAGGTCAGGAGATTTCCAAAGGCTCATTTCCCAGAACCTTACAAAATGGAGTTTTTCTGTTAACAAAATGGAGTAGCTTAGATTCTTCATTCCCCCCTTCTCTAGGATCCAGGACAGACCCAATCATAGGTCTGGGGTCAGCTCTATATTGTCTCCTGCTAAGGGGACTGTTGGCAAGGCCGTATATTGGGATCTGAGTACCATAAGCTGCACCGTGTTGATGCGGCTTTTAATGAAGGCCACCAATTTGTTTAGTAAGCATGGCCTGAAGTTGAGTAGCAGTAACAAGATAATCATGGGCCTCACCAAGGAAGATATGAGAGTTGCGAACCAGGGGGATGAGTCGAACCAGGATTCAAACCAATTTTGAGACATTTCTCTTTCTCTTTTTCTCTGACTCAGCCCTTCTCTTATCTTAGCCAGGGACTCCCTGACTACCCCCCGAGTGATTCACATAAAAACAATATTCTTCCCCTAATGCAGCACGTAGGCCCCCCTGTTGGAGAAAAACCAAATCCAATCCCCTTGTATTCTGCAGTACCACTTCCACCAGAGAACTCAGTGACTCTTGGAGGTGGCTGATTGAGCTTTCTAGTCTTTCAATATCAAGATCAATGGCTGCTCTTAGGCTAGAAGAGTGTTGATTCTGCACTATTAAAGAGGATATCCCAGTCCCTGCCCTGGTCGCCCCCAACCCCAACAAAACTGTAAGGGTTAAGGCCGAGACTGGCTCTCTCTTGGACCAGGGCGAGGCTTTTTCTAGTTTTAGGAGGAGTTCATCATTGGAGTGATAGAACAGTAGGGGGACCAATAGCATCAATACACAAAAATCTTTGGAGTCATTTAGTACCTGCCCTTGAATATAAGGTGCTAAGCCCGTGGAACATGCCCACCAACTTTCTTGGGGAGGCACCAGGTACTCGGTTGTTTTTATAGAGTCCATGGAATTGCAGAGGTGCTGATAGGTTTGGGGAACATTTCCTATGCAAAGGCCCTGTCTGGCTACTCGCTGAAGAGTTAATCTGGTGTCTCCTTTTTGCTGCCATCGGTAGGCTCTGTGGTCTCTTGTCTGAATGTAATTTCCTGGGACATCTATGCCCTTATAATAGGGGGGTTTGATGTCATAACACAACCAGCAACTGCTAGTCAGGTCTGGGCGAGTGGAATTTAGGACCTGATAGGTGTTGATTATCATATCAAATAACAGGTCCTGATCATCTTTAATATTAGGTCTCTTAAGGTTAACCTGAGGGGAGTTGTTTGTATTAGTGCTGTAGGGCCCAGGAGGTGTTTGTGTAAGCTCCTGAGTGGGGGTGTGGGCAGGCCAAATGGGGGCGTGGATAGGCTCTCCTGGCACTAAGACTGAATTGGGCCCTATGCCCTGATTTGGGCCGATCTGTATGGGTCCTACTTTCAACCTGACAGTAAACAGCAACCCATTATCATATCCTGACTGATATAGCCAGAGGCCCCAGGATTGTCCGGCTTCCCAACCGGGGAACTTTTTTCCTTCAGTTGAGAATTTAAGCCTCACCGGATTGCAGAGAAAGTTCATACAAGGCCCAGTTATGAGGGACTCCCTTCCATGTCCCCCAGTTGACCCAGTGGGCCCTGGAACATGACCCAAGGTAATCAAGTCACCACAAATGGAGGGCTTCCAATCAACCACCCCGTTGACTCGCATCCCCAAGTGGCACAGTAAAACTTGTCATCCCCCGTGCAGTTATTGATGGTCGCCTGGTTCCGTCTCCCTTCGGGGCACACATAGAAGGGTGTTTCCTGCAAGCTTGCCTGTTAAATGTAGTGACTGCATCCAGGTCCTGAGTTAGTGGGGGGGCCGAGTATTGCACCTATTAGTGCCAGCCCCACATTCGGGCTTGCCAGGTGTCTTTACCTCCTATTCGTCAATGTCCCAATATCCAGTGGCCAGAAGACAGAGGTCAAACTACAAGTCCAGCCACCAGGTGTTTTTGGGATGAATGGCTGAGGTGGAGTTAATTACTTCTCCCATAGTTGTGCTTAGAATCATTCAAGTCAGGTTCATCGGTTGATGAGGGTTAGCGGCAGCACTAAGCCGTAGGGACAACAGCATAAACAGTACTTTTATCACCTTTGTAGCTTGAGTTTGAGTGGATTTGTTTTGTCTAGCTTAGTCTTCCATTGGGGAAGGAATTCTTCCCTTAGGGCGAACAGGTCCGCAGGCCGTACGTGGGTGTAGTGAGCCCAAGTGGATATGCTGTCAACTTTGAGAGCAGTGGGTGTCGTCAAGACAACTAGGAAGGGCCCTTTCCACCTGGGCTTTAGGGTCTCTTGATGATGGCAGCACACGCACACCCAGTCTCCTGGTCAGTAGCGGTGGGGTTCAGGTGGTGGGCCTGATTCATATAATGCCTTGAGCCTCTTCCATATGTCCCTGTGGGAGTATTGCAAGGACCGGAGATAAAAAGAGTAATCTTTCATCATCTATTTCTTTTAGCACCTCTGTTTTTTAGGCTAGGGATTATTGGGGGAGGTATCCCATACATAATTTCAAAGGGGGTAAGTCCCAGTTGGTAGGGGGAGTTTCACACCCGGTACAGGGCAAAGGGGAGGAGAGCCATCCAGTCTCTGCCAGTCTCAGCAACTAGTTTTGTTGTTTCTTTGAGTGTCCTGTTAATCCTTTCTACTTGTCCTAAGCTCTGGGGCCTATAAGCGCAAAGTAACTTCCACCTAGCCCCCAAAGCCCGGGCTACCCCCTGGCTTACCTGAGATATGAAGACTGGCCTATTGTCCGACCCCACCTGTGCAGGAAACCCGAACTGCGGCAAGATGTCTTCAATCAGCTTTTTGGCCACCACCTGTGCTGTTTCTCTGTTGGTGGGGAAGGCTTCTACCCACCCTGAGAAGGTATCTATGAATACCAGTAGATATTTGTATCCATATTTAGCCGGTTTTACCTCAGTGAAGTCCACCTCCCAGTATGCTCCTGGCTGACTCCCACGTTCTCTAGACCTGTGGTTGGCTGGGTGATGAGCAGCGTTAGTGAGCTGGCAGGCCTTGCAGGTTGATACGATATTTTCTATCGTTGATCTGACGTCTCTCATGGTAATCTTGGCATGTCTCTTGGTAATCAGGTCCTGCATCTTACGGGTTCCCAGGTGAGTGGCGTGATGCATCCTCTGTAACACCTCCTTTCCTAATTCCTCCAGGAGGATCAGTCTGCTGCCTTCCACCACCCGGCCAGTTGCTGGGTCATAGGTTAACTTTTTATCCAGTCTAAGTCTCTTGGTAAGTCGTTGGGTAAAGCTGGCAGAACAGGGTTCCCAGGGTCAGGCAATTGAAGGGTGGCTTCTATCACAGTGCCCTGGGGCTGCATCTTGGGCTTCTCTGTCTGCCAAATTGTTTCCCTTGAGGTCAGGGTGTCGGATTTTTGGTGTCCCGGGCAGTGTATTATGGCTAGTTTTTTAGGAAGCTTTTATTTTTTCATTTTTAATCATTTTACCCTTGGCTGTGAGGAGTCCTCTCTCTCTGTAGATGGCTCCGTGTATATGGGCAGTAACAAAAGCGTATCGGCTATCGGTAATGATGCTAATTTTTTTGTCCTTCCCCAACTGGAGGGCTTTTGTTAGGGTGATTAGTTCAGCCCTCTGAGCTGAAGTGCCCGGAGGTAGTGCTTTCGCCCACATGATTTGGGTTTCCTTGGTTATGGCTGCCCCTGCATATCTGAGCCCATCTCGGAGGAAACTGCTTCCATCCGTATACCAGGTAACTTCAGCATCTGCTAGAGGGCGTTCTTGCAAGTCCTCTCGTGTCCCATGTATCTGGGCTAGTATATCGCTGCAGTCATGGATTGGGGCTTCCAAATCTGGGTTAGGAAGCAGTGTAGCCAGATTGAGAGAAGTAGGCTGCAGAAAGATGATTCTGGGGGGTTTAGCAGTAATCCCTGGTAGTGGGTCAGCCAAGCATTGCTGATCCACCTATCTGGGGGTTGTTTTAGTATGCCCTCAATGGCATGGGGAGCAGTGATATGCAACTCTTGCCCCAGTGTCAGTTTATCTGCATCCTTGACCATTAGGGCCACTGCTGCAATAATGCAGAGGCATGGGGGTCATCCTGACGCCACAGGGTCTAGGTGTTTAGACAAGTAAGTCACCGGCCACTTCCAAGGTCCCAGATGCTGCATCATTACACCTTTTGCCACTCCTTGTTTTTCATCTACATACAGGAGAAAGGGTTTTGTAACGTCAGGCAACCCTAGGGCAGGGGATGACAGCAGGGCCATTTTAATAGTCTTGAAAGCAGTCTCCATCTGCTCCGTCTTACTGAAAGGGGTGGTATTTTTTGTGGCTTCATATAAGGGTTTAGCCAGTTCCGCATAATTTCGGATCCAAAGACGGCAGAAACCAGCAGACCCCAAAAATTATCTCCCATTCGAGGTGAATCTTGGGTAGGAATTTGAGTACTGTCTCCTTTCATGCCTCTGACAGCCATCTCTGTCCTTTCTTTAATACATACCCTAAGTAGGTGACCTCTGGTTGGCATATCTGAGCCTTTTTGGCTGAGGCTCGGTACCCTAATTGCGCAAGGGTCTGCAATAGTTCTGGGGTGCCCATAAGGCAAGTCTGTTGGTCCTTTGCTGCAATTAAGAGGTCATCTACATATTGTAACAAGGTTAGTTGGGGATGTTGTTGTCGGAACTCACCCAGGTCCTCATGGAGGGCCTCATTGAACATGGTGGGAGAATTCTTAAATCCCTGTGGCTGCCGGGTCCAGGTCATCTGGCCGTTGATTCCTTCTTCTAGGTCGGACCATTCAAAGGCAAAAAGCTTCTGGCTTCTGGGCGCCAGGGGAAGACTAAAGAAAACGTCTTTTAAATCTAGGACTGTATACCAGTGATGGTCTGGTGGGAGTGAGCTCAGGAGGTTGTATGGGTTCAGCACAGTAGGATGATTATCTGAAACTCGGCGGTTGACTTCTCATAAAACCTGTACTGGCCGATAGTCATGAGAATTTGGTTTTTTGACAGGGAGCAGGGAGGTCTTCCAGGCTGACTGGCAGGGTCTCAAGATTTTCTGGGCTAGGAGCCTGAGGATATAGGGGGTGATCCCCTGTCAGGCCTCCAGGGTCATGGGGCATTGCCAGACCCAGACGGGGTCGGCCCCTGGCTTGAGATCTATATATATAGGAGGGCGGTGTCTGGCCAAACCAGTTCCCCCTGTCTCAGCCCACACATCAGGGAGTTCATCTAGCCATTTTTGAATGTCCACTGGAGGTAGTATAGGTTTCTGGTGCAACCAATATTCATCTTCTAATTGAATTGTCAGTGCTTGAATCAGTCTGCCCAACTGGTCAAGTATGTTAGTTTTCCCCGGGAGGAAGTGAATCTGGGCCCCCAGTTTGGTCAACAGGTCTCTTCCCAACAGCAGGAAGGGGCATTCCAGAATGTCCATGAAAGAGTGGGATACCTAGCCCACACCCAAGTCCACTGATCTTCAGGTAGTCCATTGGTATTGTCTCATTCCAGTAGCCCCCTGCACCCAAGAGGTCTTTCCGGCCAGTTTTCCCTGGGGCTCTAGCAAAACCAAATATTGAGCCCCCATATCAACAAGGAAGTCAGTTGGGGTCCCCTCCACTCTCAGGGTTATCCTGGGTTCGAGGAGGGGTGCCAAACCCTGTCCTCCCTAATTGCTCAGTTCTTCGATGGCCAGGATGGGGGTCTTTCATGGTCCCTTCATTTTCTTATGGCATTCCTTGGCCCAATGTCCTTCCTCTTTACAATAGGCACATTGGTTCTTTCCTAATGCTGGTTGTGTACAGGCATGGCTCTTACTCAGCAGCCAGGCAGCACAACTGGCGCTCCCTCTCTCCCGAGTCAGGAACTGTTGCAGCCAGCAGGATCTGTGCCATGTCACGGGTTTGGTGATCTGCCACTTTGGCTTGTTTTTCCTCGGGGGTTTCTCAGGTGTTGTAGACTCTTTCTGCTACTGTTAATAAATTCTGGATACTCTTTTCACCCAGGCATTCTAGTTTTTGTAATTTCTTCCTAATGTCGGGGGCCTCTTGGTTGACAAAATGCAATATCAAAGCAGCCTGAGTGCCTTCTGCTTCTGGATCCATGGGGGTTTATTGTCTAAAGGCCTCCATCAGCCTTTCCAGGAAGGCAGCTGGACTCTCGGTGGGGCCCTGCTGAATATCTCCCACTCTAGCTAGGTTAGTGGGTTTCCATGCAGCTGTCTTAAGCCCCACCAAAAGAGTCTGGCAGTAGACCCGGATGCCTCTCCTTACCTTGTGCCATATTGTAATCCCAGTCAGGTCGCGATAAAGGAAAAGAGGTGTTAATTTCACCTATATTAGTGGTGGGTTCTCCATTTGCCCCTGGTACCCTTTTACAGGCCTCATTCTGTATTCTCTCTCTCTCTTCCGTGGTGAAGAGAATCTGGAGCAGCTGTTGGCAGTCATCCCAGGTGGGCTGATGAGTAAAAAGTACAGTCTCTAGAAGGTTAGTTAGATCTCTAGGGTTGTCTGAGAACTTAGCATTCTGGGATCTCCAGTTATATAGGTCACTAGTAGAGAAGGACCAATATTGAGGAGGTTGGTTTCCTTCCTCATTGGGGGGCCAGCCACTCATAAGGGGAAGGCAATGGTTGAGTCTGCCGGCCCCTCCGGGGACATGGCTCGCCTATGGCGAGTATTTTGTGCGGGACCCCCTTCCTGTGTTTTGGCCCTGGGTGGAGGGATGGCAGGGGCCCACAGTGGTTCGGGGGGTTGGTAAGGGGGAGGGAAGAGGAGTTCTTCTTCTGTTCCCCCCTGCAAGATGGGGTATAGCAGTTCCATTGGTTCAGGCTTCTTGGGATTCTTCAGGTTCTTTCCTACACGTGTCACTAACACCTGAGTGGTAGAAAATTCCTGTTGAGGTGAAAAAGGTTTTACCCCAGGAGGGGGGTGCAATATGATATTTTCCCATACTATGATATAGGGAACTTGGTCAGGATGTCCAATCCATGGTCAGAAGATGATATTCCGGACTCGGTGTACAGTTCCCAAGTCAAAGGTGCCTTCTGAGGGCCAGCCTACATGGAAGGTTGGCCATTCTGCACTGCAAAAAGTGATTAATTTATTCCTTTTAATTTCTACACTGAGATCATGAGCACACATCTTGACTTCCTTAAAATGGTCAGTGATCAGAGATAGAGGAGTAGGGCTAGATTGACATTGCCCCATCGTTCCTGGATCAATCAGATGTTGGTAAATTAACACAGACAATACAACAATACAGACAGCCACACAGACAGACAGAGAGACAAGAGAAATGGACCTCCGGGAGTCGGGAGGCAAAACTGAAAGTAAGATGATGGCCTTCAGCCATTCAGCGGGAATGACCCGCTATCGTCTACAGAGAACAGGGGCACTCCATCCGCTCCAAGGGGGTCGGGGATGTCTCCCAATGACCCACACTGGTGACCCATCAGCGCGTCCACCTGAGTCATATACCGGTCTCAGAAAATAGGCCCTGTCAGAAACAAAAAGAAGGAAAGAAAAAACTTACCAGCTGTAGATGACTCTCCAGATCCGTCTTCCCATGGAGCCAGTGGGAGATCCCGGACAAGCCCCCAAATGTTATGCCCAAGTCACGAAATCTCCCAATGACCACCAGGGAGCTGATATCCGATGCAAAAGCAAGAGAATTTTTATTACCAAGCTCGAGCTGAGGCTCCCACCATTACCAATGCAGCGGCTATAGGGAGAAACCCTGGGTTTTGGATTACATTGCTTATATAGGGAGTATTCATGAAAAAAAGAATTTCTAGGTAGGGGGATGTCTGATTGGTCACTTGCTTTCGAAGGGTTGTGTGTTGGTTTCTGATTGGTCCCTATTACCTAGGTAGACCACAAGTTCCTGAACTTTGTCACGAGATTCTGGTCTGGGGTCCGATTGGCTTGTGTGTGGTGGGGTGAGATCAGGAGATTTCCAAAGGCTCATTTCCCAGAACCTTACAAAATGGAGTTTTTCTCTTAACAAAATGGAGTAGCTTAGATTCTTCAACTGTAAGCTATCACCACCTTACAAGTTTTTAATAGAGCCTAAATTACAAAGCATCTTCCATTAACAATTAGCTTTAGCTAATATTATTATATTATGACTATTATATAATAAGATTTTACTCATCTATTTTATGGATGAAATAATGCCATTTACATAGGTTGTAATCATATCATGCATATAGCAATCATTAAGTGTATATTTATTAGTTATCATAAAGTTATTAAATTTCAAAATACGCTAATTTTATTACAGTAGCTTCTGTATCTTTTCATTACTTTCCCATTACCAATGATCTGTTACACATTATGTCATTATTATAAATACTCTGATTCCAATGATCCTTTGTATCTTCCATCTCCCCACATAGACCACCTGAGCTACCTCTTGAGAAATCTGTATGCAGGTCAGGAAGCAGCAGTTAGAACTGGACATGGAACAACAGACTGGTTCCAAATAGGAAAAGGAGTGTATCAAAGCTATATATCTGTCTCTTATACACATCTAGATGTGTATAAGAGACAGAATCATGAGAATGAAAACAAATTTGAAACACTTCACACTCAAGATTTTTACATTTACACTTAGTAAATGTAAATACTAAATGATGCAAGTCATTATCTGTTTAATCAAAACATGAATAGGAAGAATTCTTCATGTGACCAATCATTATGGATAATGTGAATCTCTTTGGCTTTTAAAAAAAATAAAATTCCAGATGATTATTCCTCAGTTTATTGCATGGTTAAATATTTATTTTTATTATTGATCAAAATACCCGTTCTTTCTGTCTCCTAGGTGCACAGACTGTCATAAAAATAAATGAAAGTCCTCTGTGTGCCCTCTGCAGTGTGGTGGATATATTCATATATTTTTTCTCAATCAATTCTCATAACAGCCTGTGAGGTGGACATTATTGTTCTTATTTGATACTAGAGGAAACTAGGATGTAAGTTGCCAAGAAATATACCCCAGAATCAAGCAGCTGCAAGTGGAGAAAGAGGAGATCCTTATTGTGTGTGTGTGTGTGTGTGTGTTTTCTGATTCTCAAATCAGTATGTTTAACTGCTGGAATCATCATTTCAACATTTTGAAGAAAAGTCTGTGGCTTAATGCTTTATAGGAAAATTGTGGAGAAAAGAAATAGGGGCAAGGAAGAGACAAAGCTAAAATTGACCCTCAGTGAAAGTAGTATTACATGGTTATTCAAAATTAAAAATTTCAGTAAGTTTTACTGTGTGTATGTGTCTGAGTCTGTGTATGTAAATGTATATTTCTTCAATAACATTGCTTCATAGACATTTGCCTCTGAAGTAACATTAATTATAATTATTTTGATTATCTCTAAAGATTCTTATTAGATCAACATGGTTTATTTTAACCTAATAAAATAGAATCCTATTTAAGAATTTGGGGGAAATAAAAAGAAGTAGAATCTGAGCTAGTTTTAGATCTGCTATCATTAGTTGCTTGATTTTTGTCAAAATCCTTAATTTCTCTAAGCTTCTACTCACTAGTGTGAAAAATAAGTATAAAAATGATAGTAGTAATCATTTCAGAGGTTTGCATTGAGAATTAAATAATCAAATATCTGAAAAAATATTTAGAGCACAGTAAGTGTTCATTATGATTTTAAAACTAGTTTTATTGTTGCTAGTGAATATAATTACATTTTGTTGTTATCATTATTAGTCTTGCTATTAACATCATTCTCTGATATCCTTTCCTTTGTGCAAATGGATGAAATAATACCATGTACAGGTTACTACCATGCCATATACATAGCAATCAATCACTATTAGCTACAGTTAAGTTATTGGATTTAGGCAACATGGCTTTTCAGTTTTATCACAATATCCAGAGCCCCCTGTATTCATTCCTTTCCTATTATGGATGCCCCATAACACTTAATGTGAATGTTTAATTAATCTGTTACACATAACACTTTGATCTCCATCTTCTTACTGACCCTCATCCAAGTCCACTTGGTCCAAGTCACACAAAAAACAATCTTTATGAGAGTTATATGCAAAATTCACTCTTTCTCAAATTTGCCTTCATGCCTACACTCATGTGTTCATATTCTTACACTTATATTCTAATACTTACACTCAAATCCTCATGCACTCAAAGTTGAAAAATCTTTAAATATCAGAATATTTTCCATCTTAAAAAATCTTATTAAAATTTAGATATCTATAGAATCTAGGCAATTGTTATTTATTAGATGAAAAACAATAAATCCAAAGATGTTTAAAAAAAAAAAACTGACTTTTTAAGGTACTGTGATCAACAAGAACACGAAAAACATGGAAAATAGGAACAATGTGCCAGAGTTTATTCTACTGGGACTCACGCAAAATCCAAAGATGCAGAAAATCATATTTGTTGTGTTTTTGGTTGTCTACATCGTCGCTATGGCAGGAAATGTATTCACTGTGGTCACCATTACCACCATCTCGTTATCAGGGTCCCCAGTGTAATTCTTTCTGGCTCATCTCTCTTTTATTGATGCTTGCTATTCCTGTGTTGATACCCCTAAACTGGCCATAGATTCACTCTGTAAAAAGAAAACCAGTACTTTCAAAGCATGCATGAATTAAATCTTTTGGCAACATTTCCTTGCAGGTGTTGATATCATCCTGCTTGCTTTGATGGCTTATGACCACTAAGTGGCCACTTGCAAGCCCCTGCACTATATGACCATCATGAATTGGTGGTTATGTTGGTTGCTAGTGGGAGTGGCATGGATGGGAGGCTTTTTTTACGGAATCATACAGATCCTCTTCATCATCAGATTACCCTTCTGTGGCCCTAATAGCATAGATCACTTTATGTGTGACCTGAACTCTTTGCTCTAACTTGCCTGCACTGATACCCACACTCTAGGGCTCTTTGTTGCTGCCAGCAGTGGTATTCTCTGTCTGTTAAACTTCCTTCTCTTGGTTGGCTCCTATGTTGTCATTCTGCACTATCTAAGGACCAAAAACTCGGAGGCCAGACGCAAAGCCCTCTCCACTTGTGTCTCCCACATCACACAGTTGTCATATTCTTTGTGCCCTGAATATTTGTATACATGAGACCTGCAGTTATTTTGCCTAGTGATAAATCAGTTGCTGTATTCTACACTATGATAACCCCCATGTTAAATCCCTTAATCTATACCTTGAGGAATGCCCAGTTGAAAACTACCATTGGGAAATGGTTTAGAAGTAAAGCTATTTCAAGTGAAATAAAAATGTGGCCAGAACCCAAAGTCAATTGAACAGAGGTAACTGTCAAAAGGACATTGCTGATAATCTCTGCAAAGAATATCTAGTGAAATAAAGAACAACAACCACCAAAAAAATACCAAACTTAGATTCTGTAAGAAGTGGGTTAGAAATTGGTGCAAGGAAATGGGAAAAGCCAAACCCAGGACCATTTTTGAATATGTAGAAAATTCTATAAAATTGGGACTTGAAATCACTGAATTCATCAGTTTATATGGATTCAAAATGTTTATTCTAGTAAAAATAAAAGCCATAAAATATATTGTTTCTTATTAATAATCTTAATAATAATCCATAAAGATAGGCATGGCTATTTTTCCCATTTACAGGTGAGAGAGTAAACAGAAAGGAGTAAATTCCAAAATGAAAATATCAAAGAACTAGTAAACAGAATCTAACTAATCACTCAAATCATGCTCTTAACTGTCAGAAAACAATGACAGAAGGGTAACCTAATTACTATTCAAAGAATCTGGGACTGTTTCAGACTATATATATATATATGTATGTATATATCTATGTGTGCATTATACTACATGTCATATATTATTACATAATACTATTACATATTGTTAATATACTATATGCCATTATTATATAATTAGTTATATTACATGCATAGTTATATATATATTACATATATAATTAGTTATATAACATATTATTATGTTAGTATATATGTGTGTGTGTTCCCAGTCATGTACAACTCTGTGATCCCATGGACTGAAACCCATTAGATTCCTCTGCTCATATAATTTTTCCTAGCAAGAATAATGATATGGGTTGCCATTTTCTACTCTGGGGATCTTCCTGACCCAGGTATGGAAACTGCATTTTTCTGTCTCCTGCATTTTCAGTCAGATTCTTTACCACTAGCACTACCTGTGAAGCCCTAGTATGTATACTATTATATTACAGGTTATTACATATAACTAAATGCTAATAATTTTGTTAATAATTATGCCTATTTATATAATCATAGTAGATTATTACACTTTGACTTATCACTATGATATGTAATTTCAGTAACCTGTCAGTTTTCCAGGAGATCTTCCAAACCAGGGATCACATCCAGGTCTCCTGCATTGCAGGCTGATTCTTTATCATATAAGCCACTAGCAAAGCCCTAGAATGCTGGAGTGGATAGCCTATTCCTTCTCCAGTGGATCTTCACAACCCAGGAATTGAACTGGGGTCTCCTGCATTGCAGGAAAATTCTTTACCAGCTGAGCTACCAGGGAAAACCTCATAAAATCAACAGGGCATTCAATGTCTAAAGGGCAAGTAATGAATATCACATCATGTGTCCAAATTTCCTTTTATTATTCCTAATCTTTCTGCATTGTTCATGTGACCTTCTTATGTTTATGATCCATCACAAAGAGTAATGATTTAAATCAAAGAATATTTTGAAGTCAAACAGAAATTTCAATTTATTAAGTAAACTGTCATCCTCCTTAAAATGTTTGCTTACTTGATAGAAATTGTTTCTACAAGTAGTATGATGTATGGTTTATAATAAATATCAAATGAATAAGTATAAGTATTTACAGCAAGCAGAATAACAAACACTTATAATGTTGTCTTCCCTAGTTGGGAAGATCCCCTGGAGAAGGGCATGGCAACCCACTCCAGTATTCTTGCCTGGAGAATCCCATGGTAATGGAAGCCTGGGAGGCTACAGTCCATGGGGTTGCAAAGAGTCAGACATGACTGAGCAATTTAGCATGAGTCTGGCATTGTCTAATTGATTATGGAATTTTAGCTCAAGTCCATGGTACTGAACCAATGTGGTTATTTCCTCAGATCTACAGTTGAAATGGACAAAAAGCAACCAACAGATTCTTATTGTTGTTCATTGTACCATAATCCACTATGTTGATCCATTACACTGACGATATTCTGACTGCATCTTCTGATCAAGAAGGAACAATTGCTTTAAAATTTTTTGTAAGACATTTCTGTGTCAGATGTTAGAATAAATCCAAATAAAGTTAAGAGTACCAAACTTGGTGATAATTAATATTCATGGTGCTATGGAGCATATCAAGGTATTCCTTTTAATGTGAAAGTTAATTTGTTCCCTCTGTCATCTCCTATAACCAAAGAAAATACACAGTGCTCAGTGGACCTCACTGTTATTTGGAGAAAGCACATTTTTAATGGCCCATTTATAAAGGGCCTCAAAGAGCTGCTAGTCTTGAGTGAGGTCTGGAAAAAGAAACAGCTTTGCCACAGGTTAGCCTGTCATTCAAGCTTCTCAGCCACTAGGCACAAACTATACAGTAGATCCCTGGTGCTTGATGTGTCAGTGGAGATAGGGCTGTGGGAGCCTTTGGGAGGCCTCCACATGTGAACTGCAGTGCAGGCACTTAGCATTGTGAAGCAAAATCTCGTGATCCTTTTCAGATAACTACTCTCATTTTGAGAAATACCTCTTGGTTTGCTTAACAGAGACTGAGTGCTAAACCATGGGGCACCAAGTTACTAGGATCCTAGGGTTTCCCATCATGAAATTGTTGCTGGACCATCAATGCCATATGCTTGGGTGCACCAGCTGTGACAGACCATGCAGAAGCGTGGCCAAGAGGAGCTCCTCACCCAAGGTCAGGGGCGATGACCGAGAGCAGCTACCCCATGCCCGAGGTCAGGGGTGATGGCCAAGAGAAGATACCCCAAGCCCAAGGTGAGGGGCAGTGGCCAAGACAGGCAACCCCACGTCCAAGGAGCAGCAGCTATGTGGGCACAGGAAGGCTGAGAGGAGGTACTCCACATTCAAAGTCAGGAGGGGTGGCTGCGAGGAGATACCCCTCGTCCAAGGTAAGGAGCAGTGCCTGCACTTTGCTGGAGCAGCTGTAAAGAGATACCCCACGTCCAAGGTAAGAGAAACCCACGTAAGATGGTAGGTGTTATCAGAGGTCATCAGAAGGCAGACACACTGAAGACATAATCACAGAAAACTAGCCCATCTGATCACACAGATCATAGCCTTGGCTAACTCAATGAAACTAAGCCATGCCGTGTGGGGCCACCCAAGATGGGTGGGCCATGGTGGATAGGTCTGACAGAATGTGGTCCACTGGAGAAGGAAATGGCAAATCACTTCAGTATTCTTGCCTTGAGAACCCCATGAACAGTGTGAAAAAGCAAAATGATAGGATACTGAAAGAGGAACTCCCCAGGTTGGTAAGTGCCCAATATGATACTGGAGATCAGTGGAGAAATAACTTTCTGACAGAATGTGGTCCACTGGAGAAGGGAATGGCAAACCACTTCAGTATTCTTGCCTTGAGAACCCCATGAACAGTGTGAAAAAGCAAAATGATAGGATACTGAAAGAGGAACTCCCCAGGTTGGTAAGTGCCCAATATGATACTGGAGATCAGTGGAGAAATAACTCCAGAAAGAATGAAGGGATAGAGCTAAAGCAAAAACAATACCCGGTTGTGGATGTGACTGATGATAGAAGCAAGGTCTGATGCTATAAAGAGTAATATTGCATAGGAAACTGGAATGTTAGGTCCATGAATCAAGGCAAATTGGAAGTGGTTAAACAGGAGATGGCAAGAGTGAACGTTGACATTCTAGGAATCAGCGAACTAAAATGGACTGGAATGGGTGGATTTAACTCAGATGACCATTAAATATACCATGGTGGGCAGAAATCCCTTAGAAGAAATGGAGTAGCCATCATGGTTAACAAAAGAGTCTGAAATGCAGTAATGAGATGCAATCTCAAAAATGACAGAATGATCTCTGTTCATTTCCAAAGCAAACCATCCAATATCACAGTTATCCAAGTCTATGTCCCAACCAGTAATGCTGAAGAAGCTGAAGTTGAACAGTTCTATGAAAACCTACAAGACCTTTTCAGTTCAGTCGCTCAGTCATGTCCGACTCTTTGGGACCCCAAGGATCACAGCACACCAGGCCTCCTTGTCCATCACCATCTCCCGGAGTTCACTCAGACTCATGTCCATCGAGTCCGTGATGCCGTCAAGCCATCTCATCCTCGGTCGTCCCCTTCTCCTCCTGCCCCCAATCCTTCCCAGCATCAGAGTCTTTTCCAATGAGTCAACTAGAGGTTCATGACATTGTACAGGAGACAGGGATCAAGACCATCCCCATGGAAAAGAAATGCAAAAAAGCAAAATGGCTGTCTGGGGAGGCCTTACAAATAGCTGTGAAAAGAAAAGAAGTGAAAAGCAAAGGAGAAAAGGAAAGATATAAGCATCTGAATGCAGAGCTTCAAAGAATACAGGAGAGATAAGAAAGCCTTCTTCACTGATCAGTACAAAGAAATAGAGGAAAAGAGCAGAATGGGAAAAACTAGAGATCTCTTCA
Organism: Cephalophus harveyi; assembly: GCA_006410635.1. NCBI lineage: Eukaryota > Metazoa > Chordata > Mammalia > Artiodactyla > Bovidae > Cephalophus > Cephalophus harveyi. Next base: position 337,367 of record SJYT01003582.1, on the reverse strand, counting down.
AGAAAATTAGAGATACCAAGGGAATATTTCATGCAAAGATGGGCTCAATAAAGGACAGAAATTGTAAGGACCTAACAGAAGCAGAAGATATGAAGAAGAGGTGGCAAGAATACACAGAAGAATTGGACAAAAAAGATCTTCACGACCAAGATAATCATGATGGTGTGATTACTCACCTAGAGCCAGACATCCTGGAATGTGAAGTCAAGTGGGCCTTAGGAAACATCCCTACAAACAAAGCTAGTGGAGGTGATGGAATTCCAGTTGAGCTATTTCAAATCCTGAAAGATGATGTTGTGAAAGTGCTGGATGCAATATGCCAGCAAATTTGGATAATTCAGCAGAGGCCTCAGGACTGAAAATGGTCAGTTTTCATTCCAATCCCAAAGAAAGGCAATACCAAAGAGTGCTAAAACTACCATACAATTCCACTCATCTCACATGCTGGTAAAGTAAGGCTCAAAATTCTCCAAGCCAGGCTTCAGCAGTATGTGAACCATGAAATTCCTGATGTTCAAGCTTGCTTTAGAAAAGGCAGAGGAACCAGAGATCAAATTGCCAACATCCGCTGGATCATGGAAAAAGCAAGAGAGTTGCAGAAAAACATCTATTTCTGCTTTATTGACTATGCCAAAGCCTTTGACTGTGTGGATCACAATAAACTGTGGAAAATTCTGAAAGAGATGGAAATACTAGACCACCTGAGCTACCTCTTGAGAAATCTGTATGCAGGTCAGGAAGCAGCAGTTAGAACTGGACATGGAACAACAGACTGGTTCCAAATAGGAAAAGGAGTGTATCAAAGCTATATATCATCACCCTGCTTATTTAACATATATGTAGAGCACCTCATGAGAAATGCTGGGCTGGAAGAAGCACAAGCTGGAATCAAGATTGCCAGGAGAAATATCAATAACCTCAGATATGCAAATATCGCCACTCTTATGGCAGAAAGTGAAGATGAACTAAAAATCCTCTTGTTGAAAGTGAAAGAGGAGAGTGAAAAAGTTGGCTTAAGGCTCAACATTCAGAAAACAAAGATCATGGCATCTGGTCCCATCACTTCATGGGAAAGAGATGGGGAAACAGTGGAAACCATGTCAGACTTTATTTTTTTGGGCTCCAAAATCACTGAAGATGGTGACTGCAGCCATGAAATTAAAAGACGCTTACTCCTTGGATGGAAAGTTATGACCAACCTAGATAACATATTCAAAGCAGAGACATTACTTTGTCAACAAAGGTCCATCTAGTCAAGGCTATGGTTTTTCCAGTGGTCATGTATGGATGTGAAAGTTAGACTGTGAAGAAAGCTGAATGCCAAAGATTGATGCTTTTCAACTATGGTGTTGGAGAAGATTCTTGAGAGTCCCTTGGACTGCAAGGAGATCAAACCAGTCCATTCTAAAGGAGATCAGTCCTGGGTGTTCATTGGAAGGACTGATGCTAAAGCTGAAACTGCAATACTTTGGGCACCTCATGTGAAGTGTTGACTCATTGGAAAAGATCCTGATGCTGTGAGGGATTGGGGGCAGGAGGAGAAGGGGACGACAGAGAATGAGATTGCTGAATGGCATCACCGACTCGATGGACATGTGTTTGAGTGAACTCCGGGAGTTGGTGATGGACATGGATGCCTATGTGCTGCAGTTCATGGGGTCACAAAGAGTCAGACACGACTGAGTGACTGAACTGATTGACTGATACAGTAATAGTATATTAGTCATTTATTTCATCAAATGCAAGCACAGTATTTGTAATCGGGCTAAGTTGGTATGTGTGTGTGTTCAGTTCGTCAATCATAACTGACTGTTTTTGGCCCCAAGGACCATAGCACCCTAGGTTCCTCTGTCCATGGAATTTTCAAGAAAACTGGAGTGGGTTGCCATTTCCTACTCCAGGGGATCTTCCTGATCCAGGGATCAAACCCTTGTCTTTTGCATCTCCTGCATCGGCAGGTAGATTCTTTATTTTTTTTAATCATATTTTAATTGATTTATTTTTTTAACTGAAAGAAAATTGCTTTACAGAATTTTGTTGTTTTCTGTCTAACATCAACAAGAATCAGCCATAGGTGGACCCATGTTCCCCCACCTCCCAAACCTCCCTCCAATCTCTCTCCACATCCCACCCTTCTAGATCGTCACAGAGTCCCTATTTGGTTCCATGAATCATACAGCAAATTCTCATTCTTTACCACTACACCATAAACTCAAAAGTGGAAAATTGCAGTGCTACAGTCCCATTCTGGAAAATCCCTAAAAGTCAGAAGGAAGGTAACTGCACTCAATCAATAAAACTTCAAGCAGTGTACATGGTTTTTCACTTTGCTTGGAAGGAAAAATATCCACATGTGTACTCTATACTGATTCATGATTTTCATCAGTGGTTTGGCCAGATGGTCAAGAGACTTGGAAGGAACATGGTTGTTTGAAGATAAGCAACAAGAAAATTGAAGGAATGGGTATCTTTATGTACTTTTTTAGATATATTAAAAATATATGTGTGTGTGTGTGCCACATGCCACAACATAAAAATTGGAGTGACACCACTCGCTACTACCTTTAGAAATCTATTAGCAAAATCTGTGCTTTCTATTGCCATTAACTTAGGTTTCACCTGCTTAGAGGTCTTATTTCCAAAGGAAGAAATGATTCACCAGGAGACACAACAATGTTGTATTGATCTGAGAGTTAAGACTCCTGCCTGATCACCTTGGGCTCCTCATTCTTCTGAATCAACAAGCAAAAATGTAAGGTAGTGTGATCCTGACTGCTAAGGAGAATTGGACTACTCCTTAAAGGAAAGAAGAAAAGTATGTCTAGAATATAGTAGGTCCCAAAGGGCCCCTCCTGAGTTACCTTATCTGATGATTCAGTTCAGTTCAGTTCAGTCGCTCAGCCATGTCCGACACTTTGCGACCCCATGAATCGCAGCACGCCAAGCCTCCCTGTTCATCACCATCTCTCGGAGTTCACTCAGATGATTAAGATCAATGAAAAACTGCAACAGCCCAATTCATTTACAATTACTAATGGTGAAGAACTTTCAGTGATGAAGGTCTATGTCTTTCCACCAGGCAAAGATAATGAACAAATTAGGTGATTATTGAAGACACAATCATTCCTCTTTGCTAAAAACAGCTCCACCTAATTTTATTTCCCTTGTTACTGTTTTATTCTCTTTAATCTTCTTTGTACAGTGCCTCCTAATGATAACTCTTGCATTTATATATTCTTAAATTAAAATCCCTTTATCCATTATTTCTATATTATGATATATTCAATGTATCTTAAATTATCTAATTTTTAAAAACTACTACACTTGCACAAAAGACTTTTTCATAAAAGGTGAAAAGTTTTTTTTTTTTTCCACTTAATTTACTAGCAAATCTTTCTGAGAGTCACTTCTTCACTTAGTTATAAGATTTTCTTTAAGCATTGTACCACAGTGTATTTGCTCATCAGTAAAACTTTATTTTTAGAGAGGTTTTAGGTTCATGGCTAAACTGAGATTAAAGTACAGAGATCGCATATATCTTCTGTTCCCACAATGGGGACAGAGTCTCCCCCACAATCTCCCCCTCAGAGGGATACACTCGTTAAAATCAAAGAAATGTACAATGATGCATTGCTATCACCTGAAATGTATAGTTTACATTAGGGTTCACTCTAAGTGCTGTATATTTTGAGAGTTTTGACATATACATAGATGAGATTCAAAATCATAGAAACAAGCAGAAGAATTTCACTGCCTTAAATATCCTTGGTGCTCCACCTATTCATACTTCTTCCTTCCCTAATCCTTTACATTCATTTATACTTTTTCTATCTCCATAGTTTTGCCTTTTTCAGAATGTCATATAGTTGAAATTATATAGCATGTAGCCCTTTCAGTCTGGTTTCTTTCATTTAGTAATATACATTCAAGTTTCCTGAATATTTTTTCACAGTTTAATAGCTCATTTATTTTTAACTCTGAATAATATTCTTCCATCTGGATGTACTACAATTTATTTATCTATTTATGTCCTATTGAGGGACATCTTGGTTGCTTCCAAGATTTGGTAATCATGAGTAAAGCAGCTATAAACATCCATGTGCAACAAAACTTCTTTCTTCATGTGAGTGTGTGTATGTGTGTGAATCTGTTTATAGGCTACATTTTGTCTTTTTACTTGTTTTTGTTTTGTTTTGTTATTTTTCCCCCTTCATTTTAATAGCTCAGTTGGTGAAGAATCTGCCTGCAAAGCAGGAGACCCTGGTTTGATTCCTGGGTTGGGAAGATCCCTTGGAGAAGGGATAGGCTATGCACTCCAGTATTCTTGGATTTCCCTTGTGTTTCAGTTGGTAAATAATCCCACTTGCAGTACAGGAGACCTTGATTCCTATCTCTGGGTGGGGAAGATCCCCTGGAGAAAGAAACAGCTACCCACTCCAGCATTCTGGCCTGGAGAATTCCATAGACTGCATCCATGGTGTTGCAAAGAGTTGGAAACAACTGAGCAACTTGCACTTTCATTTTAACAGGAGTGGGCTTTGATTCTGTATAAAATGGCTGCCGCTTACTTATAAATATATGTAAATAATTTTATTATACAATTCCTTAATTAATATTGAAAATGGTATTAAAATTAGGTCATTAGATGGAAAGCAAATATATTTGTTTACGTGATCTGAATTATTGACTTTATCTTTGTTTCATTATTATTTTCTATAAGGCACCAAGAGAGTTGACTTACAGGAACCACATGAAAATAGTTGCTACTCTAAATATCTCCTTGCTTCACAACTTGTTCCTTAAAAGTGTGCTTCCTTTGAAAACAGTTTGATACTAAATTTTTTCAAAGTATTTTTCATCTCTGCATTTCTTAGAGTATAGATTAAGGGATTGAACATGGGGACAATGATGGTGTAAAATAGTGCAAATACTTTATCCTCAGGGAAAGTAGTGGGAGGTCTAAGATAGATAAAGATAACAGGTACAAAAAATAAGATGACCACAGTGATATGGACCCACAGGTAAAGAGGGCTTTGTGCCTTCCCTCAGTTGAACGATTATTTAAAGTGAATAACAGAATGCCATAAGAAACACCAGACAGCAAATGTAACTAAGGCAACCATTCCTGAAAAGGCAGTCACAAGCACACCAGTGATGTAAGTGTCAGGACATGCAATTTTTAGCAATGGAAAAATATCACAGTAATAGTGATCAATTTCATTAGGACCACAGAAAGGCAAGCCGATTGCCATTAAAAATTGAGGAAAGGAATGGACAGCTCCACCAGCCCAAGCAGCTAAGAGTAGAAGATTGCATCTTGTTCTATTCATGATAATCACATAGTGGAGAGGGTTGCAGATGGCAACATAGCAATCAAAAGCCATGTCGGTAAGAATAAAGATGTCAGTACCTCCAAAGAACTGCATGATAAGGACCTGTAGCATGCAATCACCATAGGAAATAGTCTTTCACTCTACTAGCAGATCTCCAATTAATTTGTGTGTAATGCTCGAGGTATAGCAGATGTCTATGAGGGATAAGTGGCTGAGGAAATAGTACATTGGTTGTTTAAAAAGAGGACTGCATTGAATGGAGAAGAGGATCAGAAGGTTTCCTACCAACAGGACAAGATAGCAGAATAAGAAAAACACAAAGCAAAATATTTGTATATTCTGGTTGTATGAAAGTCATAGAAGAATGAGTTCTGATATGTTTCTCTGGTTTTTCATTTGAGTTTAGTGTAGGTTATACACAAATGACTTGTGTTTCTGAAAAAACAAAAACATATGCCTGGGTGAATATAAGCATAATTATATAAAATTTACCAAAAATACATTTACATGAATAAAACCTTAATATTAATTATTGATTTGGTAAATGTTTTTAATCTCTCTTAATTTATAAATCTATGCAAAACAACTTATAATGAAAACTACTATATAATTTACTCAATTACTTGGAAAAATTTATATAAACATTATTTTGAAAATAAAAAGTTAATTGCTGTTAATAAAATATTTTATAAAACAAAGAAAGTTAATTGACCCAAAGCAAGAAAATATTCTTTTGCATATTTTTCAATTCTCATGGCCATATACATGAAGGAAACTTTAAGAGAGGATATGGGGTGGGAGGTGGGAGGAGGATCCAGGATTGGAAGCTCATATACACATGTGGCAGATTCATGTCAATGTATGGCAAATTCAATATGATATTGTAAAGTAAAGCAAAAATAAAATTTAAAAAAATTTATAATCAAATGAAAAAAAAATTATCTAACCAAATTCCCTGAATTATATGGGATGAATCTCAAACAAACACAAATCTGTTTAAAATCCCAGCTTGAACTGCTGAACATTAATTTAAATAGGGCATCCTAAAGGTTTCTTTCTTTTTTATTATTATTTTATTTTTACTTTATTTTACTTTACAATACCGTATTGGTTTTGCCATACATTGACATGAATCCACCATGGGTGTATATTAGCTCCCAATCCCGAATCCCCCTCCCACCTCACATCCCACATCCTCTCTCTGGATCATCCCCGTGCACCAGCCCCAAGCATCCTGTATCCTGTATCGAACATAGGCTTGTGCTTCGTTTTTACATGATAGTATACACATTTCAATGCCATTCTCCCAAATCATCCCACCCTCTCCCTCTCCCACAGAGTCCAAAAGTCCTTTCTATACATTTGTGTCTCTTTTGCTGTCTCACATACAGGGTCATCACTGCCATCTTTCTAAATTCCATATATATGTGTCAGTATACTGTATTGGTGTTTTTCTTTCTGGCTTACTTCACTCTGTATAATAGGTTCCAGTTTCATCCATCTCATTAGAACTGATTCAAATGAATTCTTTTTAATGGCTGAGTAATACTCCATTGTGTATATGTACCACAGCTTTCTTATCCATTCATCTGCTGATGGACATCTAGGTTGTTTCCATGTCCTGGCTATTATAAACAGTGCTGCAATGAACATTGGGGTACATGTGTCTCTTTCAATTCTGGTTTCCTCGGTGTGTATGCCCAGCAGTGGGATTGCTGGGTCATAAGGCAGTTCTATTTGCAGTTTTTTAAGGAATCTCCACACTGTTCTCCATAGTGGCTGTACTAGTTTGCATTCCCACCAGCAGTGTAAGAGGGTTCCCTTTTCTCCACACCCTCTCCAGCATTTATTGCTTGTAGACTTTTGGATCGCAGCCATTCTGACTGGTGTGAAATGGTACCTCATTGTGGTCTTGATTTGCATTTCCCTGATAATGAGTGATGTTGAGCATCTTTTCATGTGTTTGTTAGCCATCCGTATGTCTTCTTTGGAGAAATGTCTGTTTAGTTCTTTGGCCCATTTTTTGATTGAGTCATTTATTTTTCTGGAGTTGAGCTGCATAAGTTGCTTGTATATTTTTGAGATTAGTTGTTTGTCAGTTGCTTCATTTGCTATTGTTTTCTCCCATTCAGAAGGCTGTCTTTTTACCTTGCTTATAGTTTCCTTTGTTGTGCAGAAGCTTTTAATTTTAATTAGATCCCATTTGTTTATTTTTGCTTTTATTTCCTGTATTCTGGGAGGTGGATCATAGAGGATCCTGCTTTGATTTATATCAGAAAGTGTTTTGCCTATGTTCTCCTCTAGTAGTTTTATAGTTTCTGGTCTTACGTTTAGATCTTTAATCCATTTTGAGTTTATTTTTGTGTATGGTGTTAGAAAGTGATCTAGTTTCATTCTTCTACAAGTTTCTGTGATGGCTCAAGTGGTAAAGAATCTGCCTCAAAACAGGAGACATTGGTTTGATCCCTGGCTCGGGAAGATCCCCTAGAAGAGGGAATGCACCACTTCAGTATTCTTGCCTGGAAAATCCCAAGGACAGAGGAGCCTGGAAGGCTACAACCCATAGCATCTCAAAGAGTTGGACACAAGTCAGCATGTACACATACTCTGTGATCAAGCATAGTTAACGGGTCATGGTAAATCAATGTGAATGTTGTTACATAAAAAGGTAAAAAACTTTTGAGAAATATGCATTAAGATTTACATTATAATTTATATTTTATTTATACATTATGATTTAAATTGCAAAAAATATATACAAATTAATTTATTTCTCATATTTATATTCATGTGTTAAGACAATTAAAAAATACATACTGATATTGAAGTTTGTTTTGGATATTGGTAAAGAACCATAAACGTTCTGAAGTTGCCCAAGTGTTTGTTGCTGGAAACATGCAAAAAAAAAAAAAAAAAAAAACTACTGTTAATAAAAGAAATGATATGACAACTTTTGGTCCAGTTATCCCTCAGTGGCATGTGTTGCAGCAAAAAATTACTGAAATGCTGAAAAACTTTCTGAAATGCTTACAGATTTTCATCTTTGTAACTAAAGGATAATCTTAAGATGTTATTTAATCAGTGTAAAACAAGTGCAAGATAGAACAAGTCACTTCTAGATGCTACTTTAACCACTGATGAGGAATTATTTGTCCACAGTGGGTTTGCAAAAGTTAGCACACTTTTAGTGTTTGAAAGTCATATCCAGGCCACCAAATGTCTATTTAAAAGAAAAAAAAAAAGGCAAACAGAGAATGAATGTTTTTATAGAAAGTGCATGGTTTTCATACCTAAAAACTGTCAAGTCTAGGGCTTCACAAAATTACTATTAATGTTATTTATAGTCTTGATGATGATTTTAGATGGCAAATAGTTAACAGGTAAGCATTTTAAATAGCCTGTATGACATCAATTCTATTTTAAACTATTATTCAAAACTGTAATATCACAGAGGTTAAATTTTCTCATTATCCTACTTTGTTTTCACACTCACTACAAAGCTTCCAGTCTGTTTTTCTGTAACTACCAGAATGAAATATCAGTCACACAGTGTTTAGCAATTAGCATTAACTCAAAAGTATTTAAAAGATTTTTTGGGGGGTTGCAGTACATTGATTTGTCTTCTACATAATTGCAATTGATACATTTTTTTGTTTAGATTTTTTTGATACATTTTTGATAGATTTTTTTGTTTGTGAGATGGAATAATATTGATAACACCATCTCTCCCTTCAGGTTGAATCCCGGGCTGCTGGAGATGGACTCTGGCAAGTGGCATCCAGAACAGGGGACACTGAAGGGTAAGTAATTTGTGATTATAATGTGGAGCAGTTAGGATTGTGCCTGTGGGTAGCTGGCACCCCTCTGCAGTTTAGGTAGGGTGAGGAGGGTACAGAAGGAATAAGAATATTCTCTAGGAGAATAGGTTTCTCTGCATCTAAGTATAGACAAATGTTTAATGAAATATTAATTCACATGTTAGCCCATAGAGGCATTAAAGCTGTCTCTTATACACATCTCATTTATATAAAATTGATTTGAAGAAATGTATTATATAAGTAGACAAAAATATATAAGTAAATAAATAAATTGGAGGGAAATAACTTCATTAACCTGAATTTCTGAATTTAGAAGAGATCTAGACAGGAGTCAAAATAATTCCTCAGAATTATTATACTAAAATAATAATGTAAAGTATTACACTATTAATGCTGTATTACAGTATTGCACTGTTAAAGTAATAGTGGAAAGTAATACACTAAAATAATAAAAGACAAAAACTCTGATTCTCTTTTAATCTGAGGTTAAAGAGGAGGGTAGATGTGAATGGGAAAGAAGATATCACAAAGGGCAGCAATGAAAATAATGAAATCTCAATTCAGAATCTTCATCTGAGCAGAAAGCAACATGCAAATATTGGGTTAATGAACATCCCTTGTGTCTTTCCGAGTATTTACACTTGTAAAAAGATATTATGTATTTAAAGGAAATACATTTAATCAATAATAGATTAAAACAGCATCCTATATTCTGAGCTATTATAATGTGATGAATGGTGTTAACAGAGGTAAAAGGAAATATGAAAAGTCAGGTGAGGAGAAAATATTCTCATAAAACAACATTTTGAGCATGAAATAGTAAGGAAATCTATACAAAAACTAAAGACACAATAGATGAAATAAAGACTACCAGGAAACCAGGAAACAGATGGTTCAAGTAACAACAGTAAAGTTATGGGAAGGTTGAGGAGTGCTAAATTAGTGAAGAGGAACTAAAAAGCCTCTTGATGAAAGTGAAAGAGGAGAGCAAAACAGTTGGCTTAAAGCTCAACATTCAGAAAACGAAGATCATGGCATCCGGTCCCATCACTTCATGGGAAATAGATGGGGAAACAGTGGAAACAGTGTCAGACTTTATTTTTGGGGGCTCCAAAGTCACTGCAGATGGTGACTGCAGCCATGAAATTAAAAGATGCTTACTCCTTGGAAGAAAAGTTATGACCAAACTAGATAGCATTTTCAAAAGCAGAGACATTACTTTGCCAACTAAGGTCCATCTAGTCAAGGCTATGGTTTTTCCTGTGGTCATGTATGGATGTGAGAGTTGGACTGTGAAGAAGGCTGAGCGCCAAAGAATTGATGCTTGTGAACTGTGGTGTTGGAGAAGACTCTTGAGAGTCCCTTGGACTGCAAGGAGATCCAACCACTCCATTCTGAAGGAGATCAACTCTGGGATTTCTTTGGAAGGAATGATGCTAAAGCTGAAACTCCAGTACTTTGGCCACCTCATGGGAAGAGTTGACTCATTGGAAAAGACTCTGATGCTAGGAGGGATTGGGGGCAGGAGGAGAAGGGGACAACAGAGGTTGAAATGGCTGGATAGCATCACTGACTCGGTGGACGTGAGTCTGAATGGTAGTTGGTGATGAACAGGGAGGCCTGGTGTGCTGCGATTCATGGGGTCACAAAGAGTCGGACATGACTGAGCGACTGAACTGAAATGAAAATAACTAACCAGGTTGATTCTCAGGCTAATGGTTTAACATGTTTGAAAGTCCCATCTTATTTATCTTACAATTAAGATATTATTACATATTTCAGAAATTTGATGGAAAATATAAAATACCCAGTGATATATATGGTTCATAACACACTTCTTTTTAACACTGATTTTTGTTTGAGTAAGTAGTTTAGCAGTCAAAAAAACTGTCATGCCTACATAAAAGTTTAACAAAAAGAAAAAAAATCCCACATAATTTTGACAAGTACAATCACATAAGCATCAATTTCAACAATATGGTGATGAAAAAATTTCAATTAGTTTGATGAGAGGTTGGTTATTTAAAGGCAATTTTTAACACATGTCAATTGTCTGATTTTCCTTGCATCATGAAAAAAATTATCCAAAGTTACTTATTTCTTCATTTGAAAATATCTTTGTTGTTCATTATGCTGTCAGCATAAGTGCAGGCACTCTCATATTTAACTTGCATTCTCCAGAATATATTTAAATTTTCTCTTGTTTTATTAAAGCATTGCATGTTACAAACTTATTTTTATTGATCTAGATGAAACTAGTCTGTGTTAAAATGGCAGATACTTTGAAATGGAGAATTACTCATATTTATGGATATTTAAGCTGAAATTGGGTCTTATCTTGATAATAATATGGGAAAATGCATAGAATTAGGCGATGAGGCACAATGAAATACACAGTCAACTCGAGAATGCTTTAATTCTGTTATTAAACAGAATTTTCCATTTAAATAATACATAATTATAACTAAAATATGCTGTGACATTATTATAGTAATTAAATTATCACATATTACAAGAGAAGTAATAGATTTTAGAAAGAAATTATATCAAACAAATGTAAACAACATATAATCAAGCTAGCACATGGCTGGTGAGACACTACCCAAACCACTGTCACAAACATCAGACCTGAGTGGTTGTCAGGTTAGTTTTAGGATGTATCAAGAAGAATTCCACCCCCAGATACTTATTCATCAATTTTTTTTCCTTGTATAAAACAACTGAAGTTAAATGCAAAGAATAAAAGCTATTAATTCAAACATATCTCTCAAATATTTTAGAAATCAACACATCTTAAATCTTCCACAGGTTTACAAGGGAAGCATGGTTAAAATATTCACTAAAATTGTCAGTAATGAAAGCAGTGTATCTTTATCCCTCAGGAAATCATAATTAGGTTCTTGTTATCATCTATTTTATACCTATTCCTGAGGAAAATTTGTTGGGAAGAACAGAATATAAACTTCAATAACTATGTAAAACTTAACAAGTTTTTGAAAGTGCTAAGTAATTATATTTCCAAAGGTATTCATAAATTTATCCAAAACAAAGATTGTCAAGCCACTCACTGTCCAAAGTAATGCCCCTGTTTGTCGGGAGCTGCATTAGGCATTACTGACAAAATGGAGGCATGGCCCCTCTCTTTGTCCCACAGGCATGGACCCGGGATGAAGGAGTTAAGCCTTGTGCTTCTGACTTGTTTTTTCCTCTCCTTGGCTGAGTTGACTGAAAAGGAATATTAAGGTGCTTGTTGCTCTTGAGAGGAGCATGAGAAGGCACAAAGCCTTCTGCATCTGTGCTCAGAGAATAATTCATAAAGTTAATCATTGACATTTGTTTAAGAACTTTTACAAAAGAGTGTTCCAGGATGAGCACATAGGCCGCAGCTTGAGGTCATGGGAGGGATTGCTATCTGAAGCCTATTTGTGAGGAAAATGTTTAGAGCAAAGGAGTGTACTGAATTTAGGGCTTAGAAATAATTAAAATAGAAGTTAAAGATTTAAAGAATGTTGTAATGTTAGAATATTTTACTATAGCTTATAAAGGTTAGGAATTTTAGAGATGCTAATAGCTAGAAGCCGTTTTAAGAGATAAAAAGCCTCTTGAAGAAAGTGAAAGAGGAGAGCGAAAAGTTGGCTTAAAGCTCAACATTCAGAAAACGAAGATCATGGCATCTGGTTCCATCACTTCATGGGAAATAGATGGGGAAACAGTGGAAACTGTCAGACCTTATTTTTGGGGGCTCCAAAATCACTGCAGATGGTGACTGCAGCCATGAAATTAGAAGACGCTTACTCCTTGGAAGAAGTTATGACCAACCTAGATAGTATTTTCAAAAGCAAAGACATTATTTGCCGACTAAGGTCCGTCTAGTCAAGGCTATGGTTTTTCCTGTGGTCATGTATGGATGTGAGAGTTGGACTGTGAAGAAGGCTGAGCGCTGAAGAACTGATGTTTTTGAACTGTGGTGTTGGAGAAAACTCTTGAGAGTCCCTTGGACTGCAAGGAGATCCAACCAGTCCATTCTGAAGGAGATCAGCCCTGGGATTTCTTTGGAAGGAATGATGCTAAAGCTGAAACTCCAGTACTTTGGCCACCTCATGTGAAGAATTGACTCATTGGAAAAGACTCTGATGCTGGGAGGGATTGGGGGTAAGAGGAGAAGGGGATGACCGAGGATGAGATGGCTGGATGGCATCACAGACTCGATGGACGTGAGTCTGAGTGAACTCCAGGAGATGGTGATGAACAGGGAGGCCTGGCATGCTGTGATTCATGGGGTCGCAAAGAGTCAGACACGACTGAGTGACTGAACTGAACTGAACTGAACTGAGCTTAAGATGTTAGGGGCAAACAGGATTTAGAAAGATAAGAAATAAACTGAGGAATGTAGCATGAGTTACAATGTAATCACAAGTTAACTATAGGACACATAGAGGAAGTAGATAATAGATGGTAAAGCTGATTCCAAGAGAATCACTGAAGCAGGAACTCTGTTTGAAGGGCAACAATGATTTGTGGAGATAATAAATCTGGATGAGGGAGAACTGAAAATGTCAAACCTCTGACCTAATGCTTTTGTGAAAGTATAAAAGAAAATCTTAAACTAGAAATAAATGCATAATCCAAGAAAATTGAGAGGCTGTGTCATTACTTGCTGACACCATCTCTCCCTTCAGGTTGAATCCCGGGCTGCTGGAGATGGACTCTGGCAAGTGGCATCCAGAACAGGGGACACTGAAGGGTAAGTAATTTGTGATTATAATGTGGAGCAGTTAGGATTGTGCCTGTGGGTAGCTGGCACCCCTCTGCAGTTTAGGTAGGGTGAGGAGGGTACAGAAGGAATAAGAATATTCTCTAGGAGAATAGGTTTCTCTGCATCTAAGTATAGACAAATGTTTAATGAAATATTAATTCACATGTTAGCCCATAGAGGCATTAAAGTAAGCACAGGAAGACTGTCTAAATTTCTACATTTGTTTTATACTTTGCACAGACCAGAAAATGTTCCTGTAGATGCTTTTTCTCTGTGGAATATGATTAGAAATGTCCTGGACCCCTGTCATGAAGCTGTTAGATAGACTATGGGGGAGGCTATAGCGGTGGAAGGTGGGTCTCCACCTTCTCCCCAGATCATGTTTTCTGCCATTGATGAAGAAAAGGAGGGAGACAGTGCTCTACCTCCTGAGGAAAGAGAGGGCTTACAGGACACTGCAGCTGGGTGCCCTGGAGAGCCCCCTCCTCCTCTCTGCAAACCATTAAAAATTTACCCACCACTTTCTGATTTAAGGTGATCACTGCCACCTTTGCTTGTGTCTCCCAGGGTCCAGGAGTTCTCTATTTTGCCCCCAAAACTTTCCAGAGAGCTGCCTAAGGCTGAGGAAGATAAAGAGTTGTTTGAAACAAAGGAGCTTTTAAAGCAGACACATGCACAATATACAGAGTGTGCTCCTTGGAGAAAACCTTCTCAGGGAGGCCTCACCCAGACTAAGAGAGAAGCAGAACTACAGGGGGACTTGGCAACAATATTAACCCCTGACATCCGTTCCCATCACTTCATGGGAATAGGTGGGGAAACAGTGGAAACAGTATCAGACTTTATTTGGGGGGGGGGGGCTCAAAAATCACTGCAGATGGTGACTGCAGCCATGAAATTAAAAAACACTTACTCTTTGGAAGAAAAGTTATGACCAACCTAGATAGCATATTCAAAAGCAGAGACATTACTTTGCCGACTAAGGTCCATCTAGTCAAGGCTATGGTTTTTCCAGTGGTCATGTATGGATGTGAGAGTTGGACTGTGAAGAAGGCTGAGCGCTGAAGAATTGATGCTTTTGAACTGTGGTGTTGGAGAAGACTCTTGAGAGTCCCTTGGACTGCAAGGAGATCCAACCAGTCCATTCTGAAGGAGATCAGCCCTGGGATTTCTTTGGAAGGAATGATGCTAAAGCTGAAACTCCAGTACTTTGGCCACCTCATGCGAAGAGTTAACTCACTGGAAAAGACTCTGATGCTGGGAGGGATTGGGGGCAGGAGGAGAAGGGGACGACTGAGGATGAGATGGCTGGATGGCATCACGGACTCAATGGACATGAGTCTGAGTGACCTCCAGGAGATGATGGTGGACAGGGAGGCCTGGCTGCGATTCATGGGGTCGCAAAGAGTCAGACACGACTGAGTGACTGAACTGAACTGAACTGATACCAGTTATTCCTATTTGAACAGGAGTGGCTGGCCCCTTACCTGAGGGCATTGTAAGACTTGTGCTGGGGTGTAGCTTGCTTTCCCTTCAAGGAATTTCTGTGGTGCCTGGTGTAGTAGATTTTCATTATACTGGAGAAATTAAAGTTTTGATCTTGCCTCCTATCAAAACTGTGCAAATTAATAAAGGTCAAAGAGTAGCACAGCTTTTGATTTTAACTTATCTTCAGACAGGATAAACCTTAACTTCTCAAGCTAGGGGCCCCAGAGGATTTGGATCTAGTAATCTAGCCTTTTGGGTGCAGGAAATTACAGCTTCAAGGCCTTTTAAAAATCTTTTAATTCAAGGGAATAAAATGTCAGGGATGTTAGATACTGGAGCAGATGGCTCCTGCATTGCTAAAACAGATTGGCCCTCATCCTGGCCAACACGCTTGACCAGTGCTAGCCTGGTTGGAACACAGTCAGTGCCCTCGGTTGCTAAGAGCTCACAAATTTTGACATGGTCAGATGAGAAGGGGGCACAGGGCAACTTTTGTCCGTATGTGGTTCCTTCACTACCTTTTTCTTCATGGGAGAGAGATATATTATCTCAGATGGGAATGCTTTTATATAGCCCACATGAAAAAGTTACTAATCAAATGCTGCAAATGAGGTATAATTCTGATAAGGGGCTTGGTTAAGATCAGCAGAAAATTATTTCTCCATTGGAGGCAGTTCCTAACAGAAATACAGAAGGTCTAGGATATTCAAATTTATTCTAGAGGCTGTTGCTCTTGCTGCCGACCTTATTACCTGGAAATCTGATGATCTGGTATGGGTGGAACAATGGCCCTTAACAGCTAAAAAGCTACAGGCAGCTGAGGATTTAGTTATGGAACAACTGGCAGCCGGCCATATAGAGCCTTCTAATAGCCCCTGGAATACTCCTATTTTTGTTATTAAGAAAAAATCAGGAAAATAGAGATTGTTACAAGATTTGAGAGGTATAAATGCAACTGTGGAAGACATGGGGCCCCTCCAGCCTGGTCCCCCTTCCTCAGTGGCTGTGCCTTTTCAGTAAATGTGATAGTTATAGATCTACAGGATTGTTTCTTTACCATTCTCCTGGCTGTCCAGGATTGTAAATGGTTTGCTTTCAGTCTCCCTTCAGCTAGTTTTAAACAGCCCTATAGAAGGTTTCAGTGGAAGGTTTTGCCTCAGGGAATGAAAAATAGCCCCATCTTGTGTCAGAAATTTGTAGACCAAGCTGTGAAAAATGTTAGAGGAAAGTATAAAAATCTATATCTGATACATTATATGGGTGATATTTTGGCAGCTCATAAGGACAGAACCTTGTTGCAACAAATTTTATCTGAATTGATTAAGGCCTTGTAAAACTGGGTTTTAAAAATAGCTCCAGATAAGATACAAATAAATCCTCTTTTTTCTTATTTAGGGAGGGTATTAAATACTCATACTGTGAGTCACGCCCCTTTGCAGCTGCAGAGAGATCTTTACTAACTTTAAATGTTTTCCAAAAATTATTAGGGGATACTAATTAGATATGCCCACATTTAAAATTGACTACTGCAGATTTGAAGCCTCTGTTTGATTGCTTAAGAGGTGATCCTGATCCCAGTTCTTAGAGAAAATTGACTAGTGAGGCCGAGTCAGCTCTTGTTAAAGTGGATGAGGCTTTAAATGATCAGTTAATTAGAATTAATATTACCAGAGGATGGGATTTAATTATTTTCACCAGGGAACATACACTTACAGGATGCTTGTGGCAAGAAGGTCCATTGGAACGGCTCCATCTACTAGTGACCCCAAGAAAAATTGTTTTATCTCAGCTTGGTGGCACAATTAATTATAAAAGGTAGATAAAGAAGTGTGGAACTTTTTGGAAAAGAAGTAGCAAATATACTGACTCCATTCAATAAGGATCAAATTTTCAATTTCTTTTACAAAATAATGATGATTGGCAAGTTTCCCTGATAGATTTCAGGGATCAAATTTTGTTTCATTTGTCTTTAAGCCCCCTTTTGCATTTTTTGAAAACACATCCAGTGATTTTTCTGAAGAAATTTTCTATTCAATCTTTGGAAGAGGCAATTTTATTTTTCACAGATGGTTCCTTTAATGGTAAAGCAGTCACAATTATTGATGGAAAATCCCATGTTCAGATAACTGAAGAGACATCTGCCCAGAGAGCTGACTTACAAGCAGTTATTTGGGCTTTTCAACATTTAAGAGACCACACCTTCAATCTTCTGACTGACTCCTGATATATTTAGGCTTGTTTCCTCATATTGAAACTGCTAATATTCCAGAAAATAAAACTACCATCTTCTCCTGGTTATCTGATTTACAGAAAGAGATTAAAGATAGAGATAAAATATATTTTGTGGGATGTATTAGAGCCCATTCTGGCTTGCCCAGCCCTTTGAATGAAGGAAATGCTTTGGCAGATGCATTTACTAAATTAATTGCTTTAAACTTAAATGAAAAGATTGACAACGCCAAAAATTCTCACAAAATTCATCATCAAAATTCAGCTGGTTTGAGGTATGAATTTCATATCCCTAACGAAGCAATTAGGCAAATAATAAAGTTATGTGCAAATTGCCCATCATTTAATCCATCTCCACCATTAGGAGTTAATCCCCGAGGCCCTAGCCCTAATGCTTTCTGGCAAATGGACATAACTCATATCCCAGCCTTTGGAAAACAGTCCTTTGTGCATATTACCTTGGATACCTTTTCTCATGTTATCGTAGCCTCTGCTAGATCTGGTGAAGCAGCAAGAAATGTAATTCAGCACGTGTTTCAATGCTTTTCCCAAATAGGACTCCCTGAACAGATAAAAACAGATAATGCCCCAGCTTATACTTCTGCTGCTTTTAGGAGATTTTGTCAACAATTTTCCATAATACTTCAACAGTACTTGGGAACAGTAATTCCCAAAGCCAAACCATAGTGGAAAGGGAACACCAGACTTTAAAAAATCAGATAGCTAAATTAAGGCAGGGAGAATTTAAGTATTCCTCTCTACATCATGTTTTACACCATGCTTTGATGGCAATTAATCATTTAAACATGGACACACAGGGGCAGACTGCAATGATGAGACACTGGACTCCTGAAGAGGCTATGACTCGGCCTCTAGTCAAGTGGAAAGACCTCCTTACAGGAGAATGGAGAGGGCCAGATGTGTTGCTGACTTGTGGGAGAAGGTATGCTGGTGTGTTTTCATTTCTCCTGTTTGGATTCCTGACAGACTGATTTGACATGTCCAGTCCAATGAGATCTCCAGGATTACAAAGACCCCTGAGGTCACTGAGATCCCTAGGGTCCTGGAGTCGGGGACCAAGGAAAGATGGGCAGACCAGAAGCTCGTAGAGTCCAGACCCGAGGGAGTCAAGGAAAAGCCAAGGGGCAAATGACCCTTCACCTGAGGTTTCACTGCTAGTACATCGCTTCAGGCACCTGGTACTTCAGGAGAGACATGCTGATCGAGTTCAACCATATTCTGCTCCACCTTGTCGCCATCATCGTACTCAAGCAACCACCTCCAGCACAGTACCAACTTGGGGCCAACTGAAACATCTCACTCAGCAAGCTGAAGAATTAATAGAAAGGGGAAGATATGAGGCCATTCCTATGGTAAAGTTTGTGGCTTTGCTTGCTGTGTTGGCTTATCAGCCGAGGCCCTCCAACACGGGAAAGTTTCACTGGGCCTATTTGCCTAATCCACCTTCTTTTCAGCCTGTTGATTGGATGAATGAGCCCATTCGTGTTTTTGTTAATGATACACTTCTTTTGGGAGGGGCTTCTATCTATCCTAATAATGTTAAAACAGTGGTCAGCACTCCCTTTAATTTTTCAGGTGTGTCTATCTATCCACCTATTTGCTTTGCCATACCTTCCTGTTTACAAGGATCAGCTCCAGTTTTGAATGGATGCGTTAGCACTTCCTTGAAAGGCATGCTTACTGATTCTCTGAGAAGCAACGGCAAGAGAGACTTTTGGTCTTTACAGCTGCTGTTGCCAGGGGTGCAAGAAAGACTATTTGATGCCTTAAAAAAGGAAGCCCCTCATTTAAAGGACTATCTGAGCTGTGCACTCCCCACTACAGAATCTGATGAACAAGAACTGCAGGTCTGGGAAAGCATAAGCAGAACTTCTGTCTTTCCTCATTGGAAAGAATGCTTGTATGCCCTAAGGTCACTTATTCCCATTGTTGCCACCAGACATTTTCTGATCGAATGGGGGTGCCCCTATCGTTTAGATCAATGATTGAAGTTGATTTTTAAAGAACCTTATAAATCCATATGGAATGATTCATTTATCCCTTATCCTTCAGCAATTATTAGATGGCATGTTAATTGATGTGTTCCTTCTTTAGTGAGTTTCAGTGGAACAGGTCCCATGCAGCCTGAATTATGGAGAGCACTGGCTGCTATGGCACCTCTGACTTTACAGAGACCTTTAAATGAACAAAGATATATTGTATGGGTCTGCATGAATTCTCCCTATGCCTTTTTGTTGGCCAGAAATCAGAATGATTTGGGAATTGTTGAAGGAGAAACTGTTTATAATGTTGAATGTGTGAATTGTTTTATATCAAATTGTGTTGATGGGAATGATTATAGTAATTATAAGGCTGTGATGATATAAAGCAACTACCATATTTGATGGTTCCTGTAAAATTAGAGGGACAATGGTTTGATGATTATATTTTGAAAGTTTTATATGAATTTAATAGCTTAATTTCTTGACCTAAGAGATTTGTTGCAGCTCTGGTTGTGGGAATAACTGCCTTGATTGACATAATTGCATCAGTTATGGTTTCTGCTGTTGCCCTGTCAAAAGAAGTGTAACTGCCTCGTTTGTCAATCAGCTGTCCAAAAATGTCCCTGTAGCTCTTAATAAGCAGGAAATTATAGATAAGAAAATAGAAAATAAGGTCAATGCTTTAGAAGAAGCAGTTCTGCTTATGGTGCAAGAAATTACAAACTTAAAAATTAAATTGCCTTTAAGATGCCATGCTGAATTTAAATGGATGTGTGTTACCCCTCTACAACTGAATGAGTCCATGCACTCTTGGGAATGCACTAGGAATCATATTTTAGGTGTCTGGAATCATATCAGATATTGATATTTCTAAGTTACATCAGGATATTCAGAATATGAAGCAGGTGGAGTCTGACTTTTCCTCTCAATGGCTTTCTAATTCCCTCTTTGACAATTTGGAGGGGTATCTTTCCCATGGATCCTTTTCTACAATAATGATTAATGTGGCCATGTGCTTATGCCTGTTAGTTCTGACTTGTGTAATAGCCCCATGCCAGGGGGTGCCCCTATCGTTTAGATCAATGATTGAAGTTGATTTTTAAAGAACCTTATAAATCCATATGGAATGATTCATTTATCCCTTATCCTTCAGCAATTATTAGATGGCATGTTAATTGATGTGTTCCTTCTTTAGTGAGTTTCAGTGGAACAGGTCCCATGCAGCCTGAATTATGGAGAGCACTGGCTGCTATGGCACCTCTGACTTTACAGAGACCTTTAAATGAACAAAGATATATTGTATGGGTCTGCATGAATTCTCCCTATGCCTTTTTGTTGGCCAGAAATCAGAATGATTTGGGAATTGTTGAAGGAGAAACTGTTTATAATGTTGAATGTGTGAATTGTTTTATATCAAATTGTGTTGATGGGAATGATTATAGTAATTATAAGGCTGTGATGATATAAAGCAACTACCATATTTGATGGTTCCTGTAAAATTAGAGGGACAATGGTTTGATGATTATATTTTGAAAGTTTTATATGAATTTAATAGCTTAATTTCTTGACCTAAGAGATTTGTTGCAGCTCTGGTTGTGGGAATAACTGCCTTGATTGACATAATTGCATCAGTTATGGTTTCTGCTGTTGCCCTGTCAAAAGAAGTGTAACTGCCTCGTTTGTCAATCAGCTGTCCAAAAATGTCCCTGTAGCTCTTAATAAGCAGGAAATTATAGATAAGAAAATAGAAAATAAGGTCAATGCTTTAGAAGAAGCAGTTCTGCTTATGGTGCAAGAAATTACAAACTTAAAAATTAAATTGCCTTTAAGATGCCATGCTGAATTTAAATGGATGTGTGTTACCCCTCTACAACTGAATGAGTCCATGCACTCTTGGGAATGCACTAGGAATCATATTTTAGGTGTCTGGAATCATATCAGATATTGATATTTCTAAGTTACATCAGGATATTCAGAATATGAAGCAGGTGGAGTCTGACTTTTCCTCTCAATGGCTTTCTAATTCCCTCTTTGACAATTTGGAGGGGTATCTTTCCCATGGATCCTTTTCTACAATAATGATTAATGTGGCCATGTGCTTATGCCTGTTAGTTCTGACTTGTGTAATAGCCCCATGCCTTTTCAGAATACTCAACCAAAGTGTTCTGCTCTATCTACTGAGTTCCATACCTATGCTCTAAAAAAAAAGGGGGGGGGGGAGATGTCGGGAGCTGCGTTAGGCATTACTGACAAAAGGGAGGCACAGCCCCAACCCCCTCTCTTTGTCCCACAGGCATGGACCCGAAATTAGGCCTTGTGATTCTGACTTGTTTTTTCCTCTCTTCGGCTGAGTTGACTGAAAAGGAATATTATGGTGCTTACTGTTCTTGAAAGGAGCATGAGAAGGCACAAAGCCTTCTGCAGCTGTGCTCAGAGAATAATTCATAAAGTTAATCATTGACATTTGTTCAAGGACTTTTACAAAAGAGTGTTCCAGGATGAGCACATAGGCCACAGCTTGAGGCCATGGGAGGGATTGCTATCTGAAGCCTATTTGTGAGGAAAATGTTTAGGGCAAAAGAGTTTACTGAATTTAGGGCTTAGGAATAATTAAAATAGTTAGAAGTTAAAGATTTAAAGAATGTTGTAGTGTTAGCATATTTTACTATAGCTTATAGAGGTTAGGAATTTTAGAGATACTAATAGCTAGAAGCCTTTTTAAGAGATAGTGAGCTCAGGATGTTAGGGTCAAACAGGATTTAGAAAGATAAGAAATAAACTGAGGAATGTAGCATGAGTTACAATGTAATCACAAGTTAACTATAGGACACATAAGAGGCAGTAGATAATAGATAGTAAAGCTGATTCCGAGAGAATCACTGAAGCAGGAACTCTGTTTGAAGGGCAACAATTATTTATGGAGATAATAAATCTGGATGAGGGGGAACTGAAAATGTCAAACCTCTGACCTAATGCTTTTGTGAAAGTATAAAAGAAAATCTTAAACTTGAAATAAATGTGCAGTCCAAAAAAATTGAGAGGTTGCATCATTACTTGCTGACACCGTCCCTCCCTTCAGGTTGAATTCCTGGCTGCTGGAGCTGGACTCCGGCACCTGTTCCTCTGGTTGTTTACTTTCCAAATTTATCTTATCTTGTCTCAGGTATTATTCACCGAAGGGTTCACAAAGTCTGTAGACAAGGCATTTCAGAAAACTCTGCTCAGTGTTCATCCAGCTATCTGAAGGCTGGGAGGGAAACTATAGTAGCTTTCAGGAAAATCTGAGATGAAGTAGGACAGAGAGAACCAAATCATGTGCATTCCAAGAATGAAACATATGGACAATCAAGGTCCTACCATGTAGCTGCTGGCTTAGATAGTAAAGAATACGTCTGCAATGTGGGAGACCCGAGTTCAATCCCTGGGTTGGGAAGATACCCTAGAGGAGGGCTTGGCAACCCACTCCAGTATTCTTGCCTGGAGAATCGACATGAAGAAAGAGGCCTGGTGTGCTACAGTCCATGGGGTTGCAAAGATTTGAACATGACTGAGCGAGTGAGCACAAATACTGTATAGCAAAGGGAAGTATACTCAATATCCTGTGATAAAATACAATGGAAAATAGAAATAGAATACATATATATGTATACACACACAATGTGTAAACTGAATCAATTTGCTCTGCAGTAGAAATTAGCATATTTTAAATAAACTATGGCTAATGGACATGAGATTGAGCAAACTCCAGGAGATAGTAAAGGACAGGGACACCAGCTATACTGCAATCCATGGGGTCACAGAGTCAGACATGACTTAGAAACTGAACAATGAAAGTAATTTTAAAATAATAAAATTATAAAACATTTCTTGGAAAGTAAATATTTGCAAAAACATGGATGGACCTACAGATTATCATATTAAGTGAAGTAAGTCAGATCACATAAGGCAAATAATTACATCACTTATGTGGAATCAAAAATTTATAGAAATTCATTTATTTACAAAGCAGAACTAGATTCAGAGACATGGAAAACAGACCTCTGGTTACAAAAAGGGAGAGGAAGAGGGGGAAATTAGGAGTTTAGCATTGGCATATACACATGAATTCCCTGGTGTCTTAGACAGAAGAAACTGACATATCTTTTTTCAAATTTGTGTAGGAAGATGCAGCTTCAAAGTATGTGGAATAGAAACTCACATTCAAAGAAAGAACACAGCTGGAGAAATTACTCTACCAATATTCAAGATGAACTATAAAGCTCCCATAAGTTAAGTTGTGTGCTGTTGAAATGTGACAGAAAGTTTATAAATATATATATGTATAAAATTTAAATGAAAATATTAAGGTAATTCAATACAGAAAGAATAGTTTTGTGAACAAGTGCTTGATCAGCTGGATAAATTCAGTTGAGTCCCTCAGTCATGTCCAACTCTGAGACCCCATGAACTGCAGCATGCCAGGCCTCCCTGACCATCACCAACTCCAGGAGTTCACCCAAACCCAGGTCCATCAAGTCGGTGATGACATCCAGCCATCTCATTCTCTGTCATCCCCTTATCCTCCCATCTTCAATCTTTCCCAGCATCAGGGTCTTTTCAAAGGAGTCAGCTCTCTGCATCAGTTGCCCAAAATATTGGAATTTCAGCTTCAACTTCAGTCCTTTGAATGAAAACCCAGGACTGATCTCTTTTAGGATGGACTGGTTGGAACTTCTCGCAGTTCAAGGGACTCTCAAAAGTATTCTTCAACACCACAGTTCAAAAGCATCAATTCTTTGGTGCTCAGCTTTTTCACAGTCCAACTTTCACATCCATACATTACCACTGGAAAAACCATAGCCTTGACTAGATGGACCTTTGTTGGCAAAGTAATGTCTCTACTTTTTAACATGCTATCTAGGTTGGTCATAACTTTCCTTCCAAGGAGTAAGTTTCTTTTAATTTCGTGGCTGCAGTCACCATCTGCAGTGATTTTGGAGTCCAAAAAAATAAAGTCTGACACTGTTTCCACTGTTTTCCCATTTATTTCCCGTGATGTGATGGGACCAGATGCCATGATCTTAGTTTTCTGAATGTTGAGCTTTAAGCCAACTTTTTCACTCTCCACTTTCACTTTCATCAAGAAACCTCTTAGTTACTCTTCACTTTCTGCCATAAGGGTGGTTTCATCTGCATATCTGAGGTTATTGATATTTCTCCCGGCAATCTTGACACCAGCTTGTGCTTCTTCCAGCCCAGCTTTTCTCATGATGTACACTGCATATAAGTTAAATAAGAATGGTGATGATATACAGCCTTGACGCACTCCTTTTCCTATTTGGAACCAGTCTGTTGATCCATGTCCAGTTCTAACTGTTGCTTCCTGACCTGCATATAGGTTTCTCAAGAGGCAGGTCAGGTGGTCTGGTATTCCTGTCTCTTTCAGAATTTTCCACAGTTTATTGTGATCCACACAGTCAAAGTCTTGGCATAGTCAATAAAGCAGAAATAGATGTCTTTCTGGAACTCTCTTCCTTTTTCCATGATCCAGCAGATGTTGACAATTTGATCTCTGATTCCTCTGCCTTTTCTAAAATCAGCTTGAACATCTGGAAGTTCACAGTACACATATTGCTGAAGCCTAGCCTGGAGAATTTTGAGAATTACTTTACTAGCATGTGAGATGAGTACAATTGTGAGGTAGTTTGAGCATTCTTTGGCATTGCCTTTCTTTGGAATTGCAAAGAAAACTGACCTTTCCAGTCCTGTGGCCACTGCTGTGTTTTCCAAATTTGCTGGCATATGGCATGCAGCACTTTCACAACATCATCTTTTAAGATTTGAAATAGCTCAACTGGAATTCCATCACCTCCACTAGCTTTGTTCGTAGTGATGCTTTCTAAGGCCCACTTGACTTCACATTTCAGAATGTCTGGCTCAGATGAGTGATCACACCATCGTGATTATCTGGGTCATGAAGATCTTTTTTTGTACAAGTCTTCTGTGTATGTTTGCCACCTCTTCTTAATATCTTCTGCTTCTATTAGGTCCATATTATTTCTGTCCTCTATTGAGCCAATCTTTGCATGAAATATTCCCTTGGTATCTTTAATTTTCTTGAAAAGATCTTTAGTCTTTCCCATTCTGTTGTTTTCTTCTATTTCTTTGCACTGATCAGTGAGGAAGGCGTTCTTATCTCTCCTTGCTATTCTTTGGAACTCTGCATTCAGATGTTTATATCTTTCCCTTTATCCCTTGCTTTTTGCTTCTCTTCTTTTCACAGTTATTGGTAAGGCCTCCCCAGACAGCCATTTTGCTTTTTTGCATTTATTTTCCATGGGGATGGTCTTGATCCCTGTCTCCTTTACAATGTCATGAACCTCTGACCATAGTTAATCAGGCACTCTATCTATCTTATCTAGTCCCATAAATCTATTTCTCACTTCCACTGTATAATCATAAGGGATTTGATTTAGGTCATATGTGAATGGTCTAGTGGTTTTCCCTACTTTCGTCAATTTAAGTCTGAATTTGGCAATAAGGATTTCATGATCTGAGCTACAGTCAGCTCCTGGAACTGTTTTTGCTCACTGTATAGAGCATCTCCATCTTTGGCTGCAAAGAATATAATCAATCTGATTTCGGTGTTGAGAGCACCAGGCTGCAATGGCACAGGAGTGGAACTACCCCATGTCCAAGATCAGGGGCGGCAGGTGAGAGGAGCTACCAGAAATATCACTAACATCATGTAAAACCAGAAGGTAAGTGATTCATTAGTGTTCAGTTCAGTCGCTCAGTTGTGTCCAATTCTTTGTGACCCCATGAATCACAGCAAGCTAGGAATCCCTGTCCATCACCAACTACCAGAGTTCACTCAAATTCACATCGATTGAGTTGGTGATGCCATCAAGCCATCTCATCCTCTGTCATCCCCTTCTCCTCCTGCCCCCAATCCCTCTCATTGTCAGGGTCTTTTCCAATGAGTCAACTCATCGCATGAGGTGGCCAAAGTATTGGAGTTTCGGCTTTAGTAACAGTCCTTCCAATGAACAACCAGCACTGATCTTGTTTAGGATGGACTGGTTGGATTGTCTTCCAGTCCAAAGGACTCTCAAGAGTCTTCTCAAACACCACAGTTCAAAAGCATCAATTTTTCGTTGCTCAGCTTTCTTCACAGTCCAACTCTCACATCCATACATGACCACTGGAAAAGCCATAGCCTTCACTAGAAGGACCTTTATTGGCAAAGTAATGTCTCTGCTTTTCAATACGCTATCTAGGTTGGTCATAACTTTCCTTCTAAGGAGTAAGCGTCTTTTAATTTCATGGCTGCAGTCAACATCTACAGTGATTTTGGAGTCCAAAAAAATAAAGACTGACACAGTTTCCACTGTTTCCCCATCTATTTCCCATGAAGTGATGAGACCAGATGCCATGATCTTAGTTTTCTGAATGTTGAGCTTTAAGCCAACTTTTTCACTCTCCTCTTTCATGTTCATCAAGAGATCCTTTAGTTCCTCTTCATTTTCTGCCATATGGGTTGTTTCATCTGCATATCTGAGGTTATTGATATTTCTCCTGGCAATCTTGATTCCAGCTTGTGCTTATTCCAGCCCAGTGTTTCTCATGATGTACTCTGCATATAAGTTAAATAAGCAGGGTGATGATACATAGCCTTGATGCACTCCTTTTCATATTTGGAACCAGTCTGTTGTTCCATGTCCAGTTCTAACTGTTGCTTCCTATAGGTTTCTCAAGAGGCAAGTCAGGTGGTCTGGTATTCCCGTCTCTTTCAGAGTTTTCCACAGTTTGTTGTGATCCACACAGTCAAAGGCTTTGGCATACTCAATAAAGCAGAAATAGATGTTTTTTCTGGAACTCTCTTGCTTTTCCCATGATCCAGTGGAGGTTGGCAATTTGATCTCTGGTTTCTCTGCCTTTTCTAAAACCAGCTTGAACTTCTGGAAGTTCACAGTTCATGTATTGCTGAAGCCTGGCTTGGAGAATTTTGAGCATCATTTTACTAACGTGTGAGATGAGTGCAATTGTGTGGTAGTTTGAGCATTCTTTGTCATTGCCTTTTTTGGGGGATTAGAATGAAAACTGACCTTTTCCAATTCTGTGGCCACTGCTGAGTTTTCCGAATTTGCTGGCATATTGAGTTCAGCACTTTGACAGCATCAGTAGTGTTAATACTTCTTAAATTGTTACTTTACATATACAGTTAGTAATCACACGGTTCATTACTTTTAAAGTACTGATACAGAACATTACAACGTAATCTGTGTCTTTAAAAGATAATTGATAAATACGTTAACCTATTTCAATAGATGATACATTTGAGGCTGGAGGGTAAGAAATCTGTGTGCTAACACTCCATCACTAGATATTCTTTTTTGTTTGTTTGTTTGTTTGACCAGGAAACACTTATTTAAGTAATGAAAGCCATTTCTGAGGGATGAAGAGAAAATTTAATACACTTCATACACAAAATATATAAGAAAATAAAAATAATCACATTTATTCCAAGCAGGAAAAAGGGTAATTCTTTCTTGGATCAACTGCTATGAGCATATGAGTCTTTGGCTTCTCCCAATGTACTGCATATTTAAAAGTTTCTCCTTATTATTACCCAAATTGTCAGTTCTTCCTGTCTACTAGCTGCATATAGAGGCATAAAAGGAACTGAAGTTGCTTTGTGTTTTCACAGCAGTCTGATGGATGTGTTCATATATGTTTCCTCAATCAATTCTCATAAGAGACTGTGAGGCTGACATAATGTTCCCACTTGATACTAGAGGAAACATGGGTGTAAGGTGACAAGAAATGTAGCCTGGATCAAGAGCTGCAAGTAGAAAAGGCAAGACTCTAACATGGTCTTTAGATTCACCAGTCAATATATTTAACCCCTGGGGTCACCATTTCAGCATTTCATAGAAGAGTTTGTGAGTGTATGATTTCTATGGAAATTGAGGTAGGAAGGAAATGGGAGTAAAATAAAGACAAAGATAAAATGGACCTTCAATGAAAGCAGTACAGTATAGTTTTCAACATTTGGGAATTCCAGTATGTTGCACTGTGTGTAGTTGTGTCCGCGTCTGTGTATTTGTGACTGTCAATGACATTGCTTCATATATTCTTGACTCTGAAGTACTATCAGAGCATTTATACTTATTATGGTTATCAGTTCAGTTCAGTTCAGTCGCTCAGTCATGTCCAACTCTTTGCGACCCCATGAATTGCAGCACGCCAGGCCTCCCTGTCCATCGCAAACTCCCGGAGTTCACTCAAACTCATGTCCATCGAGTCGGTGATGCCATCCAGCCATCTCATCCTGTGTTGTCCCCTTCTCCTCCTTCCCCCAATCTCTCCCAGCATCAGGGTCTTTTCCAATGAGTCAACTCTTCACATCAAGTGGCGAAATATTGGCATTTCAGCTTCAACATCAGTCCTTCCAAAGAACACCCAGGACTGATCTCCTTTAGAATGGACTGGTTGGATCTCCTTGCAGTCCAAGGGACTCTCAAGAGTCTTCTCCAACACCACAGTTCAAAAGCCTCAATTCTTCGGTGCTCAACTTTCTTCACAGTCCAATTTTCACACCCATACATGACCACTGAAAAACCATAGCCTTGAGAAGATGGACCTTTGTTGGCAAAGTATTATCTCTGCTTTTGATTATAGATCATGTCAAAAGGGAGAGTTCTAATTCAACATGGTAAATTTAAACTTAACAATAGGGATGCATTTTAAGAGTTAGGAAGGGGATAAAAGTATAATCTGAACTAATTTTACACCTATCTTTCATTACTTGTTCTATTTGGGGCAGGAACCTAAAGGCATTAATTAAAGTAACTATAATAATTATTTTTATTGGTCCTTTCTTGAGAGGGAGTGCCAAGATGGCGGAGGAATAGGATGGGGAGACCACTTTCTCCCTCACAATTTCATCAAAAGAACATTTCAACGCTGAGTAAACTCCACAAAACAACTTCTGAATGCTGGCAGAGGACATCAGACACCCAGAAAAGCAGATCATTGGCTTCAAAAACAGGTAGGAAAAATATAAAAGATGAAAAAAGAGGCAAAGGAGGTAGGGAGGGAGCTCTGTCCCGGGAAGGGAATCCCGTCGCGGGAAGAGACTCGTAAGAAGAGAGGTTTCCAAACACCAGGAAACATTCTCGCTGCCGAGTCTGGGGCGAACCCTGGAAGCACAGAGGGCAGCATAAAAGGAAGGAAAAATAACTAACTAAAACCAACAGATTACGAGCCCAACAGTAACTCTCCCAGCGGAAAAACAGCGCAGACGCCTGCATCTGCCACTAACAAGTTGGGGGCTGGGCTGGGAGAGGCGGGAACCGCGGACTGCAGGGCTTTGTAAGAACCGGGCTGGGAGGTGCGGGCTTCAAAGACTCGGGCTGGAACGCCCGCCCCACGTGAGAGCAGAGGGCCCACGTGAGATCAAAGTGAACTAACTTGAGCTAGCAATCCAGACTGTGGGATAGCTACCACGCAAAATGCCCAAACATAAGACACCACCAGGACCGCGCACAGAACAAAGGACGGAACGGAAATAGCCGGCTACAGACCATCCCCCTCCGGTGACAGGCATCCAGAGACTTAAGGGCTGGAAGGGGGCAATCGCGGCCCAAAAGAGTCATTACCTACCAAAATGCAAGCAGGCTTCTTTGCTAACTAAGGCTTCTGGGGGGTTCTGGACGGTCAGCATCCCCGTGAGAGGGAACGCCAGCAGTGCACCCAGAGGACAGAGGACTGAGCAGCAGGGAAAGGCGACCAGTCGCAGCAATTGCGCTCGCCAAACTCCTGAGCTACTTGGACCTGGGAAGCGCACACAACACAGGCCCAGCCAAATACGCGCCTCTGAAGGCTACCTGAGCGCCGAGCCTGAGCGGCTTAGAGTGGAGAGCCTAGGACTGGCCTCAGATGGTTCCCCACAGAGCAACTTAGAGCCTGAACAGTGCGCACCACGAACAGGGGAAAGAAAAACGCGGATAAGACACTACAAGCACACGCCAGTAGCATTTGTATGCAGTATCCCTCCCTCTCCACAGCGCGACTGAAGCATTCTTTTTTTTTTTATGTTGATGTTATTGCGTGAATGTTTTTTCTTCCTTTTTTTTGTTTTTTTAACTTTCTTAAATTTTAAGTCCTCTATTTCTTTAATTTCTATTTTTATAACATATTATTACTTTTCACAAAGAGAGAGACCCTATTTTTAAAGCAAACGCCGTATATAGTCTTTTTGTGGTTGATGTTGTTTTTTAATAATTCTTGTGGCTTTTTTTTTTTCTTTTTTCTTTTTCTTTCTATCTTTTTTCTTTTTTTTCTTTTTTCTTCTTCGTCTGCTCCTTTTCTTTAATATTGTAATTTTGAAAATCCAATCTCTACTCCAAATTTTTAACCTTTGCTTTTTGGTATTTGTTGTCAATTTTGTACATTTAACAACCCAATCTTCAGTATCCAATTTTACCCGAGAGCAAGATTACTGGCTTGACCACTCTCTCCTCCTTTGGATCCTCCTTTTTCTCCACCAGGTGCCCTCTACCTCTTCCTGCCCCCTTCTCTTCCCTACCCAACTCTGTGAATCTCTGTGTGTTCCAGACGGTGGAGAACACTCAGGGAACTGGTTACTGGCTGGATCTGTCTCTCTCCTTTTCATTTCCCTCTTTTATCCTCCTGACCACCTCCGTCTACTTCCTCCCTCTCCTCTTCCCTGTATAATTTCGTGAACACCTCTGACCAGTCCAGACTGTGGAGCTCACATAAGGAAGTGATTACTGACTAGCTTGCTCTCTCCTCTTTTGATCACACCACATCTCATCCCAGTCACCTCTAACTAGTCCCTCACTCTTCTCTTCTCCAAGTAACTCAGTGAACCTCTCTGGGTTTCCCTCAATGCTGAGAACCCTTTCATCTTTAACCTAGATGTTTTATCATTGGTGCTGTATATCTGGAGAAGCCTTGAGGCTATTGTAAAAATAAAACTGAAAACCAGAAGCAGGAGACTTAAGTCCAAATCCCGAGAGCATCAAAGAACTCCTAAATCCAGGGAACATTAATCGATAGGAGCTCATCAAACTCCTCCATACCTACACGGAAATCAAGCACGACCCAAGGGCCAACAAGTTCCAGAGCAAGACATACCACACAAATTCTCCAGCAACACAGGAACACACCCCTGAACTTCAATATACAGGCAGCTCAAAGTTACTCCAAAGCATTGACATCGCACAACCCATTACTGGACACTTCATAGCACTCCAGAGAGAAGTAATCCAGCTCCACTCACCAGAACTCCACCACAAGCCTCCCTAACCAAGAAACTTTGACAAGCCACTGATACAACTCCACCCACAGTGAGGAAACTCCATAATAAAGAGAACTCCACAAACTCCTAGAATATAGAAAGACCATCCCAAACGCAGCAATATAACCAAGATGAAGAGACAGAGGAATACCCAGCAGGTTAAGGAACAGGAGAAAAACCCACCAAACCAAACAAAAGAGGAAGAGATAGGGAATCTACCTGAGAAAGAATTCCGAATATTGATAGTGAAAATGATCCAAAATCTTGAAATCAAAATGGAATCACAGATAAATAGCCTGGAGACAAGGATTGAGAAGATGCAAGAAAGGTTTAACAAGGACTTAGAAGAAATAAAAAAGAGCCAATATACAATGAATAATGCAATGAATGAGATCAGAAACACTCTGGAGGCAACAAATAGTAGAATATCGGAGGCAGAAGATAGGATTAGTGAAATAGAAGATAGAATGGTAGAAATAAATGAATCAGAGAGGGAAAAAGAAAAACGAATTAAAAGAAATGAGGACAATCTCAGAGACCTCCAGGACAATATGAAACGCTCCAACATTCGAATAATAGGAATCCCAGAAGAGGAAGACAAAAAGAAAGACCATGAGAAAATACTAGAGGAGATAATAGTTGAAAACTTCCCTAAAATGGGGAAGGAAATAATCACCCAAGTCCAAGAAACCCAGAGAGTTCCAAACAGGATAAACCCAAGGCGAAACACCCCAAGACATATATTAATCAAATTAACAAAGACCAAACACAAAGAACAAATATTAAAAGCAGCAAGGGAAAAACAACAAATAACACACAAGGGGATTCCCATAAGGATAACTGCAGATCTTTCAACAGAAACTCTTCAGGCCAGGAGGGAATGGCAAGACATACTTAAAGTGATGAAAGAAAATAACCTACAGCCCAGATTACTGTACCCAGCAAGGATCTCATTCAAATATGAAGGAGAAATAAAAACCTTTACAGAAAAGCAAAAACTGAGAGAATTCAGCACCACCAAACCAGCTCTCCAACAAATGCTAAAGGATATTCTTTAGACAGGAAACACAAAAAGGGCGTATAAACCCGAACCCAAAACAATAAAGTGAATGGCAACGGGATCATACTTATCAATAACTACCTTAAACGTAAATGGGTTGAATGCCCCAACCAAAAGGCAAAGACTGGCTGAATGGATACAAAAACAAGACCCCTATATATGCTGCCTACAAGAGACCCACCTCAAAACAAGGGACACATACAGACTGAAAGTGAAGGGCTGGAAAAAGATATTCCATGCAAATAGAGACCAAAAGAAAGCAGGAGTAGCCATACTCATATCCGATAAAATAGACTTTAAAACAAAGGCTGTGAAAAGAGACAAAGAAGGCCACTACATAATGATCAAAGGATCAATCCAAGAAGAAGACATAACAATTATAAATATATATGCACCCAACATAGGAGCACCGCAATATGTAAGACAAATGCTAACAAGTATGAAAGGAGATATTAACAATAACACAATAATAGTGGGAGACTTTAATACCCCACTTACATCTATGGACAGATCAACTAAACAGAAAATTAACAAAGAAACCCAAACTTTAAATAATACAATAGAACAATTAGACCTAATTGATATCTATAGGACATTTCACCCCAAAACAATGAATTTCACCTTTTTCTCAAGTGCTCACGGAACCTTCTCCAGGATAGATCACATCCTGGGCCATAAATCTAACCTTGATAAATTCAAAAAAATCGAAATCATTCCAAGCATCTTTTCTGACCATAATGCATTAAGATTAGATCTCAATTACAAGAGAAAAACTATTAAAAATTCCAACATATGGAGGCTGAACAACACACTTCTAAATAACCAACAAATCACAGAAGAAATCAAAAAAGAAATCAAAATATGTATAGAAACGAATGAAAATGAAAACACAACAACCCAAAACCTATGGGACACTATAAAAGCAGTGCTAAGAGGAAAGTTCATAGCAATACAGGCACACCTCAAGAAGCAAGAAAAAAGTCAAATAAATAACCTAACTCTACACCTAAAGCAACTAGAAAAGGAAGAAATGGAGAACCCCAGAGCTAATAGAAGGAAAGAAATCTTAAAAATTAGGGCAGAAATAAATGCAAAAGAAACAAAAGAGACTATAGCAAAAATCAACAAAGCCAAAAGCTGGTTCTTTGAAAAAATAAATAAAATTGACAAACCATTAGCCAGACTCATCAAGAAACAAAGAGAGAAAAATCAAATCAATAAAATTAGAAATGAAAATGGAGAGATTACAACAGACAACACAGAAATACAAAGGATCATAAGAGACTACTATCAGCAATTATATGCCAATAAATTGGACAACGTGGAAGAAATGGACAAATTTTTAGAAAAATACAAACTTCCAAAACTGAACCAGGAAGAAATAGAAAATCTTAACAGACCCATCACAAGCACGGAAATTGAAACTGTAATCAGAAATCTTCCAGCAAACAAAAGCCCAGGTCCAGACGGCTTCACAGCTGAATTCTACCAAAAATTTCGAGAAGAGCTAACACCTATCCTACTGAGACTCTTCCAGAAAATTGCAGAGGAAGGTAAACTTCCAAACTCATTCTATGAGGCCACCATCACCCTAATACCAAAACCTGACAAAGATGTCACCAAAAAAGAAAACTACAGGCCAATATCACTGATGAACATAGATGCAAAAATCCTTAACAAAATTCTAGCAATCAGAATCCAACAACACATTAAAAAGATCATACACCATGACCAAGTGGGCTTTATCCCAGGGATGCAAGGATTCTTCAATATCCGCAAATCAATCAATGTAATTCACCACATTAACAAATTGAAAAATAAAAGCCATATGATTATCTCAATAGATGCAGAGAAGGCCTTTGACAAAATTCAACATCCATTTATGATAAAAACTCTCCAGAAAGTAGGAATAGAAGGAACATACCTCAACATAATAAAAGCTATATATGACAAACCCACAGCAAACATTATCCTCAATGGTGAAAAACTGAAAGCATTTCCCCTAAAGTCAGGAACAAGACAAGGGTGCCCACTTTCACCGCTACTATTCAACATAGTTCTGGAAGTTTTGGCCACAGCAATCAGGGCAGAAAAAGAAATAAAAGGAATCCAAATTGGAAAAGAAGAAGTAAAACTCTCACTGTTTGCAGATGACATGATCCTCTACATAGAAAATCCTAAAGACTCCACCAGAAAATTATTAGAGCTAATCAATGAATATAGTAAAGTTGCAGGATATAAAATCAACACACAGAAATCCCTGGCATTCCTATACACTAATAATGAGAAAGTAGAAAAAGAAATTAAGGAAACAATTCCATTCACCATTGCAACGAAAAGAATAAAATACTTAGGTATATATCTACCTAAAGAAACTAAAGACCTATATATGGAAAACTATAAAACACTGATGAAAGAAATCAAAGAGGACACTAATAGATGGAGAAATATACCATGCTCATGGATTGGAAGAATCAATATAGTGAAAATGAGTATACTACCCAAAGCAATCTACAGATTCAATGCAATCCCTATCAAGCTACCAGCGGTATTTTTCACAGAACTAGAACAAATAATTTCAAGATTTGTATGGAAATACAAAAAACCTCGAATAGCCAAAGCAATCTTGAGAAAGAAGAATGGAACTGGAGGAATCAACTTGCCGGACTTCAGGCTCTACTACAAGGCCACAGTCATCAAGACAGTATGGTACTGGCACAAAGATAGAAATATAGATCAATGGAACAAAATAGAAAGCCCAGAGATAAATCCACACACATATGGACACCTTATCTTCGACAAAGGAGGCAAAAATATACAATGGAGTAAAGACAATCTCTTTAACAAGTGGTGCTGGGAAAACTGGTCAACCACTTGTAGAAGAATGAAACTAGATCACTCTCTAACACCACACACAAAAATAAACTCAAAATGGATTAAAGATCTAAACGTAAGACCAGAAACTATAAAACTACTAGAGGAGAACATAGGCAAAACACTTTCCGACATAAATCAAAGCAGGATCCTCTATGATCCACCTCCCAGAATACAGGAAATAAAAGCAAAAATAAACAAATGGGATCTAATTAAAATTAAAAGCTTCTGCACAACAAAGGAAACTATAAGCAAAGTAAAAAGACAGCCTTCTGAATGGGAGAAAACAATAGCAAATGAAGCAACTGACAAACAACTAATCTCAAAAATATACAAGCAACTTATGCAGCTCAACTCCAGAAAAATAAATGACCCAATCAAAAAATGGGCCAAAGAACTAAACAGACATTTTTCCAAAGAAGACATACGGATGGCTAACAAACACATGAAAAGATGCTCAACATCACTCATTATCAGGGAAATGCAAATCAAGACCACAATGAGGTACCATTTCACACCAGTCAGAATGGCTGCGATCCAAAAGTCTACAAGCAATAAATGCTGGAGAGGGTGTGGAGAAAAGGGAACCCTCTTGCACTGCTGGTGGGAATGCAAACTAGTACAGCCACTATGGAGAACAGTGTGGAGATTCCTTAAAAAACTGCAAATAGAACTGCCTTATGACCCAGAAATCCCACTGCTGGGCATACACACCGAGGAAACCAGAATCGAAAGAGACACATGTACCCCAATGTTCATTGCAGCACTGTTTATAATAGCCAGAACATGGAAACAACCTAGATGTCCATCAGCCGATGAATGGATAAGAAAGCTGTGGTACATATACACAATGGAGCATTAAAAAGAATTCATTTGAATTAAAAAGAATTCATTTGAATTAAAAAGAATTCATTTGAATCAGTTCTAATGAGATGGATGAAACTGGAACCTATTATACAGAGTGAAGTAAGCCAGAAAGAAAAACACCAATACAGTATACTGACACATATATATGGAATTTAGAAAGATGGCAGTGATGACCCTTATGTTGAGACAGCAAAAGAGACACAAATGTATAGAAAGGACTTTTGGACTCTGTGGGAGAGGGAGAGAGTGGGATGATTTGGGAGAATGGCATTGAAACATTTATACTATCATGTAAGAACAAAGCACAAGCCTATGTTCGATACAGGATACAGGATGCTTGGGGCTGGTGCACGGTGATGATCCAGAGAGATGATGTGGGATGGGAGGTGGGAGGGGGATTCGGGATTGGGAGCTAATATACACCCATGGTGGATTCATGTCAATGTATGGCAAAACCAATACGGTATTGTAAAGTAAAATAAAGTAAAAATAAAATTAAAATAAAAAAATAATTATTATTATTTTTATTATCATGGTCAAATCAAAGGAGTTTGCTGGCTTAACATTATTTACAACATAACATCACAATATAGGGTGTGTGTAAGAATTTGGAGGAAAAGAAAATAAGAAGTATAATCTGATCTAATCTCTACTTTGCACTTTATTAGCTCCTTGATTTTAGCAAGATCCTTAATTTATCTATTCTTCCCTTCCTGATATGTAAAATAAGAATAAATATGATGGCAGTAAACATCCTAAAGATTTTTAATGAGAATTAAATAACCAAATGAAAAAATAGTACACAGTAAGTGTTCATTAAGTTTTTTAAAATAATATTATTGAAGTATTTTTTATTTAAATTAAGGTTTATAGTATCATTAGTATTACTAATTAGCATTAGTCTCTAAGATTA
This sequence comes from Cephalophus harveyi, assembly GCA_006410635.1. Lineage (NCBI taxonomy): Eukaryota > Metazoa > Chordata > Mammalia > Artiodactyla > Bovidae > Cephalophus > Cephalophus harveyi. Next base: position 299,719 of record SJYT01003582.1, on the reverse strand, counting down.
TGTGCAAATTCCAGGCTACTATCATGCCATGCCCATGGAAATTATTCATTAAGTATATCAGCTATTATAAAACTATTGGGTTTAGGCAATTGATTTATCAATTATATTACAATAGTCCCTGTATGTTTTCCTTACTTTCCCATTACCAATGCAAAGGTACATCTAATGTCAACGAATACAAGTAGTTTGATAATGGCATTAAATTCCCTGGTTTCCATACCTTTACTGAATCTCAGTCTACTTCATCCAAGTCCATGAAAATTTTTCTATATTTTACTCTTGAGAGTCCCTTGGACTGCAAGGATATCCAACCAGTCCATCCTAAAGGAAATCAGTCCTGGGTGTTCATTGGAACGACTGATGTTGAAGCTGAAACTCTAATACTTTGGCCACCTGATGTAAAGAGCTGACTCATTTGAAAAGACTCTGATGCTGGGAAAGATTAGGGCAGGAGGAGAAGGGAATGACAGAGGATGCAATGGTTGGATGGCATCACCGACATGATAGATATGGGTTTAGGTGGACTCTGGGAGTTGGTGATGGACAGGGAGGCCTGGCTTGCTGCGGTTCATGGGGTTGCAAAGAGTCGGACATGACTGAGTGACTAAAGTGAAGTGTATGCAAGATTCCCTCTTTCTCAAAACCCTCTTCTCCACTACATTCATATTCTCATATAAATTTTTACACATATTTTTATATTCTCATACATGCATATCTAAGTAATTTTCAGTGGTTCAGAATTTTCTTTTATCAGAAAAAGTCATAAAATTTATAATACAGTATAAACTATGGATTAATTATTATTGACAGGCTTTCTAAATTCAAAGTAGCACTAATAAATTGTAACTTTTTTCAGGTAACATCATTAATTATAACTTTAGATACATAGAGAATAGAAAACACGTGACAGAGTTTATTCTACTGGGACTCATACAGGATCCAAAGATGCAAAAAGTCATATTTGCAGTGTTTTTTGTTGTCTACTTTGTGTCTACAGTAGGGAATGTGCTCACCTTGGTCACCATTACCACCAGCTCATTACTGGGGTCTCTCATGTACTTTTTCTTGGCTCAGCTCTCTTTTATTGATGTCTGCTATTCCTGTGTCAATACTCCTAAACTGATTGTAGATTCACCCTGTGAAAAGAAAACCAACTCTTTCAATGGATGCATGACCCATATCTTTGGAGAGCATTTATTTGCAGGTGCTGACATCCTGCTGACTGCAATGGCCTTTGACCAGTACATGGCCATCTGCAAGCCCTTGCACTACACGACCATCATGAACTGGCAGGTGTGTTGGTTGCTAGTGGGAGTGGCATGGGCAGGAGGCTTTCTTCATGCAACCATTCAGATCCTCTTCATCTTCAGGTTACCCTTCTGTGGCCCTAATGTCATAGACCACTTTATGTGTGATCTGAACCCTTTACTCGAACTTGCCTGCACTGATACCCACACTCTAGGACTCTTTGTTGCTGCCAACAGTGGGTTCATCTGTCTGTTAATCTTCCTCCTCTTGATTGGCACCTATACAGTCATTCTGCTCTCTTTAAGGACATGGAGCTTGGAAGTGAAGCAAAAAGCCCTCTCCACCTGTGTCTCCCACATCACGGTCATCCTCTTATTCTTTGTACCAGCATATTTGTGTACACAAGACCAGCAGCTGCTTTTCCTATTGATAAAGGTGTTGGTGTATTCTACACTGTCATAGCTCCCATGTTAAACCCCTTAATCTATACTTTGAAAAATGACCAGATGAAAAATGCAATTAGGAAATTATTTAGTAAAAAAGTGAATTTAAGTGATAAATAAAATGTGCTTGGAGCCCAATGTTCACTCAAATGATGCAAAGGTCAAATGGATATTATGAGTAAAGAAAAATTATATGATGAAGAAAAAAGAAAAAAAAACAGTAGAACTCAGAGCTTCTACAAGTACAGAAGAAGAAATGGATGGAAGAAATAAAAGAAGAATCTCACCTGGGACTTTGAAGCTTATGGGAAAAGTTCTACAAAACTGGAATTTAGTCTTACTAACTTTGTCACTGTATACAGATTAATAAACTTTTATACCAACAAAATTAAATAAATAAAATAAAACATTCAGTGATATTTAGCAGTAATCTCTAACGCTATGCAAAGACATAAGTGCTGCTATTATGCCCATTTTACATGTGAGTAAAAAAACAAAAGAGGATGATCCAAAACAGAAACCTTGGCAAAACAGTAATCAGAATCTACCTGCCTCTTAGACCATGTTCTTCACTGCTGTGATTTACTGATAGGCAGTGCAAAAGAAAGGTAATGTAATTACACCAGTTACCATTTATTGAGACAGAGACCATGCTGGAATATCTATTTATCCATCTGTCTGTCTATAGACATATATATGCATGTATATATAATAAGCTAAATATCAATAACCTCAGATATGCAGATGACACCACCCTTATGGCAGAAAGTGAAGAAGAACTAAAAAGCCTCTTGATGAAAGTGAAAGTGGAGAGTGAAAAATTTGGCTTAAAGCTCAATATTCAGAAAATGAAGATCATGGCATCCGGTCCCACGACTGCATGGGAAATAGATCAGGAAACAGTGGAAACAGTGTCAGACTTTACTTTGGGGGGTCCAAAATCACTGAAGATGGTGACTGCAGCCATGAAATTAAAAGACCCTTACTCCTTGGATGGAAAGTTATGACCAACCTAGATGACATATTCAAAGCAGAGACATTACTTTGCCAACAAAGGTCCATCTAGTCAAGGCTATGGTTTTTCCAGTGGTCATGTATAGATGTGAGAGTTGGACTGTGAAGAAGGCTGAGCGCCGAAGAATTGATGCTTGTGAACTGTGGTGTTGGAGAAGACTCTTGAGAGTCCCTTGGACTGTAAGGAGATCCAACCACTCCATTCTGAAGGAGATCAGCCCTGGGATTTGTTTGGAAGGAATTATGCTAAAGCTGAAACTCCAATATTTTGGCCACCTCATGTGAAGAGTTGACTCATTGGAAAAGACTCTGATGCTGGCAAGGATTGTGGTCAGAAGGAGAAGGGGACGACCGAGGATGAGATGGCTGGATGGCATCATGGACTTGATGGACATGAGTCTGAGTGAACTCTGGGAGTTGGTGATGGACGGGGAGGCCGGGCGTTCTGCGATTCATGGGGTCACAAAGAGTCAGACACGACTGAGGGACTGAAATGAACTGAACTGAACTGATATAGTTATCTGTTTATATTAGATTATATCTTGTTATATTATGTGTATAAATTCATTATACATAACTCAATTCCCATGTTTTTATTAGTAGCTTACAGAGAAGGCTATGGCACCCCACCCCAGTACTCTTGCCTAGAAAATCCCATGGACGGAGGAGCCTGGTAGGCTGCAGTCCATGAGGTCCCTGAGAGTTGGACATGACTCAGTGACTTCACTTTCACTTTTCACTTTCATGCAAGGAAATGGCAACCCACTCCAGTGTTCTTGCTTGGAGAATCCCACGGATGGTGGAGCCTGGTGGGCTGCCGTCTATGTGGTCACACAGAATCTGACACAACTGAAGCAACTTAGCGGCAGCAGCAGCTGCTCATTTTTACATATCATAATGGGTGGTACTACTTTGATTACATGTATTTAACTATTTTAGGAGTGTTAAACCAATGGGCCCTTTAAACTCTAAGACATAAGTAACATGATTACTCAATATCCAAATATCCTTTTAGATATTTTCTTTCAGAAAATAAAGAACAGAGAACAGTATCATTATTACCTAAAACCAGGACTGCCTAAATGCCAAGTGACATTACAAGGAAGGAAATGACAGATACATTTGAATATAGGCACAAAGATATTAAACAATATATGTGAAATCAATCAATGTATTTCATAACATCATCATGACCATGTGTTCAGTTCAGACAATGGTTGGATGGCATCACCGACATGATAGATATGGGTTTAGGTGGACTCTGGGAGTTGGTGATGGACAGGGAGGCCTGGCTTGCTGCGGTTCATGGGGTTGCAAAGAGTCGGACATGACTGAGTGACTAAAGTGAAGTGTATGCAAGATTCCCTCTTTCTCAAAACCCTCTTCTCCACTACATTCATATTCTCATATAAATTTTTACACATATTTTTATATTCTCATACATGCATATCTAAGTAATTTTCAGTGGTTCAGAATTTTCTTTTATCAGAAAAAGTCATAAAATTTATAATACAGTATAAACTATGGATTAATTATTATTGACAGGCTTTCTAAATTCAAAGTAGCACTAATAAATTGTAACTTTTTTCAGGTAACATCATTAATTATAACTTTAGATACATAGAGAATAGAAAACACGTGACAGAGTTTATTCTACTGGGACTCATACAGGATCCAAAGATGCAAAAAGTCATATTTGCAGTGTTTTTTGTTGTCTACTTTGTGTCTACAGTAGGGAATGTGCTCACCTTGGTCACCATTACCACCAGCTCATTACTGGGGTCTCTCATGTACTTTTTCTTGGCTCAGCTCTCTTTTATTGATGTCTGCTATTCCTGTGTCAATACTCCTAAACTGATTGTAGATTCACCCTGTGAAAAGAAAACCAACTCTTTCAATGGATGCATGACCCATATCTTTGGAGAGCATTTATTTGCAGGTGCTGACATCCTGCTGACTGCAATGGCCTTTGACCAGTACATGGCCATCTGCAAGCCCTTGCACTACACGACCATCATGAACTGGCAGGTGTGTTGGTTGCTAGTGGGAGTGGCATGGGCAGGAGGCTTTCTTCATGCAACCATTCAGATCCTCTTCATCTTCAGGTTACCCTTCTGTGGCCCTAATGTCATAGACCACTTTATGTGTGATCTGAACCCTTTACTCGAACTTGCCTGCACTGATACCCACACTCTAGGACTCTTTGTTGCTGCCAACAGTGGGTTCATCTGTCTGTTAATCTTCCTCCTCTTGATTGGCACCTATACAGTCATTCTGCTCTCTTTAAGGACATGGAGCTTGGAAGTGAAGCAAAAAGCCCTCTCCACCTGTGTCTCCCACATCACGGTCATCCTCTTATTCTTTGTACCAGCATATTTGTGTACACAAGACCAGCAGCTGCTTTTCCTATTGATAAAGGTGTTGGTGTATTCTACACTGTCATAGCTCCCATGTTAAACCCCTTAATCTATACTTTGAAAAATGACCAGATGAAAAATGCAATTAGGAAATTATTTAGTAAAAAAGTGAATTTAAGTGATAAATAAAATGTGCTTGGAGCCCAATGTTCACTCAAATGATGCAAAGGTCAAATGGATATTATGAGTAAAGAAAAATTATATGATGAAGAAAAAAGAAAAAAAAACAGTAGAACTCAGAGCTTCTACAAGTACAGAAGAAGAAATGGATGGAAGAAATAAAAGAAGAATCTCACCTGGGACTTTGAAGCTTATGGGAAAAGTTCTACAAAACTGGAATTTAGTCTTACTAACTTTGTCACTGTATACAGATTAATAAACTTTTATACCAACAAAATTAAATAAATAAAATAAAACATTCAGTGATATTTAGCAGTAATCTCTAACGCTATGCAAAGACATAAGTGCTGCTATTATGCCCATTTTACATGTGAGTAAAAAAACAAAAGAGGATGATCCAAAACAGAAACCTTGGCAAAACAGTAATCAGAATCTACCTGCCTCTTAGACCATGTTCTTCACTGCTGTGATTTACTGATAGGCAGTGCAAAAGAAAGGTAATGTAATTACACCAGTTACCATTTATTGAGACAGAGACCATGCTGGAATATCTATTTATCCATCTGTCTGTCTATAGACATATATATGCATGTATATATAATAAGCTAAATATCAATAACCTCAGATATGCAGATGACACCACCCTTATGGCAGAAAGTGAAGAAGAACTAAAAAGCCTCTTGATGAAAGTGAAAGTGGAGAGTGAAAAATTTGGCTTAAAGCTCAATATTCAGAAAATGAAGATCATGGCATCCGGTCCCACGACTGCATGGGAAATAGATCAGGAAACAGTGGAAACAGTGTCAGACTTTACTTTGGGGGGTCCAAAATCACTGAAGATGGTGACTGCAGCCATGAAATTAAAAGACCCTTACTCCTTGGATGGAAAGTTATGACCAACCTAGATGACATATTCAAAGCAGAGACATTACTTTGCCAACAAAGGTCCATCTAGTCAAGGCTATGGTTTTTCCAGTGGTCATGTATAGATGTGAGAGTTGGACTGTGAAGAAGGCTGAGCGCCGAAGAATTGATGCTTGTGAACTGTGGTGTTGGAGAAGACTCTTGAGAGTCCCTTGGACTGTAAGGAGATCCAACCACTCCATTCTGAAGGAGATCAGCCCTGGGATTTGTTTGGAAGGAATTATGCTAAAGCTGAAACTCCAATATTTTGGCCACCTCATGTGAAGAGTTGACTCATTGGAAAAGACTCTGATGCTGGCAAGGATTGTGGTCAGAAGGAGAAGGGGACGACCGAGGATGAGATGGCTGGATGGCATCATGGACTTGATGGACATGAGTCTGAGTGAACTCTGGGAGTTGGTGATGGACGGGGAGGCCGGGCGTTCTGCGATTCATGGGGTCACAAAGAGTCAGACACGACTGAGGGACTGAAATGAACTGAACTGAACTGATATAGTTATCTGTTTATATTAGATTATATCTTGTTATATTATGTGTATAAATTCATTATACATAACTCAATTCCCATGTTTTTATTAGTAGCTTACAGAGAAGGCTATGGCACCCCACCCCAGTACTCTTGCCTAGAAAATCCCATGGACGGAGGAGCCTGGTAGGCTGCAGTCCATGAGGTCCCTGAGAGTTGGACATGACTCAGTGACTTCACTTTCACTTTTCACTTTCATGCAAGGAAATGGCAACCCACTCCAGTGTTCTTGCTTGGAGAATCCCACGGATGGTGGAGCCTGGTGGGCTGCCGTCTATGTGGTCACACAGAATCTGACACAACTGAAGCAACTTAGCGGCAGCAGCAGCTGCTCATTTTTACATATCATAATGGGTGGTACTACTTTGATTACATGTATTTAACTATTTTAGGAGTGTTAAACCAATGGGCCCTTTAAACTCTAAGACATAAGTAACATGATTACTCAATATCCAAATATCCTTTTAGATATTTTCTTTCAGAAAATAAAGAACAGAGAACAGTATCATTATTACCTAAAACCAGGACTGCCTAAATGCCAAGTGACATTACAAGGAAGGAAATGACAGATACATTTGAATATAGGCACAAAGATATTAAACAATATATGTGAAATCAATCAATGTATTTCATAACATCATCATGACCATGTGTTCAGTTCAGTGTGGTGTTGGAGAAGACTCTTGAGAGTCCCTTGGACTGCAAGGAGATCCAACCAGCCCATTCTGAAGGAGATCAATCCTGGGATTTCTTTGAAAGGAATGATGCTAAAGCTGAAACTCCAGTACTTTGGCCACCTCATACGAAGAGTTGACTCATTGGAAAAGACTCTGATGCTGGCAGGGATTGGGGGCAGGAGGAGAAGGGGATGACCAAGGATGAGATGGCTGGATGGCATCACTGACTCGATAGACGTGAGTCTGAGTGAACTCCGAGAGATGGTAATGAACAGGGAGGCCTGGCGTGCTGTGATTCATGGGGTCGCAAAGAGTTGGACACGACTGAGTGACTGAACTGAACTGAAGTGTTATACCAATAATAAAACATTGTGTAACATTCAATAATTAATCGATGATGCTAAGTTTTTAGGATAAAGGAGAAGAATCACATGACTATTTCAATAGATACATAAAAATTGATATATTTCAATTTAGATTTATAAATAACCTGTTTGAGCATTTTCAGTGGCTTCAGTCTTGTCTGACTGTTATATCATGGACTGTAGCCTGCCAGCCTCCCTTGTTCATGGGATGTTCCCAGAAAAAATACTGGAGTGAGTTGTGATGCCCTCCTCCAGGGGATCTTCCCCACCCAGGAATCAAAGAAACATCTCCAGCATCTCCTGCATAGCAGGCAAATTTTTTACTGGTGAGCTATCAAGGAGGGCTTGAATGAAAACTATATTTTGTCAAATGAATTTTAATAAAGCAAATTACTCAAGCTTATAAAGAGCGCTTATATAAAACCCACAGCTACTATCATACTTCATGATGAAATCCCTCTAAGATTGAAAACAGGTCTTTAACTTTCAATTTCTGTTCCACATCGTAACCTAGCTAATGAAACAAGTTACAAAAAAGAAATAAGAGACATATGGATGAGAAAAGAAGTGACAATTATATAAAAATATGTTTATGAGCAAATGTCATCATGATATAAGTAGAAAATGAAAGTGCAAGTTGCTCTGTTGTGTCCAACTCTTTGTGACACCATGGACTGTAGTCCATGGAAAGAAAATATAAAGGACTCTACCAAAAATTCAGTTCAGTTAACTTCAGTTGCTCAGTCGTATCTGACTCTTTCGACTTCATGAATTGCAGCAAGCCAGGCCTCCCTGTCCATCACCAACTCCCGGAGTTCACTCAGACTCATGTCCATCGAGTCAGTGATGCTATTCAGGCATCTCATCTCTGTCGTCCCCTTCTCCTCCTGCCCCAAATCCCTCCCAGCATCAGAGTCTTTTCCAATGAGTCAACTCTTCGTATGAGGTGGCCAAAGTACTGGAGTTTCAGCTTTAGCATCATTCCTTTCAAAGAAATCCCAGGGTTGATCTACTTCAGAATGGACTGGTTGAATCTCCTTGCAGCCCAAGGGACGCTCACAAGTCTTCTCCAACACTACAGTTCAAAAGCATCAATTCTTCAGTGCTCAGCCTTCTTCACAGTCCAACTCTCACATCCATACATAACCACTGGAAAAAACCATAGCTTTGACTAGATGGACCTTTGTTGGCAAAGTAATGTCTCTGCTTTTCAATATGTTATCTAGGTTGATCATAACTTTCCATTCAAGGAATAAGCATCTTTTCATTTCATGGCTGGAGTCACCATCTGCAGTGATTTTGGAGCCCAAAAAAGTAAAGTCTGACACTGTTTCCACTGTTTCCCCATCTATTTCCCATGAAGTGATGGGACCAGATGCCATGATCTTCATTTTCTGAATGTTGAGCTTTAAGCCAACTTTTTCACTCTCCTCTTTCACTTTTATCAAGAGGCTTTTTGGTTCCTCTTCACTTTCTGCCATAAGGCTGGTGTCATCTGCATATCTGAGGTTATTGATATTTCTCCCTGCAATCTTGATTCCAGCTTGTGTTTCTTCCAGTCCAGCATTTCTCATGATGTCCTCTGCATATAAGTTAAATAAGCAGGGTGACAATATACAACCTTGACGTTTTCCTTTTTCTATTTAGAACCAGTCTGTTGTTCCATGTCCAGTTCTAACTGTTGCTTACTGACCTGCATACAGTTTTCTCAAGATGCAGATCAGGAAGTCTCGTATTCCCATCTCTTTCAGAATTTTCCACAGTTTATTGTGATCCACAGAGTCAAAGGCTTTTTGGAACAGTCAAGAAAGCAGAAATAGATGTTTTTCTGGAACTCTCTTGTTTTTTCCATGATCCAGCAGATGTTGGCAATTTGATCTCTTCTAGGCTTCCCTGGTGGCTCAGAGGTTAAAACATCTGCCTCCAGTGCGGGAGACCCAGATTCAATCCCTGGGTCGGGAAGATCCCCTGGAGAAGGAAATGGCAACCCATTCCAGTATTCTTGCCTGGAGAATCCCATGGACAGAGAAGCCTAGTAGGCTACAGTCCACGGGGTCGCAAAGAGTCGGACACGACTGAGCGACTTCACCTTCACCTTCACCGTCCTCTGTTTTCTAAAACCAGCTTGTACATAAGGAAGTTCACAGTTCACATATTGCTGAAGCCTGGCTTGGAGAATTTTGAGCATTACGTTATTAGAATGTGAGATGAGTGCAATTGTGCGGTAGTTGGAGCATTCTTTGGCATTGCCTTTCTTTGGAATTGGAATGAAAACTGACCTTTTCCAATCCTGTGGCCACTGCTGAATTTTCCAAACTTGCTGCTATATTGAGTACAGCACTTTCACAGCCTCATCTTTCAGAATTTGAAATAGCTCAACTGGAATTCCATCCTCTCCACTAGCTTCATTGATAGTGATGCTTTCTAAGGCCCACTTGACTTCACATTCCAGGATATCTGGCTTTAGATGAGTGATAACACCATCGTGATTATCGGGGTTGTGAAGGTCTTTTTTGTACAGTTCATCTGTGTATTCTTTCCACCTCTTCTTAATATCTTCTGCTTCTGTTAGGTCCATACAATTACTGTCCTTTATTGAGCCCATGTTTGCATGAAATGTTCCCTTGGTAACTCTAATTTTCTTGAAGATATCTCTAGTCCTTCCCATTTTGTTGTTCTCCTCTATTTCTTTGCACTGATCACTGAAGAAGGCTTTCTTATCTCTTCTTGCTATTCTCTGGAATTTTGCATTCAGATGCTATATCTTTCCTTTTCTCCTTTGCTTTTCACCTCTCTTCTTTTCACAGCTATTTGTAAGGCCTCCTCAGACAGCCATTTTGCTTTTTTGCCTTTCTTTTCCATGGGGATGGTCTTGATCCCTGTCTCCTGTACAGTGTCACGAACCTCATTCCATAGTTCATCAGGCACTCTATCTATCAGATCTAAGCCTTTACATCTATTTTTCGCTTTCACTGTATAATCATAAGGGATTTGATTTAGGTCATACCTGAATGGTCTAGCAGTTTTCCCTACTTTCTTCAATTTGAGTCTGAATTTTATAAGGAGTTCATGATCTGAGCCACAGTCAGCTCCTGGCCTTGGTTTTGTTGACTGTATAGAGCTTCTTCATATTTGGTTGCAAAGAATATAATCAATCTGATTTTGGTGTTGACCATCTGGTGATGTCCATGTGTAGAGTCTTCTCTTGTGTTGTTGGAAGAGGGTGTTTGTTATGACCAGTGCATTTTCTTGGCAAAACTCTATTAGTCTTTGCCCTACTTCATTCCTCATTCCAAGGCCAAATTTGCCTGTTACTCCAGGTGTTTCTTGACTTCCTACTTTTCATTCCAGTCCCCTATAATGTACTAGTAGTCACTAATGAATGTAAATGTGAAGTTGCTCAGTCGTGTCTGACTCTCTGCAACCCCATGGACTGTATCCTACCAGGCTTCTCCATCCATGGGATTCTCCAAGCAAGAATAGTATAAAGGCTTAACATTTCCTTCTCCAGGGGATCTTCCCAAAACAGGGATTGAACCCAGGTCTCCCACATTGGAGGCAGATGCTTAACTACTGAGCCACTAGGGAAGCCCTTAGTAGTCACTAAGAAAAGTTAATTAAAACAACAGGAATTTATTGCTACATGCCTCCTAGAATAACTGAATGAAAAACAGTATAGAATTAGAAGAAGGGATGCCAGCTGCAATGGACCATCCAGAAGTGTGGCCTAGAGGAGCTAACCCTCGCCCAAGGTCAGGGGCAGCAGCTGGGAGGAGCTACCCCATGTTCGAGGTCAGCGGTGCGGCCAAGAGGAGCAATCCCACATCCAAGAAGCGATGGCTGTGTGGGCACAGGAAGGCTGAGAGGAGCTACTCCATGTTCAAGGTCAGGAGGGGTGGCTGTGAGTAGATATCCCTCATCCAAAGTAAGGAGCAGCAGCTGCACTTTGCTGGAGCAGCTGTGAAGAAATGCCCCACGTCCAAGGTAAAAGAAATGCAAGTAAGATGGTAGGTGTTGCAAGAGGTATCAGAGGGTAGACACAGAAACCATAATCACAGAAAATTAAGCAATCTAATCACACAGACAAGAGCTTTGTCAAACTCAATGAAACTAAGCCATGCCATGTGGTTCCACCCAAGACAGGCAGGTCATGGTGGAGAGGTCTGAGAGAATGTGGTCCACTGGAGAAGGGAATGGCAAACCACTTCAGTATTCTTGCCTTGAGAACCCCATGAACAGTATGAAAAGGCAAAATGATAGGAAAGAGGAACTCCCCAGGTCGGTAGGTGCCCAATATGCTGCTGGAGATCACTGGAGAAATAACTCCATAAAGAATAAAGGGATGGAGCCAAACCACAAACAATACCCAGCTGTGGATGTGACTGGTGATAGAAGCAAAGTCTGACGCTGTAAAGAGCAATATTGCATAGGAACCTGGAATGTTATGTCCATGAATCAAGGCAAATTGGAAGTAGTCAAACAGGAGATGTCAAGAGTGAACATCAACATTCTAGAAATCAGTGAACTAAAATGGACTGGAATGGGTGAATTTAACTCAAATGACCATTATATCTACTACTACTGTGGGCCAGAATCCCTTAGAAGAAATGGAGTAGCCATCATGGTCAATAAAAGAGTTTGAAATGCAGTACTTGGATGCAATTTCACAAACAACAGAATGATCTCTGTTCGTTTCCAAGGCAAGCCATTCAATATCACAGTAATCCAAGTCTATGCCCCAGCCAGTAACACTGAAGAAGCTGAAGTTGAATGGCTCTTTGAAGACCAACAAGACCTTTTAGAAATAACACTTGAAAAAGATATCCTTTTCGTTATAGGGGACTGGAATGCAAAAGTAGGAAGTCAAGAAATTCCTGGGGCAACAGGCACATTTGGCCTTGGAATACAGAATGAAACAGGGCAACGGCTGATAGAGTTTTGCCAAGAGAATGCACTGGTCATAGCAAACACCCTCTTTCAACAACACAAGAGAAGATTCTACACATGGACATCACTAGATGGTCAACACTGAAATCAGATTGATTATATTCTTTGCAGTCAAAGATGGAGAAGCTTTATACAGTGAGCAAAAACAATTCAGGGAGCTGATTGTGACTCAGATCATGAACTCCTCATTGGGAAATTCAGAGTTAAATTGAAGAAAGTAGGGAAAACTACTAGACCATTCAGGTATGACCTAAATCAAATCCCTTATGATTATACAGTGGAAGTGAGAAATAGATTTAAGGGTCCAGAGCTGATAGATAGAGTGCCTGATGAGCTATGGAATGAGGTTCATGACATAGTACAGGAGACAGGGATCAAGACCATCCCCATGGAAAAGTAATGCAAAAAAGTAAAATGGCTGTCTGGGGAGGCCTTACAAATAGCTGTGAAAAGAAGAGAAGCAAAAAGCAAAGGAGAAAAAGAAAGACATAAGCCTCTGAATGCAGAGTTCCAAAGAATAGCAAGGAGAGATTTTAAAAAATCCTTCCTCAGCGATCAATGCAAAGAAATAGAGAAAAACAACAGAATGAGAAAGACTGGAAATCTCTTCAAGAAAATTAGAGATACCAAGGGAACATTTCATGCAAATATGGGCAAGCTAAAGGGCATAAATGCTATGGACCTGACAGAAGCAGAAGATTTTAAGAAGAGGTGGCAAGAATACACAAAAGAACTGTACAAAAAAGATCTTCATATATTCATGACCCAGATAGTCACGACGGTGTGATCACTCACCTAGAGCCAGACATCCTGGAATGTGAAGTCAAATGGGCCTTAGAAAGCATCACTACGAACAAAACTAGTGGAGAGGATGGAATTCCAGTTGAGCTATTTCAAATCCTAAAAGATGATGCTGTGAAAGTGCTGCACTCAACATGCCAGCAAATTTGGAAAACTCAGCCATGGCCACAGGACTGAAAAAAGTCAGTTTTCATTCCAATCCAAAAGAAAAGCAATGCCAGAGAATGTTCAAACTACCACACAATTGCACTCATCTCACATGCTAATAAAGTAATGCTCAAAATTCTCCAAGCCAGGCTTCAGCAATACGTGAACCATGGACTTACAGATGTTCAAGCTGGTTTCAGAAAAGGCAGAGGAACCAGATATCAAATTGCCAACATCCACTGGACCATGGAAAAAGCAAGAGAGTTCCAGAAAAACATCTATTTCTGCTTTCTTGACTGTTCCAAAGCCTTTGACTCTGTGGACCACAATAAACTGTGGAAAATTCTGAAAAAGATGGGAATATGAGATTACCTGACCTGCCTCTTGAGAAACATATATGCAGTTCAGGAAGCAACAGTTAGAACTCGACGTGGAAGAACAGACTGATTTCAAATAGCAAAAGGAGTACATCAAGGCTGTATATTGTCACCCTGCGTGTTTAACTTCTATGCAGAGTACATCATGAGAAACGCTGGGATGGAAGAAGCGCAAGCTGGCATCAAGATTGCCAGGAGAAATATCAATAACCTCTGATATGCAGATGACACTGCCCTTATGACAGAAAATGAAGAGGAACTAAAAAGCCTCTTGATGAAAGTGAAAGAGGATAGAGAAAAAGTTGGCTTAAAGCTCAACATTCAGAAAACTAAGATCATGTCATCTGGTCCCATCACTTCATGGGAAATAGATAGGGAAACTGGGGAAACAATGCCAGACTTTATTTTTCTGGGTACCAAAATCACTGCAGATGGTGACTGCAGCCATGAAATTAAAAGACTCCTTGGAAGGAAAGTTATGACCAACCTAGATAGCATATGCAAAAGCAGAGACATTACTTTGCCCTCAAAGGTCTGTCTAGTCAAGGCTATGGTTTTTCCAGTGGTCATGTATAGATGTGAGAGTTGGACTGTGAAGAAAGCTGAGCACTGAAGAATTGATGCTTGTGAGCTGTGGTGTTGGAGAAGACTCTTGAGAGTCCCTTGGACTGCAAGGAGATCCACCCAGTCCATTCTAAAGGAGATCAGTCCAGGGTGCTCTTTGGAAGGCTGATGCTAAAGCAGAAGCTGCAATACTTTGGCCACGTCATGCGAAGAGTTGACTCATTGGAAAAGACTCTGATGCTGGGAGGTATTGGGGACAGGAGGAGAAGGGGACAGCAGAGGATGAGATGACTGGATGGCATCATTGACTCGATGGACAAGAGTTTGGGTGATCTCCCTCTGTTGCTAATGAACAGGGGGGCCTGGTGTGCTGCAATTCATGGGGTCGCAAAGAGTCAGACATGACTGAGTGACTGAAATGAACTGAACTGAAGAACAATACTTGAGTTTGATTTAAGCCTCCTTTCAATAACTTCCATTGTGGCTTCAGAAGGTGAAGAATTCTTCTGAAATACAGGAGACCCAAGTTCAGTCCCTGTTTTAGGAAGATCCCCAGGAGAAGGAAATGACAATCCACTACAGTATTCTTGTCTCGAATATTCCATGGACAGAGGAACCTGGCGGGTTACAGCCCATGGACTTGCAGAGTCAGACCCGACTGACCAACTAAAATTTTCAAACATTTTGTGCTTTATATATCTCTCCATATGTTTAATGTTGTCTAGTGATCCTTGCTGGAGAAGGCAATGGCAACCCATTCCAGTACTCTTGCCTGGCAAATCCCATGGACAGAGGAGCCTGGTAGGCCGTAGTCCATTGGGTCGCTAGGAGTTGGACACGACTGAGGGACTTCACTTTCACTTTCATGCATTGGAGAAAGTAATGGCAACCCACTCCAGTGTTCTTTCCTGGAGAATCCCAGGGACGGGGGAGCCTGGTGGGCTGCTGTCTATGGGGTCGCACAGAGTCGGACACGACTGGAGTGACTTAGCATCAGTGCCAGCAGCAGTGATTTTTCCTGCATGATTTATCTCATGGTTCCCAGAGATAAATTATCTATATCCTATTAGATTTTATATTTACATCCATAGCCCTCTGATGAATGTGAAAAATTTGTTTGAGATTTAATTACTCTGGAAAAAATACCAATAATTTTATGCCCTCACTGCTCTAACTCTCAAGTAATCAATATGCAGTTTCCAGCAAAGTTTTAATACTGATAAAAAGATAAAGTTTTCTGTCTGAGATGTATCTTTAAGTTAACTGGAATGATGCTGGAATGATGTCATCATTGGTATTCACATGACATTCAATTTTCTTAGAGTCCAGGTTCAGATAGAGAAAAAGGACTCACATATTTTTGTTGCAAGTGCAGAGGATATAATTCCCCACCCAGAATGGGTGTTTCTCAAGCATGTCTCTTCAGAATACCTGCCTCCGAGACAAAGCCTTTCCATCAAAGGAGATAATTAATTCCAAGGAGACATAATAACATCTACAAGAGGAAGTCCTTGAACGTTTGTGGAAATCTGTTTAAATATCCATGCATTGCAGGTGAAAATTCTTTTTTATTGTTTACATCTCCAGAACAAGATTCATTAAGGTTGGAAAGATTCACTTTTATGTATTTCCACCACTCTTTCTTCTTCTTGTGTCTGGGACTACAACCATTTTATAGAAGATGATTTCTGCATAATATTCAAAATTAATCCATTCTAAATTCAATTCCCAGGTTGTCTGTGGAAGCTTTGTAGGTCTTTCTTCTAGAAGAAAATATTTAGATTTATAAAAACAATGACATGTCTACTGTGACATTCCATAAACTAACTAGTGTCTTTATGAGTATGTCATATCTTTCAAACTGAAAATTACTCAGCCCATGTGGAAGTCAATTTAAAATGGAATTACTTCTGAACACCCTCAGATATCACTAATATCTCCTAAAGATCAGAAGGTAAGTTTATTAAATGCTTATTAACAATAATTACTTTATTTATATATATATATACATAACACTTTTCAAATATAGCCACAGACCATTACATCTTCACCCTTTCCTTCAAAAGACAGTCAATATGTCTAACCTAGTTTGATAGATGAAAAATTTAAGGCTCATAGAGGTTGAGAACGGAGAAGGCAATAGCAAGCCACTCCAGTACTCTTGCCTAGAAAATCCCATGGATGGAGGAGCCTGGTAGGCTGCAGTCCATGGGGTCGCTAGAAGTCGGATGCGACTGAGCGACTTCACTTTCACTTTTCGCTTTCACACAATGGAGAAGGAAATGGCAACCCACTCCAGTGTTCTTGCCTGGAGAATCCCAGGGACAGGGGAGCCTGTTGGGCTCCTGTCTATGGGGTCGCACAGAGTCGGACACGACTGAAGCGACTTAGCAGCAGCAGCAGCAGAACGGAGAAGGCAATAGCAAGCCACTCCAGTACTCTTGCCTAGAAAATCCCATGGATGGAGGAGCCTGGTAGGCTGCAGTCCATGGGGTCGCTAGAAGTCGGATGCGACTGAGCGACTTCACTTTCACTTTTCGCTTTCACACAATGGAGAAGGAAATGGCAACCCACTCCAGTGTTCTTGCCTGGAGAATCCCAGGGACAGGGGAGCCTGTTGGGCTCCTGTCTATGGGGTCGCACAGAGTCGGACACGACTGAAGCGACTTAGCAGCAGCAGCAGCAGAGGTTGAGAAATTTAAGGGAGCCAACTCTCCATCCCTATATATTCTTATTTGCCAGGACACACTTCTTTCGATAATTTAAATTAATAATGAGAATGAAAACAAAACTCAATACACTTCACATTCAAAAAGCCACAAATGTCTTAAAAGATAAAAGTCATCCTCTTTTTATTTCAAGCAAGTACATGGATAATTCTTTCAAGGATTAACTGCTATGAATGGTATGAGTCCCTGTGGCTTCTTAAAAAAATTAACATTTTAGATGTTTCTTCCTCAATTTATTGCATGGTTAAATATGTTTCTCTGTTTTATTACTCAAAATATCAAATCTTCATATCTCTGGGTTCATAAAAAGTCATAAAAATAAGTGAAGATCCTTTGTGTTTTCACAGCAGTGTGATGGATATGTTCATATTTGTTTCCTCATTTAATTCTCATAACAGCCTGTGAGGTGGACATATTGTTCTCACTTGATACCAGGGGAGACAAGAATGTAAGGTGTCAGGAAATATACCCCAGATCAAGGAGTTTTAAGTGGGGAAAAGCAAGATTCTGATATTGTCTCTGATCCTCAAACCAATGTATTCCACCACTGGGATCATCATTTCAGCATTTTACAGAAGAGTCTGTGTATTATTTGTAAGGAAATTAAGGCAAGAAGAAAATGAGGTGAAGGAGAGGGAAAAACATCTAATCTGACTTTCAGTGAAAGCAGTACCACATAGTTATTAACATTTGGAATTACAGTGTGTTATATTGTGCATACACGTGTCTGGGTCTGTATGTATGTGTATTTTCATTGTCATTGAAACTGCTTTGCATATATTTACCTCTGAAATACTATTTAAGCAATTATAATTATTGTAGTCATGTCAAAAGGAGTTTACTAACTCAACATTGTATATTTTAGCCTAATATAAAGTATGTGTTTTAAGAATTTGCAGTAAAAAAAAAAGGTGAGAAGTATAATCTGAAATAATCTTAGATCTGCCTTTCATTAGTTGCTTGATTTGGAGCAGGATCTTTATCTTCTCTATTCTTTTATGTCCTGATGCATAAAATAAGTATAAAAATGATGGCACTAATCATCTGACAGGTTTATAATAAGGGTTAAATAACCAAATGTCTGAGAAAAAATTTTAGCACATAGTAAGTTTTCATTAAATTTTCTTAAAACAACAATTTTATTGATGTATTGTTGTTTTAAATTGAGGTCTGGCTTTCCAGGTGGTCCATGGTAAAGAATCTGCCTGCCAATGCAAAAGATGCAGGATACATGGGTTCAATCCCTGAATCAGGTAGATCCCCCATAGAAGGAAATGGCAACCCACTCCAGTATTCTTGCCTGGGAAATCCCATGGACAGAGGAGCCTGGGGACTATAATTCTTGTGTTTGCAAAGAGTCAGACATGACTGAGTATCCTTGCACTCCCACAATATTATCATTAATATTACTGCTAGCTTTAGGCTCTGAGATTATGTGCCAAATTGAGAAAAAAAATACCATTTACTGTTTGTTTTCATGTAGTACCCATGGAAATCAGTCATTATATAATTTTATTAGCTACTACAAAGTTATTGGATTTAGGTAATTGATTTAGCAACTGTATTACAGAAGCCCTTGGATTTCACTATTCTTCCATTACCACTGCATTGACAGAGTTAATATTAACTAGTCTTATAACAGGCTTATATCTGGCTTCCATCCCCTTAGTGAAATTCAGTGCACTCCATCCTAGTCCACAAAAATCTTTACTAGATCTACATACAAGATTCTCTCTCAAAACCCTCTTCTTCACTACATTCATATTCTTAGATTCTTACAGTCATATATAAGCAGTATTCAGCAGATTGAAACATTATCTTTTATCACAAAAAAAATGTCATAAGAATCTAGGCACGTGTTATTTACTAGGCAGATATGTTTAATGAACTCAAGGTTGAACTAAAACATTATCTTTCCCTCCCCCCTCCCCCAGATTATGTGGTTAACAATAACATGAGATACATGGAGAACAGGAACAACGTGACAGAGTTCATTCTACTGGGGCTGACACAGAATCCAAAGATGCAGAAAGTCATATTCATAGTCTTTTTGGTTGTCTACATTGTCTCTGTGGTAGGAAATGTGCTCACTATGGTCACCATCACTATCAGCCCATTATTGGGGTCTCCCATGTACTTTTTCCTGGCTCATCTCTCTTTTATTGATGTCTGCTATTCCTGTGTCAATACCCCTAAACTGATTGTAGATTCACTCCATAAGAAGAAAACCAGCTCTTTCATTGAATGCATGTGCCAGATCTTTGGAGAGCATTTATTTGCAGGTGCTGATGTCATCCTGCTGACTGCAATGGCCTATGACCGCTACGTGGCCATCTGCAAGCCCTTGCACTACACGACCATCATGAACTGGCAGGTGTGTTGGTTGCTAGTGGGAGTGGCATGGGCAGGAGGCTTTCTTCATGCAACCATTCAGATCCTCTTCATCTTCAGGTTACCCTTCTGTGGCCCTAATGTCATAGACCACTTTATGTGTGATCTGAACCCTTTACTCGAACTTGCCTGCACTGATACCCATATTCTAGGACTCTTTGTTGCTGCCAACAGTGGGTTCATCTGTCTGTTAATCTTCCTCCTCTTGGTTGGCTCCTATACAGTCATTCTGCTTTCTTTAAGGACACGGAGTTTGGAGGCAAGGCAAAAAGCCCTCTCCACCTTGATCTCCCACATTACAGCAATCCTCTTTTTCTTTGTGCCAAGCATATTTACTTACATGAGACCAGCAGTTACTTTACCTGTTGATAAAGCAGTTGCTGTATTCTACACTATGATAACTCCCATGTTAAATCCCTTAATCTATACCTTGAGAAATGACCAGATGAAAAATGCAATTAGGAAATTGTGTAGTAGAAAAGTGATTTCATGTGATCATTAAAATGTGCTTGTGTTCCAATGTTCATTCTACTGATGCAAATGTCAAAAAGACATTATTGGTGAACACACATAATCAGTTAAGAATATCAGTGAGATAAAGAAAATAATAACCAACAGAAATCATTGCTTCTGCAAAAAAAGAAAGTAATGCAAAAAATGATAGAATGACCTAGCAGAGAACAACTCATATTATTTAAAATGTTCTGCAAAATCGGAAATTAATTTTACTAGTTTCATCACTGTATATACATTCATAAGCTTTAATCCCAGCAAAATGAAACAAAATAGATAATTCATTGACATCTAGCAGTCATTTCTATAATAACACAAAGAGGTAGGTATTCTTTTTATTCCCATTTTAACAGGTGAGTAATAAACATAAAAGAGGATGATTCAAAACAAAAAAATTGAAGATCCAGTAATCAGGGTATAACTTCCTCTCATTCCATGTTCTTCACTGCTGTGATATACTGCCAGGCAATGTAATAGTAAGGTAATATTGTTATACTGTTACCATTTATTGAGACAACAGCAATCCTGTACTATCTATCTATCTTTCTGTCTCTCTCTATATATATGCAAATATATATTTGCTATATTTTGTATATTTAATTGGGTCTACTACTGCTAAGTCACTTCAGTCGTGTCCGACTCTGTGTGACCCCATAGACGGCAACCCACCAGGCTCCCCCGTCCCTGGGATTCTCCAGGCAAGAACACTGGAGTGGCTTGCCATTTCCTTCTCCAATGCAAGAAAGTGAAAAGTGAAAGTGAAGTTGCTCAGTCGTGTCCGACCCTCAGCGACACCATGGACTGCAGCCTTTCAGGCTCCTCCATCCATGGGATTTTCCAGGCAAGAGTACTGGAGTGGGTCGTCATTGCCTTCTCCATTAATTGGGTCTACATATTAGTATATGTACTGTCTTGTATTAAATGCATATATTCATATATATGACTAAATCACATATTTTCACTTAACTCTGTTCATTTTTTATATATCATAGTGGGTAGTAATATGTTGATTGTAACTTCATGTTATGTAACTACTTTTGAAATACAAAATGAATGGGTAATTTAAACTTGTAATGCATAAGTAACAATATTACACCATATCCAAATATCTTTTTAGCATTAAGAAACATTAAAAATAAAAAATGTGATGCATAAAAAAGCAAAAACCAAAAAAAAAAATTATGTATTTTCATGTCAGCAACTTAGGTTTATAAACCATCAGAAAAGAGGATGATTTAAATAAAGGAATAGTTTAATTCCAAACTAATTTCATTGTATTCTCTAAACAGTTCTACTCCATGAAATACTTGCAGACTTCCTAGCAATAATTTCTGCAAATAGAACAATTTTGGTTTATGATAAATGTTAAATGGATAAACATTCAGTTCAGTTCAGTCACTCAGTCATGTCCGACTCTGCGACCCCATGAATCACAGCATGCCAGGCCTCCCTGTTGGTTACCATCTCTCGGAGTTCACTCAGACTCACATCCATCGAGTCCGTGATGCCATCCAGCCATCTCATCCTCAGTCGTCCCCTTCTCCTCCTGCCCCCAAACCCTCCCAGCATCAGAGTCTTTTCCAATGAGTCAACTCTTCACATGAGGTGGCCAAAGTACTGGAGTTTCAGCTTTAGCATTATTCCTTCCAAAGAAATCCCAGGGTTGATCTCCTTCAGAATGGACTGGTTGGATCTCCTATGCATATCTGAGGTTATTGATATTTCTCCCGGCAATCTTGATTCCAGCTTGTGTTTCTTCCAGTCCAGCATTTCTGATGGTGTACTCTGCATGTAAGTTAAATAAGCAGGGTGACGATACACAGCCATGATGTACTCCTTTTGCTATTTGCAACCAGTCTGTTGTTCCATGTCCAGTTCTAACTGCTGCTTCCTGACCTGCATACAGATTTCATTATACAGATAAACATTATTAGAAAGGAAAATGAATACATTCAGTAAAATATAGGGGAAAAGAAAGCAGTATTGGAGAATAGGAAGTTTTTTCTCATCTTTTTCAGAATCTAGGAAGAATTCTAGTTATGTCTATTTTGGAAGCCACAAGTTGTTTTAATCCTGCTTATGTAAGAAAAAAAAATTGAAAGTATGTTATCACATAAAAAAAACATTTTTTACATTGATATCATCTCTGCTCTTAGAATTTATTAGTTTACGAATATTGTTTGATTTGTTATATTTTTCCTTTTTCAAATTAATTTTTTAATTTTTAAACTTTTAATTTTGTATTAGAGTATAGTCAATTAACAATGTTGTGACAGCTTCAGGTCAATAGCAAAGGGACTTAATAACAATACATATACATGTATTAATTCTTTCCCAAAATCCCTTCCCATCCAGGCTGCCATATAACATTGAGCAGAGTTACATGTGCTATTCAGTAGATCCCTGTTTGTTATCAATTTTAAATACAGCAGTGTGCATACATCCATCCTATGTACATGTTGTATTTTTCTGTTAATTTTTATTTCTAAATTTTTATTACATTTTTAATGAAAAACAGTTTTTAAAATATGTAACTCTGTCTATACAGAAAACAATTTCAGTGAAAATATTTTCCATTCATTTCTTTTGTCCTTCATTCATTAAACAACAAATATTTTTGAGCTCAAGAAATATAACAGTGGTCC
Organism: Cephalophus harveyi; assembly: GCA_006410635.1. NCBI lineage: Eukaryota > Metazoa > Chordata > Mammalia > Artiodactyla > Bovidae > Cephalophus > Cephalophus harveyi. Next base: position 276,871 of record SJYT01003582.1, on the reverse strand, counting down.
ATGGGGTTGCAAAGAGTCAGGCACTTCTGAAGTGACTGCACCTGTGCAAGTATATGACTTTGATCAGTGGACAGAGGAAAGGGAGTTTTGTGACTTTTATGCCAAGAGTTCTACAATAAACAGGCATCACTCCAAAGCAGACAGCTGCAGAACTAATAGCCCCATTCATTCTTTAAAAGAAAAAAAATCCTTGAAGGTCAGTAGAGATGGAAATCCTCCCAATTAGTACAAGTTCAGGCACTACATCTGGTTTTTCTCCTTGATTGGAAAAAGACATGTCAGATATGCAATATGTATTGATTCATGGATTTTGACCAAAGATTTGGAAGGATGTTAGGAACATGGAAAGAACGTGTTTAGAAAATTGGGCAAAACCAATTTGGTCAAAACCCCAAAATTCTAAGGTCAGTTGTTTATAATATGTAAGCAATTGTTTGAGGCACGTGGGGTAAAAATCTTGGCACAAGAAACAGGTTGGATTAAGGAGAGTATAAGGTGCCACAGGAGTCTGGTGGCCTACAGTCCATGGGGTTGCAAAAAGCTGGACACAACTGAGTGATTAACACTTTCATTGCACCAACAGGCTACTTGCAATGGGCCTAAAATTTCCAAAGTAAAACCTTTCAAGATAGATTCAATCATTACAGCTGAATTCAATCATAAGTAGGTTGTTTAAAAGAATTGAGAGAGTAAGGAAAATATATTGCATGAAGAGTAAGAAGCAGCTTGAAAAATAACAAATTGTAATCAAAAAAAGGCACTTTCAAAAAAATTTAAATACAGTAATTTTTTTTCAGCTGTTGGAAGAAAATAAACAACTGTAAATAAAACATATGGTGGTGTTCCTATCTTTAAGATTTAAGAATAACTGTAGAAAAGTTACTTGTATACATGCTGTATCACAAATGTATCATGGAAATTATAATTTGGGGGTTCATACTACACACAACTATTGAAAGCAAAACATCAAATACAGTTAAATGATTTGAGAACCAAAAAAAAGAAAAAATGGTGACAGTGCTTAGAAATTTAATCAAAAGACCATGTGTGTGTGAAGGAAGGGCCCATCGATGGATCTTATGGTTTTCAGTGACCAGAGCCTGGATACCGATCAGGTCAAACAGGGGTCTCCAAGGTCCTTGCTTCCTTCTAAGAAAAACCTTAAGTCTTTTCTTTGTTCCCAAGGAAAGAGTTCTTGGGGAAACAATAGTTACTTTCAGAGAGTTTTCTCCATCTGCCATTCCCCTTCTATAGCTGTTGAAACCTATAAAAGGTTACTTTAAGGAAATTTTTTTTTTTTTTTACTTTTTTTTACTTTACAATACCGTATTTGTTTTGCCTTACATTGACATTTATCCACCATGGGTGTATATGAGCTCCCAATCCTGAATCCCCCTCCCACCTCCCACCCCATATCATCTCTCTGGATCATCCCCATGTACCAGCCCCAAGCATCCTGCATCCTGCATCGAACATAGGCTGGTGCTTCATTCTTACATGATAGTATACACGTTTCAATGCCATTCTCCCAAATCATCCCACCCTCTCCCTCTCCCACAGAGTCCAAAAGTCCGTTCTATACATCTGTGTCTCTTTTGCTGTCTCGCATACAGGGTCATCATTACCATCTTTCTAAATTCCATATATATGTGTCAATATACTGTATTGGTGTTTTTCTTCCTGGCTTACTTCACTCTGTATAATAGGTTCCAGTTTCATCCATCTCATTAGAACTGATTCAAATGAATTCTTTTTAATGGCTGAGTAATATTCCATTGTGTATATGTACCACAGCTTTCTTATCCATTCATCTGCTGATGGACATCTAGGTTGTTTCCATGTCCTGGCTATTATAAACAGTGCTGCAATGAACATTGGGGTACATGTGTCTCTTTCAATTCTGGTTTCCTCGGTGTGTATGCCCAGCAGTGGGATTGCTGGGTCATAAGGCAGTTCTATTTGCAGTTTTTTAAGGAATCTCCACACTGTTCTCCATAGTGGCTGTACTAGTTTGCATTCCCACCAACAGTGTAAGAGGGTTCCCTTTTCTCCACACCCTCTCCAGCATTTATTGCTTGTAGACTTTTGGATCGCAGCCATTCTGACTGGTGTGAAATGGTACCTCATTGTGGTCTTGATTTGCATTTCTCTGATAATGAGTGATGTTGAGCATCTTTTCATGTGTTTGTTAGCCATCCGTATGTCTTCTTTGGAGAAATGTCTGTTTAGTTCTTTGGCCCATTTTTTGATTGGGTCGTTTATTTTTCTGGAATTGAGCTGCATGAGTTGCTTGTATATTTTTGAGATTAGTTGTTTGTCAGTTGCTTCATTTGCTATTGTTTTCTCCCATTCAGAAGGCTGTCTTTTTACCTTGCTTATAGTTTCCTTTGTTGTGCAGAAGCTTTTAATTTTAATTAGATCCCATTTGTTTATTTTTGCTTTTATTTCCAGTATTCTGGGAGGTGGATCATAGAGGATCCTGCTGTGATTTATGTCGGAAAGTGTTTTGCCTATGTTCTCCTCTAGGAGTTTTATAGTTTCTGGTCTTACGTTTAGATCTTTAATCCATTTTGAGTTTATTTTTGTGTGTGGTGTTAGAAAGTGATCTAGTTTCATTCTTCTACAAGTGGTTGACCAGTTTTCCCAGCACCACTTGTTAAAGAGATTGTCTTTACTCCATTGTATATTCTTGCCTCCTTTGTCGAAGATAAGGTGTCCATAGGTGTGTGGATTTATCTCTGGGCTTTCTATTTTGTTCCATTGATCTATATTTCTGTCTTTGTGCCAGTACCATACTGTCTTGATGACTGTGGCTTTGTAGTAGAGCCTGAAGTCAGGCAGGTTGATTCCTCCAGTTCCATTCTTCTTTCTCAAGATTGCTTTGGCTATTCGAGGTTTTTTGTATTTCCATACAAATCTTGAAATTATTTGTTCTAGTTCTGTGAAAAATACCGCTGGTAGCTTGATAGGGATTGCATTGAATCTGTAGATTGCTTTGGGTAGTATACTCATTTTCACTATATTGATTCTTCCGATCCATGAACACGGTATATTTCTCCATCTATTAGTGTCCTCTTTGATTTCTTTCATCAGTGTTTTATAGTTTTCCATATATAGGTCTTTAGTTTCTTTAGGTAGATATATTCCTAAGTATTTTATTCTTTTCGTTGCAATGGTGAATGGAATTGTTTCCTTAATTTCTTTTTCTACTTTCTCATTATTAGTGTATAGGAATGCAAGGGATTTCTGTGTGTTGATTTTATATCCTGCAACTTTACTATATTCATTGATTAGCTCTAGTAATTTTCTGGTGGAGTCTTTAGGATTTTCTATGTAGAGGATCATGTCATCTGCAAACAGTGAGAGTTTTACTTCTTCTTTTCCAATTTGGATTCCTTTTATTTCTTTTTCTGCCCTGATTGCTGTGGCCAAAACTTCCAGAACTATGTTGAATAGTAGCGGTGAAAGTGGGCACCCTTGTCTTGTTCCTGACTTTAGGGGAAATGCTTTCAGTTTTTCACCATTGAGGATAATGTTTGCTGTGGGTTTGTCATATATAGCTTTTATTATGTTGAGGTATGTTCCTTCTATTCCTACTTTCTGGAGAGTTTTTATCATAAATGGATGTTGAATTTTGTCAAAGGCCTTCTCTGCATCTATTGAGATAATCATATGGCTTTTATTTTTCAATTTGTTAATGTGGTGAATTACATTGATTGATTTGCGGATATTGAAGAATCCTTGCATCCCTGGGATAAAGCCCACTTGGTCATGGTGTATGATCTTTTTAATGTGTTGTTGGATTCTGATTGCTAGAATTTTGTTAAGGATTTTTGCATCTATGTTCATCAGTGATATTGGCCTGTAGTTTTCTTTTTTGGTGACATCTTTGTCAGGTTTTGGTATTAGGGTGATGGTGGCCTCATAGAATGAGTTTGGAAGTTTACCTTCCTCTGCAATTTTCTGGAAGAGTCTCAGTAGGATAGGTGTTAGCTCTTCTCGAAATTTTTGGTAGAATTCAGCTGTGAAGCCGTCTGGACCTGGGCTTTTGTTTGCTGGAAGATTTCTGATTACAGTTTCAATTTCCGTGCTTGTGATGGGTCTGTTAAGATTTTCTATTTCTTCCTGGTTCAGTTTTGGAAGTTTGTATTTTTCTAAAAATTTGTCCATTTCTTCCACGTTGTCCAATTTATTGGCATATAATTGCTGATAGTAGTCTCTTATGATCCTTTGTATTTCTGTGTTGTCTGTTGTAATCTCTCCATTTTCATTTCTAATTTTATTGATTTGATTTTTCTCTCTTTGTTTCTTGATGAGTCTGGCTAATGGTTTGTCAATTTTATTTATTTTTTCAAAGAACCAGCTTTTGGCTTTGTTGATTTTTGCTATAGTCTCTTTTGTTTCTTTTGCATTTATTTCTGCCCTAATTTTTAAGATTTCTTTCCTTCTATTAGCTCTGGGGTTCTCCATTTCTTCCTTTTCTAGTTGCTTTAGGTGTAGAGTTAGGTTATTTATTTGACTTTTTTCTTGCTTCTTGAGGTGTGCCTGTATTGCTATGAACTTTCCTCTTAGCACTGCTTTTATAGTGTCCCATAGGTTTTGGGTTGTTGTGTTTTCATTTTCATTCGTTTCTATACATATTTTGATTTCTTTTTTGATTTCTTCTGTGATTTGTTGGTTATTTAGAAGTGTGTTGTTCAGCCTCCATATGTTGGAATTTTTAATAGTTTTTCTCTTGTAATTGAGATCTAATCTTAATGCATTATGGTCAGAAAAGATGCTTGGAATGATTTCGATTTTTTTGAATTTATCAAGGTTAGATTTATGGCCCAGGATGTGATCTATCCTGGAGAAGGTTCCGTGAGCACTTGAGAAAAAGGTGAAATTCATTGTTTTGGGGTGAAATGTCCTATAGATATCAATTAGGTCTAATTGTTCTATTGTATTATTTAAAGTTTGGGTTTCTTTGTTAATTTTCTGTTTAGTTGATCTGTCCATAGATGTAAGTGGGGTATTAAAGTCTCCCACTATTATTGTGTTATTGTTAATATCTCCTTTCATACTTGTTAGCATTTGTCTTACATATTGCGGTGCTCCTATGTTGGGTGCATATATATTTATAATTGTTATGTCTTCTTCTTGGATTGATCCTTTGATCATTATGTAGTGGCCTTCTTTGTCTCTTTTCACAGCCTTTGTTTTAAAGTCTATTTTATCGGATATGAGTATGGCTACTCCTGCTTTCTTTTGGTCTCTATTTGCATGGAATATCTTTTTCCAGCCCTTCACTTTCAGTCTGTATGTGTCCCTTGTTTTGAGGTGGGTCTCTTGTAGGCAGCATATATAGGGGTCTTGTTTTTGTATCCATTCAGCCAGTCTTTGCCTTTTGGTTGGGGCATTCAACCCATTTACGTTTAAGGTAGTTATTGATAAGTATGATCCCGTTGCCATTCACTTTATTGTTTTGGGTTCGGGTTTATACGCCCTTTTTGTGTTTCCTGTCTAAAGAATATCCTTTAGCATTTGTTGGAGAGCTGGTTTGGTGGTGCTGAATTCTCTCAGTTTTTGCTTTTCTGTAAAGGTTTTTATTTCTCCTTCATATTTGAATGAGATCCTTGCTGGGTACAGTAATCTGGGCTGTAGGTTATTTTCTTTCATCACTTTAAGTATGTCTTGCCATTCCCTCCTGGCCTGAGGAGTTTCTATTGAAAGATCTGCAGTTGTCCTTATGGGAATCCACTTGTGTGTTATTTGTTGTTTTTGCCTTGCTGCTTTTAATATTTGTTCTTTGTGTTTGGTCCTTGTTGATTTGATTAATATGTGTCTTGGGGTATTTCACCTTGGGTTTATCCTGTTTGGAACTCTCTGGGTTTCTTGGACTTGGGTGATTATTTCCTTCCCCATCAATGGATCTTATGGTTTTCAGTGACCAGAGCCTGGATACCGATCAGGTCAAACAGCCGTCTCCAAGGTCCTTGCTTCCTTCTAAGAAAAACCTTAAGTCTTTTCTTTGTTCCCAAGGAAAGAGTTCTTGGGGAAACAATAGTTACTTTCAGAGAGGTTTCTCCATCTGCCATTCCCCTTCTATAGCTGTTGAAACCTATAAAAGGTTACTTTAAGGAAATTTTAAAATCTCACATTCATGGATTAAACAATTAGTATAATTAAGATAACATAATTCCTCACAGTGATCTGGAGACTCAATATAATTTCCATCTAGATACTAATAGTATTCTTTTTTTTTTTTTCCAGAAAGAAAACATTGATCCTAAAATTCATAAGGCACTCCAAGAAACCTTAAATAGCTAAAAGGTCTTGAAATAGTTTTGAAATGTTCTTTATTAAGAACAAACTGGGAGGACTCACACTTCTTGCTGAACTTACTAAAAGCTACAGTAATTAAAACAATGTATTAGAATGAGACGACAAAGATCAAAAGAATAGAAATAAAAGTCCAGAAATAACCCTTATATCTATTGACAGTTGTTTTTTCACAAGGTTGCCAACACCATTCCATAGGAATTGAATAGTATATATACACGTAGTACTGAAAAACTTTTGTATCAAAATGAAAAAAAAAATGAATTTGGGACCCTACCTCACACCATAAATGGATACTAACTCAAAAGAGATCAAATATCAGATGCACATCTAAAAATATAAAATTCTTGGTAGGGAGAAATATTCATAACCTTGGATAAGCCACAAATAGCACAAGGAAAATAGAAGAATTAGATTTGATTAAAATTAAAAACTTGTGCATCAAGGGACACTATCAAGAAAATGAAAGCTAGAAGCACTATTGATGGTAATGTAAAATAGTGATAAGATGTTGGTCCTCGCTATTGTTTTGTTCATTTACTTTTCATTTATTTATTTTTCCTCTGATCTTTATGATTTCTTTCCTTCTATTAACTTTGGTATTAAACAAATTAAAGTAAATGAAATATGCTAAGTTATTTAATAATAATTCACCATGATCATATGTAGGTTATACCAGGAATAAAATATTATTTGAAGTGAAAAACATAATCAATTATATTCACTAAATTAACAGAATAAACGAGGATAATAACATCATTTCAGCTGTTGTTGTTCAGTTGCTAAGTTGTGACTTTTTGCAATCATTTCAATAGATGAATACAAATTAATACACTTCTATTTGTATTTATGGATGAAAATATTTATGAATAAATATCCCACAAGATAGTTATTACTAAATAAGGAAAGGAAAAGTGTTTACTCAACCTGATAAAAAAGGCATTGGTGTAAAAACTATAGCCACCCTCATACTTAATGATTAATTCTCTCTCAAGATTGGAAATGAGTCTCTCCTTTCCAAATTCTGATCTGCATTATAAGACTCCAGCCATTGCAACAAAGTAAGAAAAAAAAAAGGGGGGACACACAGATGGGTAGAGAAGAGCAAGATCATGCAAACACATTTGTGGGCAGATAACATCCCTATATAGGTAAAAATTGTGAAGAGCTCTACAAAAAATAAAATAGACCTAAGCAACTAACTAAACAAGGTCACAGGATAGAATTTCAACACAAAATGTCAAATGGATTTCTATAAAAGCAATTAAAAATTGAAAGTAGAAACAAAATGTTATATAAAATACTATAAAACATGAACTTTGATGAGCATATTATGAGCATTGTTAAAACTATAGTCAAGATTTATATATGAATAAAATACTATTGAAAGTAAATATCTAAGTAAAGAGATATATATGCTATGTTGATAGATTAACAGATTCAATATGTTTACCATAATTTTATAATTTTAAAGAAATTCCAATAAATATAGCCCACTGATATTTGAAGAAACTAAAAATAATGTTTTGAAATTTATACTGAAATATAAATTTTAAAAGAAACAGGGATGAAAAAGAACTTTCAAGAATGAAATTGGAAAATAATTCTACCAAAATCGAAGACTTAGTATAAACCTCTCATAAACATGTTGTATAGTATTGAAGCAGAATATACATAAAAAATGTAAGCATAGAGATTCTTTTTAAAAAAGACATCAAGTTAATTCAATGCAAAAGAAGAGACTATTCAACAAATGCTGATTTTGCACAAGTGGTTATTTATAATGTCTGGTCTTAAAAATTGATCTGCCTCCACATCAGGTATTTTTGTTCTAGAATTTTTCCAGGCTTAAGTTTAACATCCAGTTACTTGACATTTTCCATTAATTTTTGCATAAAATAGTGGTTGAAGTTCATTGTTTTCTTATATGGATTATCTAGAATATATAATAGTGATAATTAGCATTGTTCCTAAGAAAATGTAAAGATGTTTTTATAGGTACATTGTGGAGAAGGAAATGGCAGCCCACTCCAGTATTCTTGCCTGGAAAATCCCATGGAAAGAGGAAGCTGGTGGGCTACAGTTCATGAAGTTGCAAAGAGTTGAACACTGCTGAGGACAGACACTGCTGCTGCTGCTGCTGCTAAGTCGCTTCAGTCGTGTCCGACTCTGTGCGACCCCATAGACAGCAGCCCACTAGGCTCCCCCGCCCCTGGGATTCTCCAGGCAAGAACACTGGAGTGGGTTGTCATTCCTTCTCCAAGGCATGAAAGTGAAAAGTGAAAGTGAAGTCACTCAGTCATGTCGACTCTTAGTGACCCCATGGACAGCAGCCCACCGGGCTCCTCTGTCCATGGGATTTTCCAGGCAAGAGTACTGGAGTGGGGTGCCATTGCCTTCTCCAAGGACAGACACACATAGTTACTTTTTATTTATATGCTATGCATGCGTGTGTATATATACATATATATATAATGTAACTATATTTATATATAAAAGTTTATGTGTACAATTTTATATACTACATAAATTTGTGTGTGTATGTATGTGTGTGTGTATATATATATATATATATAAATAGTCATGTCCGATCTTTGCGACCCCATGGACTGTAGCCTACCACATTCTCCGCCCATTGGATTTTCCAGGCAAGAGTACTGGAGTGGGTGCCATTTCCTTCTCCAGGGGATCTTCCTGACCCAGGGATCGAACCTGGGTCTCCCACATTGTAGGCAGATGCTTTACCATCTGAGCCACCAGGGAAGTCATATATATATATATATCTGTACCTATATCTAGAATATGTAAGCCATCTTTACAACAACTTAGTAATAATAAACTCAGATATCATTCTTAAATTGTGCAAAACATTTGAAAAGAAACTTCCAGGGGGAAAAGAAACAGATACATGAATGGCCAATAGAATATTTTTTTAAATGTTCGACATCATTAGTCATCAAGGAAAACAAACTAAAACCTTAATAATCTATCACTGCACATGTCCTAAAATGACTAAAAGGGGGAAAAAACATCATGCATAGTGATAAGAATGGTGAACAGTTCTTCTGTTTGAATTTTTTTTTTCAATTTAAATTTTATTTTTTTACTTTACAATACTGTATTGGTTTTGCCATACATTGACATGAATCCACCACAGGTGTACATGAAATCCCAACCCTAAACCCCCCTCCCACTACCCTCCCCATATCATCTCTCTGGGTCACCCCAGTGCACCAGCCCCAAGCATCCTGTATCCTATATCAAACCTAGACTAGTGATTAGTTTCTTACATGATAGTGTACATGTTTCAATGCCATTCTCCCAAATCATCCCACCCTCTCCCTCTCCCACAGAGTCCAAAAGTCTGTTTTTTGCATGTGTCTCTTTTGCTGTCTCGCATATAGGGTTATCATTACCATCTTTCTAAATTCCATATATATGTGTTAGTATACTGTATTGGTGTTTTTCTTTCTGGCTTACTTCACTCTGTATAATCAGCTCCAGTTTCATCCACCTCATTAGAACTAATTCAAATGTATTCTTTTTAATGGCTGAGTAATACTCCTTAGTATATATGTACCACAGCTTTCTTATCCATTCGTCTGCTGATGGACATCTAGGTTGCTTCCATGTTCTGGCTATTATAAACAGTGCTGCAATGAACATCGGCGTACACGTGTCTCTTTCAATTCTGTTTGAATTTAGAACTCCCTAATTGAGCTTTAAATATCTCTCCACATGTTTAATGTTGCCTAGGATTCCATAATGATCATGACATGGATTCCTGAGATGATTTATCTGGAGCCTTTTATAGTTTCTGTTTATTCTAAAAGTGCTATGATAATTGCAAAAAACTGGTTTGACATCAAGTATTTTAAAACCACTGCCATTATTATGTCTTCATTGCTTTTGTCTCTCTTGACAATTAATACCAGGTTTCCAGTAATACCTTAGTATGGATAAGATGAAAGTTTTATTTCCAAGATGATTGCACAGGTTAACTACATCATAAGCTGCCAGGCTGGAATTAAGCCATCCTTGCTATTCACAGGACATCAGCCTTCTTAGAAAGTTTGGTTCAGATAGAATAAGGGGACTCACATGTTTTGGTTGCAAGCAGGGAATACAATTCCCCACTCAGGAATGAGAGTCTGCATGCCTCCAGAATACCTGCTTCTAAGACAAAGCTTTAACATCAAACTGAACTGAACTGAACTGAAGTCGCTCAGTCGTGTCCAATTCTTTGCGACCCAAACTCTCCCACAGAGTCCAAAAGTCTGTTTTTTGCATGTGTCTCTTTTGCTGTCTCGCATATAGGGTTATCATTACCATCTTTCTAAATTCCATATATATGTGTTAGTATACTGTATTGGTGTTTTTCTTTCTGGCTTACTTCACTCTGTATAATCAGCTCCAGTTTCATCCACCTCATTAGAACTAATTCAAATGTATTCTTTTTAATGGCTGAGTAATACTCCTTAGTATATATGTACCACAGCTTTCTTATCCATTCGTCTGCTGATGGACATCTAGGTTGCTTCCATGTTCTGGCTATTATAAACAGTGCTGCAATGAACATCGGCGTACACGTGTCTCTTTCAATTCTGTTTGAATTTAGAACTCCCTAATTGAGCTTTAAATATCTCTCCACATGTTTAATGTTGCCTAGGATTCCATAATGATCATGACATGGATTCCTGAGATGATTTATCTGGAGCCTTTTATAGTTTCTGTTTATTCTAAAAGTGCTATGATAATTGCAAAAAACTGGTTTGACATCAAGTATTTTAAAACCACTGCCATTATTATGTCTTCATTGCTTTTGTCTCTCTTGACAATTAATACCAGGTTTCCAGTAATACCTTAGTATGGATAAGATGAAAGTTTTATTTCCAAGATGATTGCACAGGTTAACTACATCATAAGCTGCCAGGCTGGAATTAAGCCATCCTTGCTATTCACAGGACATCAGCCTTCTTAGAAAGTTTGGTTCAGATAGAATAAGGGGACTCACATGTTTTGGTTGCAAGCAGGGAATACAATTCCCCACTCAGGAATGAGAGTCTGCATGCCTCCAGAATACCTGCTTCTAAGACAAAGCTTTAACATCAAACTGAACTGAACTGAACTGAAGTCGCTCAGTCGTGTCCAATTCTTTGCGACCCAATGGACTGTAGCCCACCAGGCTCCTCCGTCCATGGGATTCTCCAGGCAATACTGGAGTGGGTTGCCATTTCCTTCTCCAGGGGATCTTCCCAACCCAGGGATTGAACAGAGGTCTCCCGCATTATAGGCAGACGCTTTAAGCTCTGAGCCACCAAAGCAGATAATTAATTTACTGGAGAGAAAATAGCATCTACAAGACAAGAACGTTTATGGAAATCTCTTTAAATATCCATGCATCACGGATGAAAATCTCTTTTCTGTTTTCATCTCCAGAGCAAGATTCATCAAGGGTGCAATGACACATTTGCATATGTTTTCAACACTCTTTCTGCCTCCTGTCTGCAGGACTAAAACTACTTGTTTTGGCCATTTCCCCATAATGTTTCAAGCTAATGCATTCTAAATTCAAGCCCCGGATTTTCTTCGTAAACATTGTGAGTCTTTAGGCTAGAAGAAAAGACTGAGACTTATAAAAAGGATAATATTTCTACTGTGAATAATCTGAGCAGGGTCTTTTGGAATATGTCATATCTTTCATACTGAAAGCTACTTATCCCAAGTTGAGGCAGGATGATTTGAAAATGGAATTAGTTCTGAACACTTTGAAAATAATTAATATCTTCTAAGACCAGAAGGTAAGTTGTTTGATAGTGTCGATCATAGAGCTTGTGATTTTCTGTATACAGTAATCATTCTGTTTCAACAGTTTTCAAATATAGTAATAGAGCATTTTAACTTCACCCCATTCTTCAATAGGTAGTTTGTAAATATCATTAACATAATTTTACAAATGAAGAAATTATGGCTCATAGAATTTAAGAAATGTTTAAGATTTAGCTAAACATCAGATATAGTTCTTTGGCCATGAGATACTTCTTTTAATGATTAAGACTAATCATGTGAATGAAAATAAAACTTTAAATATAATTTACATGCATATGCAAATAAACATAAATATTAAATAAATCATCACTCGTTTAGTTCAAACATGAATGTGAAGAACCTTTCCTGGGATCGACTGCTGTAAATAATAAGGGTCTCTGTGACATCATTAAAAGTAAAATTGGAGATAACTCTTCCTCACTTTAATTGGTTAATTTATTTGTATTATTGCACAAAATGTCAATTCTTCCTACTGCTGCATTCATAAATAGAAGAATAAATGAAATGCCTTTATGTGTTCTCCACAGTGTGGTGGATATATTCATACATGTGTCCTGAATCACTTTTTATAACAACCTGTGAGGTATATACTATTGTTCTTACTAGATTAGAGGAAACAAGGATGGAAGCTGCAAAGAAGTATACCCCAGATCAAGAAGTTGTAAGTAGGGAAAGCAAGATTCTTATCTGGTCTTTCTGATTCTCAAAACAGCATACTTAACCACTAAGATTGTGATTTTCAACACTTTGCAGAAGAATCTGTGAGATTATATTTTATAGGGGAATTGGAGAGAAACAAAAAGGCTAAGGGAACACAAAAATAAAGTGGATCTACAAAGAAAGCAGCACCATATGTTGTTGTTGCTGTTGTTGTTCAGTTGCTCAGTCATGTCCAACTCTTTGTGACCCCATGAACTGCAGAATGCAGGGCTTCCCTATCCTCCACCATCTCCTGGAGCTTACTAAAACTCATTAATTAATTAATATTTGAAGATTCAAAAAAAGCTATATTGTGTATGCATGTGTGGATGTTCCTGTGTGTCTGTTGTATTTCCTTGATATACATTTGCCTTAAAGTTATTAAAGTAATTCAAGTCATCATGGTCACATCAAAAGAATTTACTAGGTAAATATTGTTTATTATGATATAATATAGAGCATGAGTTAAAATTTTGAAGCACAGTCAATATTCATTAAGTTTTAGTTAATAGTTATTATTATGACTAAAAGTAGTCTTTACAATTTTTAATCCTGTGCAAAAAATGAAATAATATTGTCCACATAGGTTACCATCATGCCATGATGATGTCAGTCATTGAAGGTATGTTTGTTAGCATTATAAATTTACTGGAATTAGGCAACATATTGATCATTCGATTACAGTAACTGTGTCCTTTCATTTCCTTCTCATCAACAATGCTCTGATACAATTTATGCCAACTGTTACAATTAGTCTGATCCTGGGGTTCCTTTATCTGTCCTCCCTCACTTTCCTGAATCTCAACCTTCTTCATACACGTCACACAAAGACCTCTATTAGAGTTATATCCAGCATTCTTTCTTTCTCAAATGCTTCTTCATCTTTCCACTAGTATTCCAATTACTTTCCCTGGTTTGTCATTTGCTAAGATTAAAAGGAAAACTCTTTAACTTTGAATTTATAGTCTTTGCATCCATGTCAGGCTTAGTTGCCACTACACATGAGACCTATTGCTTCTACTAAGGCCCTAAGTCATCTCACATGATTCAGTGTACACAGACACCCTCTTGCCTCTGTGTTCACTAAATTCCTCCTGTTTCTAAGCATTATCTTCTTCCAGGAAAGAATTTGAGTAACTTTTCAAGATTTCAGCAGCTCTTTTTTTTTTTTTTTAATCTCAAATAAACTCATAAGGATACAGAACTCAATAGAATTTAGGTATTTATTACTAGAGACAATGATTCAAGGCTACATTATGAAAAAGTGACATTTTTTCATGTAATGTAATTAACCATAATATGAGATTGGAGAAAAGGAATGATGTTACAGAGTTTATTCTACTGGGACTCACACAGAATCCAAAGGTGCAGAAAGTCATACTTGCTTTGTTTCTCATAGTCTATCTTGTCTCTATGGTAGGGAATGTGCTCACCTTTGTCACCATCACCACCAGCTCATTACTGAGGTCTCCCATGTACTTTTTCCTGGCTCATCTCTCTTTTATTGATGCCTGCTATTCCTGAGTCAATACTCCTAAACTGATTATAGATTCACTCTATGAGAAGAAAATCAGCCCTTTCAATGCATGCATGACTCAGATATTTGGGGAACATTTCTTTGGCGGTGCTGATGTCATCCTGCTCACTGCGATGGCCTATGACCACTACGTGGCCATCTGTAAGCCTTGCACTACATGACCATCATGAATCGGTGGCTGTGTGGACTGCTAGTGGGAGTGGCATGGGCAGGAGGCTTTCTTCATGCAACCATTCAGATCCTCTTCATCATCAGGTTACCCTTCTGTGGCCCTAATGTCATAGACCACTTTATGCGTGATCTGAACCCTTTGCTCGATCTTGCCTGTGCTGATACCCACACTCTAGGACTCTGTTGCTGCCAACAGTGGGTTCATCTGTCTGTTAAACTTCCTTCTCTGGAGGGGCTCTTATGTGGTCATTCTGCACTCCCTAAGGACTTATAGCTTGGAGGCGAGGCAAAAAGCCCTCTCCACCTGCATCTCCCACATCACAGCAGTCGTCTTTTTCTTTGTGCCCTGCATATTTGTGTACCTGAGATCCGCAGCTACTTTACTTATTGATAAAGCAGTGGCTGTATTTTGCACTATGATAACTCCCATGTTAAATCCCTTAATCTATACCTTGAGAAATGACCAGATGAAAAATGTCATTAGGAAATTATTTAGTCAGAAAGCTATTTCAGATGTAATATAAATGTGCTTGGACACCAAAGTCAATTGAAGAGAGGCAAGTTCAAAAGGATATTTTTGACCAAAGAAAGAAACTAGTATAAATCATAAATTCTACAAAGAGGGCAGAATAAACGGCTGTAGAAATGGGACAAAAAAATAGGCTTTTGCAAATTTGGAAAGCTATCAAATTTTTACCTATCTATCTAACTTCATTAATGTTAATGTATTCAAAATTATTTTTCTAATAAAACAAAAGTAACAAAATATGTTGATATGCATTAATAGTTTCAATTACAATCCAAAGTATAGATATAGCTATTGTCGCCATATTACAAGTGAGCCAACAAACAGCAAGGAATATGTTTCAAAGCAAAAATACCGAGGAATCAGTAACCAGAACCTACCTGTACTGTCAGACCATGTTCTTAAACCTGCGATGTATGATCCGGCCATAGTAATCAACAGGCAACATAGTTACATTTTTTAACATTTATAGAAACAGTTCTGCTGAAATATATATTTATAGAGATATGTATTTTACATTAGTATATACACTATCATAATGTGTATATATATATATATATTTAGTTGTCATTATATATGAATAACTGCTAATAATTTTAATTAATAATATTGACCACTTTTTACATTTCATAGTTGGTGGTTTTATGTCAGGTAGTATGTTATTGTGGTGTGTAACTATTCTAGGAATATAAAAGCAATGGACCATTTAATATCTAAGTAATAAATGATATACTATATTTCAAATTTTCCTATAGCATTCAGAATCTTAATAAATGCTGAATAAATAATATAAGTGTAAACAAAGATGAAAAACATTAATAAAATGAAGATAAATAAGGTAGTGATAGAGATTAGGAAACTTTTTCTACTTTTATGTGTTTCAGAGTCTGGGATGAATTCTAGTTTTATCTCCTTGGAAACCACTATTTTTATTTATTCCCACTTAAACTATGAAAAAGAAAGAAACTAAAGCTGTTTCTGTAATCAAATGAGCAAATTATTTGCCTTTTATTCTTTGTGCTATTACCAATATTTCATTATAGTGTTACTGTGGGCTTTTTCTGTTATTTGTTAATCAGTTTGCTTTTGGGTAACATTATATTATCAAAGTTGTTTTTTTTTTTTAATAAGTAGCTTCAGTTATACTCTTGCCTGGAAAATCCCATGGATGGAGGAGCCTGATAGGCTATAGTCCATGGGGTCGCAAAGAGTCAGACACGACTGAGCGACTTCACTTCACTTCAGCTTCAGTTATATACAAAGTAATTTCAGTATAAATGTATTCCATATATCACTTTCATTCTTCATTCATTAAACAACAAATAGTTTTGGGCCCAAGGAATGAATAAAGCACATTAATATTTACTTGGGTTTCAGTGATAAAGTGGAGGAGGAATTGGCACCCCATTCCAGTACTCTTGCCTGGCAAATCCCATGGATGGAGGAACCTGGTTGGCTATAGCCCATGGGTTGCAAAGAGTCAGACACAACTGAACTACTTCATTTTCACTTTTCACTTTCATGCATTGGAGAAGGAAATAGCAACCCACTCCAGGATTCTTGCCTGGAGAATTCTAGGGATGGGGGAGCCTGGTGGGATGCTGTCTATGGGGTCACACAGGTTCAGACACGACTGAAGCGACTTAGCAACAGCAGCAGCAGTGATAAAGAGAAATTCAAGAGATGCCTTCATAAAGTTTAGGACCACTGCTGCTGCTGCTGCTAAGTTGCTTCAGTCGTGTCCGACCCTGTGCGACCCCATAGACGGCAGCCTACCAGGCTCCTCTGTCCATGGGATTTGCCAGGCAAGAGTACTGGAATGGGTTTCCATTGCCTTCTCCTTAGGACCACTGAGAGATCCCAAAAAGTACAGGTGATTACAATGCAGTTTTACAAAAAATAAGGCAATGGAAGCACAGGATGCTATGAAAGCATGCTTGATGGATATACAACAAAGACTTTGGAATCAGAATGTTTACAGAGTGAAAAAAAACCTCAAAACTGAAGCTGAAAGTATAAGAAAAAGTTATCAGAATAAATAAGCACCAATTGAAGTAAGTGTTCTTGGAGATAGAATATATAACAAAGGCTAGAAGGTGACTATAAGAAGGCAGAAATCCTAAAAATTTTAATAGAGCTGTGGTTGTGAAATCAACTATTCATTTGAAATTATTTATTGTATTCCCAGTATATTCCAGGAAACATGCTGGCCATTTAGCTTATAAAGGGACAATAGCAAGAGATAAAAATAGGGAGTTAAAGAAGGGTCTCATAGTTGTGTCAAGGCTTGATGCTATGTACTATATGGAAAAGACTGGGTGGTCTTTTAAGCGAGCTAATGATGCAGTTAGAGTTGAGATTTAGGTGATGACTCCAGATACAGTACAGAAAATAAATTGAAGGGAGCAAGGCAGGCAGCAGAAGAGCAGTTATAAGGTTACTATAATTATTTGGGTATGAAATGATAGAGGCTTCAGCTGCAGTGGTACCAATGATGACACAGAATGTGGTGAACATGTTGCACCTGGTCAAATCTCTTTCACTTGGCCGGTGTACCCAGGAATAGCTTCCATATGGCTGGGCAGCTAAGAACTCACAACCCCATTGTTTCTATACAATTGCACCAGAGAAAACTGGAACTGCTTCACTGGGGATTATCCTCACCACCCCAGGGTCCACCACTGGCCAATAAATGACTGGCTTGTGGGTGAAAGGTTGGTCCTCTTGCCTTAAGGTAGAACCAGTATCATAGTACAATAAATACTGCAGAACTCTCAGGGCTCCTGGGTAAATCCAAACACTAATTGAGACTCTATTCCTTTCCCCTGTACTAGATACAGCTTCCCTCAACATTTCTCCTTAAAAATTACTTTTATAAATTTCCCTCTCTGCTTTTGCACCTAAGAAAACCAAAGTAAAATGGAGAAATAGAGAAGGGTTACAGAAGTATTCCAGAGATATATGCAAAATAATTTCATATATAAAATGAAGATTTGAGAAAGAAGAGTCATGATGAAATCCAGATTCTATCATAGATCACTAGAGGTTTGAGTAATCCAAGAAGAGGGAACAAAAGAAAACCAAGTCTTGTTTGCCAATAGAAGAGGTCTCCCCACACCCAGAGGACATGACCTCTCATCTGCTATCTGAAAGATTAGCCCTCCATTGGTTGAGGAAACTGCAGCCATTGTGAAAGATGATATTACATTCCTGAATAAGTGAAAAATAATATTACCCAATGATCCAGCTTTTCCAGTTCTGGGCATATTCCCAAAAGAACTGAAATCAGGAATTCAGATATTCGTAGGGTAGTTGCACTACTCAGAGCAGCCAAAATGGTTAAGGAACCTAATTACCCATCAACACATGAACAGATAAACAAAATGTGGTATACAGTTAAAACAATATGATTTAACACTTAAAAATAATGGGTCTCTGACACATGTGACAACAGAAAATATGAGGATGAGTTAAAATATGCCATTCAGTTTTCATAAACATTGTATTTTATAAATGGTTTATATTTATAGCAGGTTGTAAAATAAAATAACAGTTTTCATATACCCTATATTCAGTTTCATCTGTATTCATCTTATGTTGGTGAGAGAGTAACAGGCAGGAAGGCCAGGGGTCTCCAAATGGAGGAAATAGGCTGCAAGTGTCAGACATTTTTATCTCTCTTAGGTGTTGGAAAAGACTCTTGAGAGTCCCGTGGACTGCAAGGAGATCCAACCAGTCCATTCTGAAGGAGATCAACCCTGGGATTTCTTTGGAAGGAATGATGCTAAAGCTGAAACTCCAGTACTTTGGCCACCTCATGCGAAGAGTTGACTCATTGGAAAAGACTCTGATGCTGGGAGGGATTGGGGGCAGGAGGAGAAGGGGACGACCGAGGATGAGATGGCTGGATGGCATCACGGACTTGATGGACGTGAGTCTGAGTGAACTCCAAGAGATAGAAATGAATAGGGAGGTCTGGCTTGCTGTGATGCATGGGGTCGCAAAGAGTCGGACATGACTGAGTGACTGAACTGAACTGAAGTGACAGGAGAAAACAAACTAGGGATATATTTTTTCCTTCTCTATACAAATTTAAAAGGAGGTTTCTCTTAAAATAGTGTGTTGCCATAATGACACCTGGTTTCACCTGAAGTTAACTATTCTCAAACTTTGAGTTAACCAGTGCATTTTTCTTATGGAAATGTTTGTCTGAAGCTATGTTAATGTACTATGCATTTACCCCAGACCTCTGTCTTCAAGTCGGTTCCACCTAATGGCTCAGAACCTACTTGACAAACCAGTATGTTATACTCAGATATTGTTCCCCTAAAATATGTAAACAAAATGATTTGTATGGTAATCTGCCCTTTTACAAGATTCAAGTCAATCATTTTATGGCCTGGGATGAATCATCTGGTTCTAAGATTATCCCAAAATGCATCTTATGGATGAGGGGCCTGGTGCTATTCTGAGTTTTAAGACATTCCTTTCTTTCATTAACAGACTACTAGTGACTACATAACATCCAGGTGAAGATTAGCAGGGGGGTACCCTTTCTGCCCCCTTCTGATGCCCATGTCAGAAGCTTTCTCTATCTCCTTGATACTTTAATAAAACTTCATTACACAAAAGCTCTGAGCAATCAAGCCTCGTCTCTGGCCCCAGATTGAATTCTTCTCCTCCAGAGGCCAAGAATTCTGACGTCTTTTCGTACAGTAACAACCTGTCATTAGTATGGTACATTTGTCACTACTAGCTAACCACTGATATTACATTATTTGTAACTAAAATCTATAAATTAATTAGATTTATTAGATTTTATTGATGCTGTATTTCTCCTCCAGAATCTGATTCAGGAAACCATGTTACATTCAGTTGTTAAGTTTTCTCCAGCTCCTCCAAACAATGAAAGTTTCTCTGACTTTTCTTGTTTTTTGTCCCACGAATGTACGTTCCTTGATTCTTTGTCTCACCACAACAAAGATTTGGAGTGATGGACATTAAAGCCCCCTTGGCAAGTCACAGCTCTCAGGTCTTGGATAGACTGTGTTATAGCTCTCAGGTTTCAAATGGACCGAGTTATAGCTCTTAGACAAATCAGTGTTACAACTCAGTGTTACAGCTCTATTTTATTTAGAAGATAGCAGGAAAATCCATCTTCGAGGTGTGAGGGCATGTCGATCTAAAGACAGGAGGAGAAGAGCGCCCCGGCGCACAGGAGAGAGAGAGAGAGCAGGCTCTGGCTCCTCTATTTATATGTTTATCTCTCCCTGGGCCTGTCCTATGTAAATTGGGCCAGCCAGGAGTGTTGTTTGTTTTACTTGAGGTCCTCACTCCAGTCCTCAGACCTTCTTTTGTTTCATTTTCGCGGGCTTTTCCCTTCCTTGTCTGTAGCCACAGCCATTTTGCACTCCTTTTCCCTGTTCTACCTATGTGACATTCCCCCCTCAAGAGATGGAAGGCCCAATTCTTTGGGAATAGGGGCATCGAGGTCTTTCTGGCTACTTCCTGCTGAACTGGGATGGCGAGGGGTATTGGGCCTCCCCGTCTTGCTAGTTTCAAGCCTCAGAGTCCTTATAGCGGTGTCTTTCCAAGGGTGTGTGATATTTTCTGTGGTCTGTTGTAGTTTCACATCTTTGTTGAACTGGCACTGTGTGTTGTAGCTTGTTGACCTGGGCAGAGACAAAACAGTTTAGACAATTGACAGTACATGGAGTAACCAGAAACATCATCAATATAGCATAACAAGGACTAGTGGGGGCATTAGTCAATTTTAAATTCACATCGCCAGGATGGCTCAAGTCCCTCCTTGTTCAGGGATCAGAAGATCTATCTCCTGTCTGTTTTGGAGTATAATTTCTGTCAAGCTGTGTTGGCTCTTTAGAGATATCTTGAGAAATCTTATCCCCAGAAACTAGATTTTGGGAGTGTTTATTAGAATGGCACTCATTGGTAGTCCTGAATAGGTATCTGAGATCTCCCAGGGGCTCACAGGTGTATTGAGTGTCCTCTTCTGTCTTCTTCCATGGTTTGACTCGTGAGTAGTGAATCCAGGAGTCCTGTCCTGGTACCTTGACTGCTGTGGGGGTAGAAAGTATTACAGGGTAGGGGCCCTTCCATGTGGGCTGGAGTTGAGCTTTTGGGGACCCATCTTTCCAGACTTTAATTAGGACTTGAGTCCCTGGAGTATATAGTGGTGACTCCTTAGAATCTTTTGGGTCCTGGTTTATACCCCACAAGCATATATCCTGTTGGAATTGCCCAATGGCCATTGTATAAGACTGGAGGGTCTGAACCTCTGGATCTAGGAAGAGGTCATTGACATAAACAAAAGGTCTCCCATATAGCATCTCATAAGGACTAAGACCAAGCTGTTCTTTAGGGGCAATGCGGGTGCAGAGGAGAGCTATCGGTAAAGCCTCCTTCCATCCCAGGGAGGTCTCCTGGGTTATCTTTTTTATTGCTGATTTTAAGAATTGATTGGCCCTTTCTACTTTTCCTGAAGATTGAGGCCTCCAGGCACAGTGGAGATAGTAAGTAATGCCCAATGCTTTCGAGACCCCTTGGGTGACCTTAGAAGTAAATGATGTCCCATTGTGACTTTGTAATGACCTGGGCAGACCAAATCTTGGAATGATTTCATGGAGCAGTTTTTTTACCACCTCCTCAGCCTTCTCAGTCCGGGTGGGAAAGCCTTCAATCCATCCTGTGAATGTATCTATCATGACTAATAGATATTTATACCCTTGAGAAACTGGCATCTGGGTGAAGTCCATCTGCCAGTCCTCTCCTGGGTAGGTCCCAAGTCATTGGATGGGCTGGGCCAGCTGGGGTCTTTGAGCTCCTTGGGGGTTGTTTAATTGGCAAGTGGGACAAGAAGACACCACCTGTCTTATAGTTATTTGGAAGCCTGTTCCTCTGAAGGACCTTTCTAATAATCTTTGGAGGGCCTTTTCTCCTAAATGAGTAGTGGCATATAAGGAGTTAACCAACTTCCACTGAAGGTTCCCAGGCAGAAAAAGGAGTCCCTCCTTTTGGAACCACCCCATATGATCCTCTTGAAAGCCCTCTCTCTTAGCTTTAAGAGTCTCACCTTCAGTATATGAAGGAGTTTCTGGCAAATTAGTTTGTGGAACTAAGGTGGCAATCCCTATTAGGTCATGGTTCTGTAATGCTGCTCTCCTAGCTGCCTGATCAGCTGCTTGGTTTCCTCGTGCCACTTCTGTGTTCCCTTTTTGTTGTCCTTTACAGTGGGAGACTGAAACCTCAGTGGGCAGATGAACTGCCTCCAAGAGTTGAAGAATTTGATCACCATATTTGATGGGGGACCCTCGGGTGGTCAAGTGACCCCTTTCTTTCCATGTGCATATAGCACAGAAAGGCATACTTGGAATCAGTGTAAATGGCTATTATTTTTTCTTTTCCCAGCTCTAAAGCTTGAGTCAGGGCTATGAGCTCAGCTAATTGGGCTGAAGTAACTGGTGGCAGAGACTTAGCCTCTATGGTCTCAAAATTGGAGACTACTGCATACCCGGCTCTTCTTTTTCCATCCAAGACAAAGTTGCTTCCATCAGTGTACCAGATTTCCTCAGGATTGGTCAGAGGACCTTCTGACAGACCTTCTCGGGGTTTTGTCCAGTGGTCCAAGGTTTCTAGACAAGAGTGAAAGGGGAGAGAGCCCTCGGGGGTAGGCAGGAGGGAGGCTGGGTTAAGAACCTCACAAGGGGACATAGTGAGGCCTGGATTTTCCATCAGCATTATTTGATATCTGAGGATTCTTTGATCAGACATCCACAAATGGCCTCTCCCATTTAGGAGTTGTTTTACTTGGTGGCTGGTAAAAATAGTTAGTTTGCCCCCAAAGGAGAGTTTTAAAGCATCTTCTATCATTACTGCAATAGCTGCAAGATTTCGAAGGCAGGGGGGCCAGACTCAGGTAGTTGGATCGAGCTTTTTGGATAAGTAAGCTAAAGGCTGGGGCTCAGATCCCAACCTTTGAGTTCACACTCCCAAGGCTATTCCCTCTCTTTCATGGACATAAAGTTGGAATGCTTTTTCTGGGTCTGGCAACCTCAAAGCAGGTGCCTGAGTTAAGGCCTGTTTTAGAGTAGCCTCTGCCTTTTTTTGAGGAGTTCCCCCACATCAGTGGGATTGAATCATCTCGTCCCTTTAAGCTTTCATATAAGGGCTGGGCAATTAGACCATAGTTGGGTATCCAGATTCTACAATATCCAGTTAGCCCCAGGAAAGCTCGCAATTCTTGGGGGAGGGCAACTGGAGGATTCCTTGTATTCGATCAGAGGACAGCCTCCTGGACCCATGTGTAATCTGAACTCCCAGGTAAGTGACCTTTGTCTCGACGATCTGTGCCTTAGCATGGGAGACTTTATATCCTCTTTCTGCCAAGAAATTTAGAACCTGAATTGCACGTTGCTGGGCACTTCTCTTATCTGGAGAGCAGATTAGTAGGTCATCTACATATTGTAATATTTTCCCATTAGGTCCCAGGTCCAGATCTAGGAGATCCCAGCTAAGGGCCTGTCCAAACATGTGGGGGCTATCTCTGAACCCCTGAGGTAATACTGTCCAAGTCATCTGTTGGTGTTTCTCTCCTGGGGCCTCCCACTCAAAAGCAAAAAGATATTGGGATTCTTTAGCCAGTGGTATGCAAAAAAAATGCATCTTTGAGATCTGAGACTGTAAACCACTTGGCCCTGGGTGGGATTTCTCCCAAGATTACATAGGGATTGGGTACGGGGGGATGGAGGGGGACTACAGCTTCATTTATGATCCAGAGATCTTGAACCATTCACCAGGTTCCGTCTTTTTTCTTTACTGAGAGGATTGGGGTGTTACATGGTGAACTGGTGGGGACCAATAGCCCACAAGCAAGGAATTTATTTATTAAAGGCTGTAGCCCCTCTAGAGCCTCTCTTTTGAGAGGGTATTGTTTCCAGTTAGGAAACTGAGTGGGATCTCAGAGTTCAGCTTGGTGGGCTCGTCCAGGAATCCCCTGGTCCCACAACTGGGGGTTAATTTTGTCTTCCCATAGTTATTGGTCCCTCTCTATTGAAGGTGTAATGGGTTCTTCAGTAGTAACCAGGAGCTGCAGAGTTCTAGGGGCTGAAAAACTTCCCATCACAAGGGTGGTTCCCAGTTTAGTGAGTATATCTCTTCCCAATAAGGGAGTAGGACACTCAAGGACCACTGGAAACTGGTGGGAAAATATTTGTCCATCCTAGCAACAAAGAAGTGCTTGGGTGAATCTTTTAGTAGTTGCTTTTCCTGTAGCACCCAAAATGGTACAGGTTTGGGAAGAGAAGGGTCCAGACTAGGAGGTCAAGACAGGGTAGGTAGCCCCTGTGTCAACCAAGAAATTTTTGGACCTACCTGCCACATCCAGTTGCACCCTTGGCTCCAGCCCTGTGATGGTTATCTGTGACAGGTGGGCTGGCTGGAGCGGGCCACTTCAATCCTCTTGAACCATCACGAGAGTAGGCTCAGCGCTTGATCTTGAGGCTCTTGGGTCCTGAGGGCAGAGTGCCGCCCAATGTCCCAGTTGATGGCATTTGTGGCAAGCCATTCTAGGAGACTTGTCATGGTTTGGACACTCTTTGGCCCAATGCCCCACCTGTCTACAGATCAGGCATTTGTCTCATGCCTTGTCCTTCAAGGACTCGGGGTTTGTCATAGGGTTTTTCTGGAGGGCGGCCAGCATCTGGGCATGCCTTGTCTCTTTCTTTCTCTCCTTCTCCTGGGCCTTGGCCTCCTTTTCCTGTTCTCTGTTATAAAAGGTGGCTGTCTGGACCATCTCATCTAAACAGGCAGCAGGGTCCTGCTGTTGTAGCTGTTGTAACTTAATTTTGATATCTGATGCACATTGGGACAAGAATTTGTCTTTTAAAATCACCTGTCCCTCATAAGAGTCTAAGTCCAGATTGGTAAACTTTTGGAGTGCCTCTTTTAGCCTTTTCAGAAAGGCAATGGTGTTCTCATTGGGCTCCTGAGTTACTGTTGAGACTGGGCACAGTCCCACGAGTAATAGGCTTCCTTCTGTTTCCATGGGTGGACTTCCTTAGGGGGTGGGTCTTTCTGAAGCTTATCTTACCCAGAACTGTTGCAACCTGAGAGCCAGGCATCCCTGGGTCAGGGCGCAGATCTCCAGGCAGGCTGAGGCATGACAGCCTTCTAGAGATCGAATCCCTGGGCAGGTCGAGGCATGATGGCCTCCCAAGAATTGGGTCCCTGGGCAGGTCGAGGCGTGAGGACCTCCTGGGACCCCTGGGACTGGCAGATCCCCGAGCAGGTTGAGGCGTGACAATCTTTAGAGGACCAGATCCCTAGGCAGGTCAAGGCGTGATGACCTCCTGGGAACCCCGGACTGGAGTTGGGCATCCCCAAGATCTCCAGTGTGACCAGTACTGGGTAGGATTAGGGGGTTGGATATTATAGTGTATTTCCCTCCCAGACAACCAGTATTTTCTGGTTGTCTTTCCAGAAGATTGTAGAGGCAAACTTGTGGGTCTGGATGGGGCTCAGGAAAAGAGCATGAAACAGGAGGGAAGCGGGCAGAGCACAACCTATGAAAGAATGACATAGCACAAAGGTATAATGTAAACCAATTAAAATCAATTGGGTCAAAGATGACAAGTCAAATTCAAGTAAAACTTAATCTCCAATCTATAAGCCAACAGACACACCCAGAGTTGACAGGACAGCTCCAAGGCACTGTGAAAGAAATGGAAGAGTGGGTGGTTCTCCAATGGCTGGGATGATCCTCCCACTCATTAGCATATGAATTCACCCCTCTCGCAGTACCCGGTAGAGTGCAGGGCCTTTCTCTGAATTTTAACAAGTCTACCTCTTATCTATCGCTTTGACTCTAAATGAATTTTTGTAATGTGACCTCAGAGCCTGAACTTTATTAATTTTGGCCGGACTTGAGTCCCGGGAGAGAGCTGAAGGACAGGAGGAAAAAGCAGTGGGAAAAACGTGCCAAGGAATCCCCTTCATAGCCTGCTGGAAAATTTGCTAAATATCTGACTGGTGCTCACCGCTTCTTTGGTCTGATCCTTGGCACAGAGAAGAGAAAGGACAGAAGAACCCCCACGGGCTTGTGTAACAGCTACTGGAGCTCAGCAGATAGCACCTTTGGGATATGCTGAGGAGTAGCCTCTCCAGAGTCCCTCAGTTGTGCCCCCTGCCACCCGCCTGTTCGTGGGAGGTTTGAGGAAACAAGAAACAAGTGATTGTAAAGGAATTAGATTTCATTAGGCATGTCCCTCCAGCCAGAGGAGCGAGGACCTCTTACCGTAACTGGAGGTCTTCTGGGATCTGAGACTGGGCCGCGTGGGCTTTCTGCTGTCCCAGTTTCCCGCATGATGGGCCTTCCCCTGCGCTGGATTTTCTTCCCATTTCACTTCTACTGCAGGAGCTTCGCTGAGTTGCACTCCAGCTGTGCTTGGCCTCTTCCACGCAGATATTGTTTCAGCCAGGTTATATCTGAGTCATGGCACCATAGATGTCATGCAAGTGTACGTTCCTCGATTCTTTGTCTCACCAGAACAAAGATTTGGAGTGATGGACATTAAAGGCCCCTTGGCGAGTCACAGCTCTCAGGTCTTGTTATAGCTCTCAGGTCTCAAATGGACCGTGTTATAGCTCTTAGACAAATCAGTGTTACAGCTCAGTGTCACAGCTCTATTTTATTTAGAAGATAGCAGAAAAATCCATCTTCAAGGCGTGGGGGCATGTCGATCTAAAGACACGAGGAGAAGAGCGCCCCAGCACGTGGGAGAGAGAAAGAGCTGGCTCTGGCTCCTCTATTTATATGTTTATCTCTCCCTGGGCCTGTCCTATGTAAATTGGGCCAGCCAGGAGTGTTTGTTTTACCTGAGGTGCTCACTCCGGTCCTTGGACCTTCTTTTGTTTCATTTTCGCGGGCTTTGCCCTTCCTTGTCTGTAGCCACTGCCATTTTGGACTCCTTTTCCCTGTTCTACCTACCTAACATTTTGGATGACCTCGACCTTGATAGTTTTAAGGACTAGGCAGATATTTTGTATAAAACCTTGCATTGGGGTTTGCTGATATTTAGTTTGCCATTAGGGCAGGGTTATGGTTATTGGGAGGAAGACCAGAGACATAAAGTTCCACTTTCATCATAGCATATCTGTGGATACATACTCTCAATGTGACTTACCACTGTTGGTGTTAAATTTGATCATCTGACTCAGGTGGTATTTGTCATATTTACTCATTACAAATTTACTCCTTTCCCTAAATCCATAGTGTTCTCTTCAGAATGAAGTCACTTAAATATGTGCTCAGCTGACACTGAAAGATTGAAGTAACTGAGGACAAACCATCAGAATAAATTATTTGGAATTTTGTGTATTCTCCTCCATCTAGTAATTGGTCCAGTTATTTATATCATTATAACTCATGGGTATTTATTTTATACTTTAGATTACACTTCAATTGTCTCTTATTTGCTTTGTTGCTGAACTGTTTTTCCAGTTTGGGCACTGGGGGCATCTTTTCTTTGACTTCTGTGTTCCTTTGACTTATTCTCATCACTGTGCAGATGTGTGTGTTTTAGCATTTCCTTACTTTCTGTTGCTGCAAGATGCTCTGGTTCATGTTTACATTCCTTGCTGCAGACCTAGAATCTGCCAGGTTTTTTTTTTTCAGAAGTCCTGATTAATTACTTGAAGAATGATATCAGTAACCAAGACCTGTTTTCTGAAAGACCATCTTTGTTTTTATTCTAGTGCAAAAATGTCACTTAGGGCCCATGTAAACATCTTTAATTGAAGGTATAAGCCACATTTTTTTTCCATAAGTAATAAGAAAAATTGAAAATTAAGTTGTTTATCACATGTGGTTCATTTCTCTTAATTGGAAGGGAAGGGACACTTTAGGGAATCACCTTCTGCAGAATTCTATATTTTGCATCATTCATGTTTATGTACTCCTCCAGTGAGGCAAAAGAGAAGTACCTCCCTGGTCAAAGTCTTGTGTGAGAGTGGCTTTCAGAAAGTGTGGGAAGAATCTGGAACCCACTTAGCCTGTCTTTTGGCATGCTGGTGAAGACCTAAGTCTCCTTGTGAGATCACAGTTCGTATTCCAGATGAAAAGGTTTTAAAGATCATTTGAAATGATTTTTCATTTGAGTTAAGGGTATCCAAATTGCCTTGGGATGAAAAAAAGAGCAAGTGAACATCCTAACTTCTGCATGAATTCCTACAAACCTGGTAAGATCTTAAAAACCTCAATGGCATCTGAATATAGTATAGTGTGAAACCCTACTAGACTATGTATAGGTTATTTCCTTAAAGCTTCCATTCACTCAACCGAAACTGGTTAAAAACCTACTCTTTTCTAGGCACTCAAATTCAGTAGATTATGAATAAAAATTCCTATCCTTACTTAACACTTAACTTCCTAACATACAATGCTGTCCTCTTATTTTGTTTACTTTAAAATGTACTTTACAGACCATTGCATGTGTATTTGCTTTTTTTTTTTAAGATTTCTTTGATGAGGACCATTTTTTAATTGCTTATTTACTTTGTTACAATATTTCTTTTTTTTTTTATGTCTTGGTGTTTTGGTCACGAGGCACACAGGTTCTTAGCTACGTGACCAGGGATAAAACCTCCACTCCTTGCATTAGAAATCAATGTCTTAACCACTGGACCACCAGGGAAGTCCCTGTTTCTAATAATGGCTTAATAACTTGTATAAATAAAACTGCCACTTCTTATTTATTCAGTTCCCTTCACATAGATTTTAAGACTAGTCTCATCTTTTGCTCTCAGAGAAAAGGTTGCAATGATGGTCTTTGACTCTGTGAGTAAAAGTATCTGCAGGCAATGGAATAACTAGACCCATATGCTGAGTGCAGTTGTAATATTATAGACGCTGAAAATTATCCCTTAAGAGACTGATCACGCTTAGCCTCCTACAAATGTAAATTGACTACAACCCACAACTTGTCAGTACTATATATCTACAGACTGCATCACAAAGATTGCTTTATTCAAAAATGGGTTAAAATGTTACCTAATTTGATATTTAATTTGAAAGTATTTAACTGTGAATGAAATTAAGCATCTGTGCCTATGTTTAGTTGTATAGCAAGAAGAGTATTTGCTAAAATGGATTCTTTTGCCCATTAACTATTTTTTCTAAGATTAATAAATGAAATCTATTTAATACTTAAAATTATGCTTTTGTCTGGCATGTGAGTTGTAAATATACTTTACCAGTTGGGTATATATAATCTGTTACTGCCTGCTTATTTGGAGACTATAAAGGCACATAAGACAAATTGTTCAGTGATTGGCATATAGCTAGATATGAAAAAATACTCTCTTTATTTTTATCTTCCCTTACTTGAGGTGACAGTATAGGACATTAAAAATATGCATTACAAGAATTCAACTGAAAAGTTATATGTACTACTTGTAGCTTTCTGGGTTCACTTTATAAATTCCTAGTACTTAACCATAAACCTGAAATATTTTTTAAAAGTTCTGAATATGATATATGTTCATTTTTTGAAATTTTTCCTTCATTTTAGACACAGTGAATCCCAAGTTTAAATTTAACTTTGAACAACATAGTATAATTTGAAGAATAAAACTAAAAAATAAAAAATAAAAAGGAGCTGAATTTAAGATTGTCAACATCTGGAGACTTTCCTGGTGGTCCAGTGGTTAAGATATTGCCTTCCAATGTAGGGGGTGTGGGTTCGATTCCTGGTCAGGAGCTAAGACTACACAAGATTTGCAGATAGGTAAAACAAAACAACACAAGAGAAGCAATATTGTGATAAATCCAATGAAGACTTAAATTCCTAAAAGAAACCACATTAAAATTGAAAAATATTAAAATTGTAAAGATGTTCAAGCTGGTTTTAGAAAAGGCAGAGGAACCAGAGATCAAATCGCCAACATCCTCTGGATCATGGGGAAAGCAAGATAATTCCAGAAAAACATTTATTTCTGCTTTATTGACTATGCCAAAGCCTTTGTTGAATCACAATAAACTGTGGAAAATTCTGAAAGAGATGAAAATACCAGACCACCTGACCTGACTCTCGAGAAACCTATATGCAGGGCAAGAAGCAACAGTTAGAACTGGACATGGAACAACAGACTGGTTCCAAATAGGAAAAGGAGTACGTCAAGTCTCTATATCGTCACCTTGCTTCTTTAACTCATATGCAGAGTACATCATGAGAAACGCTGGGCTGGAAGAATCACAAGCTGGATTCAAGATTGCAGGAGAAATATCAATAAGCTCAGATAGGCAGATGACACCACCCTTATGGCAGAAAGTGAAGAGGAACTAAAAAGCCTCTTGATGAAAGTGAAAGAGGAGACTGAAAAAGTTGGCTTAAAGCTCGACATTCAGAAAATGAAGATCATGGTATCCGGTCCCATCACTCCATGGAAAATAGATGGGGAAACAGTGGAAACAGTGTCAAACTTTATTATTTGGGCTCCAAATCACTGTAGATGGTGATTGCAGCCATGAAATTAAAAGACACTTACTCCTTGGAAGGAAAGTTATGACCCACCTAGATAGCATATTCAAAAACAGAGACATTGCTTTGCCAACAAAGTCCATCTAGTCAAGGCTATGGTTTTTCCAGTGGTCATCTATGGATGTGAAATATGGACTGTGAAGAAAGCTGAGTGCAGTAGAATTGATGCTTTTGAACTGTGGTGTTGGAGAAGACTCTTGAGAGTCCCTTGGATTGCAAGGAGATCCAACCAGTCGACTCTAAAGGAGATCAGTCCTCGGTGTTCATTGGAAGGACTGATGCTAAAGCTGAAACTCCAAATCTTTGGCCACCTGATGCAAAGAGTTGACTCATTCAAAAAGACCCTGATGCCGGGAGGGATTGGGGGCAGGAGGAGAAGAGGATGACAGAGGATAAGATGCCTGAATGACATCACAGACTCAATGGACATGAGTTTGGATGAACTCGGGAGTTGGTGATGGACAGGGAGGCCTGGCATGCTGCGGTCCATGGGTTCACAAAGACTTGGACATGACGGGGCGACTGAACTGAAGAAGAGTTTTAGTTCAGTGCAGTTCAGTCACTCTGTCGTGTCTGACTCTTTGCAACCCCATGAATCGCAGCACACCAGGCCTCCCTGTCCATCATCAACTCCCGGAGTTCATTCAGATTCACGTCCATCGAGTCAGTGATGCCATCCAGATTTTCATCCTCTGTCATCTCCTACTCCTCTTCCCCCCAATCCCTCCCAGCATCAGAGTCTTTCCAATGAGCCAACTCTTTGCATGAGATGGCCAAAGTACTGGAGTTTCAGCTTCAGGATCATTACCTCCAAAGAAATCCCAGGGCTGATCTCCTTCAGAATGGACTGGTTGGATCTCCTTGCAGCCCATGGGACTCTCAAGAGTCTTCTCCAACAACACAGCTCAAAAGCATCAGTTCTTCAGTGCTCAACTTTCTTCACACTCCAACTCTCACATCCATACATGACCACAGGAAAAACCGTAGCCTTGACTAGACAGACCTTAGTCGGCAAAGTAATGTCTCTGCTTTTCAGTATATCTAGGTTGCTCATAACTTTTCTTCCAAGGAGTAAGTGTCTTAATTTCTTGGGTGCAATCACCATCTGCAGTAATTTTGCAGCCCAAAAAAGTAAAGTCTGACACTGTGTCCACTGTTTCCCCATCTATTTCCCATGAAGTGATGGGACCAGATGCCATGATCTTCGTTTTCTGAATGTTGAGCTTTAAGCCAACTTTTTCAATCTCCTCTTTCATAACCTGTATTTACCAAGTCAATTAGTATTTTCAGGATGCTCAGAAGAGTTCCTAAAACATGGCAAGCACTGTTCCACTATATAAGCAGTTAGTTTAAATGAAATGTAAAACTATGAGAAAATGACTTCTAAAACAATGACTTTTCAAAATAAATTGGTCATTTTTCCTGAGATCCTAAAGAATATATTAAGCATTAAAGTGAGATAGAGAAGGGCAGTAGGGGGTGAAGACAGGGTGAGAAAAAGAGACAGAAAAGAAAGCAAGATAGTGGTATAAGAAGAAGGAAAAGAAAACAGACCAGTCTTTGCACACCAACACTTTATCTGAAGACCAACAGCGCACTCTGCTGGACCAACTCTTCTCTACACACTAGGCAAAAATGAATACTATTATAAATCAAAGAATATAGTTACTTTTGTCGAAGTATATATACAATGTTGGCATTTATTAAATAAACAGCAGAAATAAGCATAAAATGTGTCTATGAAAATACCTCACTGATTTTGAGGATTTACTGAAAGAATTAAGAGCATCAATTCAGTTCAGTCGCTCAGTCATGTCCGACTCTCTGTGACCCCATGAATCAAAGCACGCCAGGCCTCCCTGTCCATCACCAACCCCCGGAGTTCACCCAGACTCACGTCCATCGAATCAGTGACACCATCCAGCCATCTCATCCTCGGTCGTCCCCTTCTCCTCCTGCCCCCAATCCCTCCCAGCATCAGAGTCTTTTCCAAAGTCAACTCTTCGCATCAGGAGGCCAAGTGCTGGAGTTTCAGCTTCAGCATCATTCCTTCCAAAGAAATCCCAGGGCTGATCTCCTTCAAAATGGACTGGTTGGATCTCCTTGCAGTCCAAGGGACTCTCAAGAGCCTTCTCCAACACCACAGCTCAAAAGCATCAATTCTTTGGCACTCAGCTTTCTTAACAGTCCAACTCTCACATCCATACATGACTCCTGGAAAAACCATAGCCTTGACTAGATGGACCTTTGTTGGCAAAGTAGTGTCTCTGCTTTTCAATATGCTATCTAGGTTGGTTATAACTTTCCTTCCAAGGAGTAAGCGTCTTTTAATTTCATGGCTGCAATCACCATCTGCAATGATTTTGGAGCCCAGAAAATAGTCTGACACTGTTTCCACTGTTTCCCCATCTATTTCCCATGAAGTGATGGAAGATGGGACCAGATGCCATGATCTTCGTTTTCTGAATGTTGAGCTTTAAGCCAACTTTTTCACTCTCCTCTTTCACTTTCATCAAGAGGCTTTTTAGTTCCTCTTCACTTTCTGTCATAAGGGTGGTGTCATCTGCATATCTGATGTTATTGATATTTCTCCCGGCAATCTTGATTCCAGCTTGTGCTTCTTCCAGCCCAGCATTTCTCAAGGTGTACTCTGCATAGAACTTAAATAAGCAGGGTGACAATATACAGCCTTGACGTACTCCTTTTCCTATTTGGAACCAGTTTGTTGTTCCACGTCCAGTTCTAACTGTTGCTTCCTGACCTGCATACAAATTTCTTAAGAGGCAGGTCAGGTGGTCTGGTATTCCCATCTCTTTCAGAATTTTCCAGTTTATTGTGATCCACACAGTCAAAGGCTTTGGCATAGTCAATAAAGCAGAAATAGATGTTTTATTGGAAATCTCTTGCTATTNAGGGATCAAGACCATCCCCATGGAAAAGAAATGCAAAAAAGCAAAATGGCTGTCTGGGGAGGCCTTACAAATCGCTGTGAAAAGAAGAGAAGTTAAAAGCAAAGGAGAAAAGGAAAGATATAGTATCTGAATGCAGTGTTCCAAAGAATAGAAAGGAGAGATTAAAAAAAAGCCTTCCTCAGTGATCAATGCAAAGAAATAGAGGAAAAGAACAGAATGGGAAAGACTAGAGATCTCTTCAAGAAAATTAGAGATATCAAGGGAACATTTCATGCAAAGATGGGCTTGATAAAGGACAGAAATGGTATGTATGACCTAACAGAAGCAGACGATATTAAAAAGAGATGGCAAGAACACACAGAAGAACTGTACAAAAAAGATCTTCATGACCCAGATAATCATGATGGTGTGATCTCTCACCTAGAGCCAGACATCCTGGAATGTGAAGTCAAGTGGGCCTTAGAAAACATCATTATGAACAAAGCTAGTGGAGGTGATGGAATTCCAGTTTAGCTATTTCAAATCCTGAAAGATGATGCTGTGAAAGTGTTCCACTTAATATGTCAGCAAATTTGGAAAACTCAGCAGTGGCCACAGGACTGGAAATGGTCAGTTTTCATTCCAATCCCAAATAAAGGCAATGCCAAAGAATGCTCAAACTACCACACAATTGCACTTATCTCACATGCTAGTAAAATAATGCTCAAAATTCTCCAAGCCAGGCTTCAGCAACAGGTGAACCGTGAACTCCCTGATGTTCAAGCTGGTTTTAGAAAAGGCAGAGGAACCAGAAATCAAATTGCCAACATTCACTGGATCATCGAAAAAGCAAGAGAGCTCCAGAAAAACATCTATTTCTGCTTTATTGACTATGACAAAGCATTTGTGTTGATTACAATAAACTGTGGAAAATTCTGAAATAGATGGGAATACCAGACCACCTGACCCTTCTATTGAGAAACCTATATACAAGTCAGGAAGCAACAGTTAGAAGTGGACATGGAACAACAGACTGGTTCCAAATAGGAAAAGGAGTAGGTCAAAGCTGTATATTCTCACCCTGCTTATTTAACTTATATGCAGAGTACATCATGAGGAACGCTGGCTGGAAGAAGCACAAACTGGAAACAAGATTCCTGGGGAAAATATCAATAACCTCAGATATGCAGATGAAACCACCCTTATGGCAGAAAGTGAAAAGAAGCTAAAAAGCCTCTTGATGAAATGAAAGAGAAGATTGAAAAAAGTTGGCTTAAAGCTCAGCATTCAGGAAACTAAGATTATGCCATCTGGTCCCATCACTTCATGGGAAAGAGTTGGGGAAACAATGGAAACGGTGTCAAACTTTATTTTTTGGACTCCAAATCACTGCAGATGGTGATTACAGCCATGAAATTAAAAGACACTTACTCCTTGGAAGGAAAGTTATGACCAACCTAGATAGCATATTCAAAAGCAGAGACATTGCGTTGCCAACAAAGGTCCATCTAGTCAAGGCTATGGTTTTTCCAGTGGTCATATATGGATGTGAAAGTTGGACTGTGAAGAAAGCTGAGCGCCAAAGAATTGATGTTTTTGAACTGTGGTGTTGGAGAAGACTCTTGAGAGTCCCTTGGACTGCAAGGAGATCCAACCAGTCCATTCTAAAGGAGATCAGTCCTCGGTGTTCATTGGAAGGACTGACACTGAAGGTGAAATTCCAATTATTTGGACACCAGATGCAAAAAGTTGACTCACTCTAAAATACTCTGTTGCTTGGAGGAGGAATTGGAGGCAGGAGGAGAAGGGGCTGACAGAGGATAAGATGGCTAGATAAGATCACCAACTCGATGCACATGAGTTTGGGTGAACTTTGGGAGTTGGTGATGGATAGGGAGGCCTGGAGTGCTACAATTCATGGGGTCACAAAGAGCTGGACACAACTGAACGACTGAACTGAACTGAGCTAATATTAATATGTCCTTGATTGAAACTGAAGATAACTTTCAGCTGAAAAAGTTATTTACCCCTGTGGAATAACTCAAATTAATATTCAAGGCATCTGAAGAATTATTTTTTATTATTTTCAATTTCTTATATTATTATTTTCAGATGCACTTAACAAACAGGTTAAATGAGTATTATGAATTCCATTTAATTCAGATAAAACATTGCACTGCAGATTAATGATTATGCATTGGAAGGTGACACTCCCATGATCATGTGTAAGTATTAGCCCTCTATCATGCTAGTGGTAAAGAACCCACTTGCCAAAGCAGGATACAGACACTGGTTCAGTCCCTGGGTCAGGAAGATCCCCTGGAGAAGGAAATAGCAATCCATTCCAGTATTCCTGCCTGGAGAATTCCGTGGACAGAGGGCCCTGGAGACTACAGTCCATGGGATCACAAAGAGTGGGACATGACTAAAGTGACTTATCACACATGTAGCATTCATGCCATTTTCTTTCTTCTTTTCTTCTTTGAGGATACTTTCTCAGCAGAGCTTTGCCCTCACCACATGAAACAATGCAGCAAAATAACAGTGTAACTGATTTAATACTGTTAGGATTGACTCAAGGTCCTAAGAGAGAAAATCTTATTTGTAATCTTCTTCATTTTCTATGTAAGAATGTTGGTGGGTAATTTGCTTATTATTATGACCATAAAATTTCGCCAGCCACTTGGGAGCCCCATGTACTTCTTCCGATTTTATTTGTCTTTGGTCGATACATGCTTTCCAACTTCAACAGCTCTGAGATTAATTGTGGATGCCCTGTCTGCAAAGAAAAACATATCTTACAATGAGTGCCTGACTTAGGTCTTTGCACTGCATTTATTTGGACGCATGGAGATTTTTGTCCTGGTCCTCATGGCCATGGATGGGTATGTGGCCATCTGTAAGCCCTTGAATTATTCAACCATCATAAGCTGGCAAGTCTGCATCATCCTGATTGTTCTTGCATGGGTAGGGTCTTTTACACATTTTATGGCCCAGATTATTCTGGCCTTTAGATTGCCCTTCTGCAGATCCAATTTG
The DNA here is from genome assembly GCA_006410635.1 of Cephalophus harveyi. Taxonomy (NCBI): domain Eukaryota; kingdom Metazoa; phylum Chordata; class Mammalia; order Artiodactyla; family Bovidae; genus Cephalophus; species Cephalophus harveyi. The sequence goes on along the minus strand of SJYT01003582.1, from coordinate 240,304 downwards.
ATTGATCACTATTGTTGTGATATGCAGCCACTGTTGGAACTTGCCTGCATGGGTATTTATGTGTTGAACTTTCTGGTGGTGATTAATAGTGGGGCACTTTGTGGAAGCAGTTTTAGAATTCTGATGATCTCTTACATTGTTATCTTGCATTCACTGTGGAACCACAGTGCACAAGGGAGGAAAAAGGCCCTCTCCACTTGCACTTCCCATGTCATTGTAGTTGTCTTATCGTTTGGTCCATGTATATTTATATATACTTGGCCCCCAACCATATTCCCCGTGGAAAAAATGGTGGAAGTATTTTACCTGATTGGAACACCCTTCCTCAATCCACTCATCTACACACTGAGGGATGCAGAAGTGAAAAATGCTATGAGAAAGTTATGACATGTTAGAATTACCTCAAAAATCAAAAGATGAATTGTGGGCATGGATTGATTGTTTATTGAGTCATGGTTTTAGTGAACCTGTACAAATTATCATATATGACAATGTTTGACTCTTGTGGGAATTGAATAATTAAAATCTAAGTATGTTTTGCTTTATTATTATTTTTTTTAATTCACAGGCAAGATGAATGCCAAGGCTTCTCATTCTTATATGGACCAAATGTGCCAATTCTAATCATGATCCCCTGTCAAAGTTTATTTTTCAATCAGTTCAGTTCAGTCACTCAGTTGTGTCTGACTCTTTGCAACCCCATGGACTGCAAGACACCAGGCTTCCCTGTACATCACCAACAGAGTAAAGATAACATGAGGGTTTTGTTGTTGTTGTTGTTTTGTTTTTTAATTCTCATGTATTTGTACTTTTTGGGACATTGCAAAGTTTGGTGTCTAAACTGGTGACTCAGAAGTTTCACGTGATGCATTAGGAGGCCCATACATATAAAAGAGAATAGAAGTGTCAAAATTTTGTTACAAGCTCATCTATTCTAAATATCCCTCATGCCAGTACACAAACAGGCACAGACACATACACTTACTATACAGGGGTTTGTGGCTATTTGTATTTCAGATGTTTGAATGGATGAACTAATGTAAGAGATATAAAAGAGAAGAAAATAAGCTCCCATGCAGATGAAAACATAAAGTTTATATAATAGAATAAGATGTTATACAGGGAAAGAAAACTTAGAAGATTTTATGTTTTTCAGAAGTAATTTCAGCCAAATTAAATAAGTGAAAAGGTATAAATTTAAATGATTTTTGGAAGATGCTATTAATATAAACAGAGTATATAATTGTGAATAGTCATCTGCCCTCAAAAGTGATTCACCTAAAAGAGAAACTCTCAATTCTAAGTATACTTTCATTTCTCTCAGGAAGAAGTAGAATTCCTGACATGTTTCCAGTGCTTTCTGCTATTTCAGTTATGTCTCAAATATATTATAAAGTTGAATATGTCTTTCAAAAACATACAAGATAGCAAATTCAGAACAAACAGCAATTCTCTGAAGTTCCCAGAGTAAACCCATCCTCAAGATTGTTCTGCTGAGAAATAGAAGAAGGAAGGTTTCAAAACAGTTTCATATACCTTCCTTATCTCTAATCCATAATAAATGCCTCTAATCCACTTTATTTAAATATCTGCAATGTGAACTAAAGCACAGGAAACATTAGGAATTGATGAAGTGGTCATGAACTGGTTTTATTCTAACTTTGAAATGGGGAGTAGAATATAAAGATTAAGAGCATTAGCTTTCAATTCAGTCTTGACGAATCCAAATCCTTGTTCTGTCACCTCATAGACCTGTAACTTCAGGAAAGATAGATGGACTTCTAGGCCTCAGTGTTTGTCTATAAAATGGAAATTAAAATAATCTCTGTGTTACTGGCTTGTCATAAGGGTTCAAGATTACATACATAACAAAATCTAGTATGTGCTATTGTTATCATAAATGAATTTCAAATATAATTACCAAAATTTCTGTTTTTAATTAATGGCCACCACATATGTTTGCCAGCAATATTTTATTTTATTCAGAGAATACGTTACAGTTATAATGGAAGGAAAATCAAACTGAAGATATCCATCAAACATTGGTTTTGTGTGTATATTGTTGTTTTGACGTATATTGGTATGTTGTCAATTTACAATATTCTCTTGGTTGCAGGTATATAGAAAAGTGAATCTGTTATGCATATACATATATCCACTCTTTTTGTTTAGATTCTTTTCCCATATAGGCCATAACAGAGTATTGAGTAGTTCCCTGTGCTATACAACAGGTCCTTTTTAGCTATCTAATTTACATATGGTAGTGTGTACATGTCAGTCCCAAGCTCCCAAATTATCCCTGCCCCTCCTTATTCCCTGGTAAACATAAATTTATTTTCTACATCCATGACTCTACTTCTGGTTTATAAATAAGTTCATTTATACTCTCTTTTTAAAAATCCCACGTATCATATGATATTTGTCTTGGTTTAACTTACTTTACTCCGTATTACAATCTCTACTTCCATCCATGTTGATTCAAGTAACATTATTTTGTTCTTTTTATGATTGAGTGGTCTTCCCTGGTGGCTCAGACAGTAAAAATCTGTCTGCAATGTGGGAGACATGGATTTGATCCCTGGGTTGGGAAGATCCCCTGGAGGAAGGCATGACAACCCACTCCTGTATTCTTGCCTGGAGAATCCCCTGGACAGTGGAGCCTGGTTGGCTACAGTCAATGGGGTTAAAAAGAGTCGGACAGAACTGAGCAACTAAGCACAGCACAACATGGTTGAGTGACATTCCATTGTATATTTGTACCACAACTTCTTTATCCATTCCTCTATCAATGGACAATTAGATTGCTTCCATGTCCTGTTATAAATAGTGCTGCAATGGATATTGTGGTGCATGTATCTTCTTAAATTGTTTTTTCCTAGATGTATGCACAAGTATGGGATTGATGGGTCATAGGAAAGTTCTGTCTTTAGCTTACATCATGAACACTGGGCTGGAGGAAGCACAAGCTGGAATCAAGATTGTTGGGAGAAGTATCAACAACCTCAGATATGCAGATGACACCACTCTTATGGCAGAAAGTGAAGAAGAACTAAAGAGCCTCTTGATGAAAGTGAAAGAGGAAAGTGAAAAAGCTAAGAAAATATATTGTCCTGAGTATCCTTTATCTTTTGTTGTCTTATATTTTGCAATCTTGGTATTTTATTTACAATTAATATTAATCTAGCAAAATGATATTTCTTGGTAAAGAATACAGTTGCTGAAGTCAATTTGTCTGGGTTCAAATCCCAGATTCATTATTTACTAGTTGCAAGATCTTGGGAAAATCACTTTCGATATAATCATTGTTACTATGCAGATAAAATGAAGAAGGATGTGGCTCAAAGTAAGTAAGAACTATGTAAGTCAATCTCTACCACTTTCACTTTTATGACTGCTTCTTTTCTTCTTCTGTGACTTTGTTCCTTTTTATAAAATGCAAGCTGTCAATTTTCCCATTTTAATGTAGTCTATATTTTGAAAAAACTTTAAAATAGTAATATAGTATCCACTCACCTTCCATAATTCCATAATTATCTTTCATTTTAAATACTTAATTGAAATTATCTGGAGTTATTGTGAGTAATGTAGAAAACACCCTCACTGTTCCTAAAAGTTTAATATGAGTTTTAAGGTACTTGGAGATAATATCACTAATTATGTAAGTCATCATACAATTGGTGTTATAAGAGTAGAAACCATCTGCAGGGAGAAAAGGACAAATTCCTAACAGTACATTGATCAGTGAAATTTTCAGAATTTTTTAAAGAGATGAAATTTAACTGAAGAAAGTCAGGTTTTAAATCAGGTCTGAGAGGTGAGTTAGCATAGAATCTGAGGCCACACTGCCTAGATTCACACTCCATCTCCTGCCTATGAGGGTGTATATTTAACAAATTCCTTGATTCTATGCATTTCATTTTCTCTAGCTGTGGAAATATATGATAAAGCAATCTACCTTTCAGGGTTGCTATGAAGGTTGGATAATTCAGTATGTGTAAAACATATGGAAGATGCAGGTATGCAGTACCTTCAAGTGTAGTAGTTACTTCCATTATGATTATGAGTGTTAGCTTTCCAAGAAGGATTTTTCATTTTCCAAAAATATCAATTCCAAATTTTTATTTACCTATAAAACAACTGTACAACTTTTTAAAACATTAAGTTCCTTTTCTGAGTAACTGAAATCACTGTGTATCACATCAGTTTTCTCATAGTAACCAGAAGTTAGGAATGATGCTTTCAGAAATTTTACTATGTATTTAAATATAAATAAATAAAAGTACATAACACCTTCAGTAATATGGGCCCATGATAAGAGGAAAGTAGAAGGAACATAGGCCCTTGGATGTGAAAAAGTCTAGAATCCAGAGATAAAGCTCAGAGGAGTGAGGGCTTTGGAAGGAGAGAGGAAAGCAATATTTTAATGGACATAATAACTGCTGCTACTAAGTCACTTCAGTTGTTCAATCGTGTTCGACTCTGTGCGACCCCATAGACGGCAGCCCACCAGGCTCCCTCATCCCTGGGATTCTCCAGGCAAGAACACTGGAGTGGGTTGCCATTTGCTTCTTCAGTGCATGAAAGTGAAAGTGAAATCGCTCAGTCATGTTCAATTCTTCATGATCCCATGGCCTGTAGCCTACCAGGCTCCTCCATCCATGAGATTTTCCACACAAGAGTACTGGAGTGGGTTGCCATTTCCTTCTCCAAATGGACATGATAAGGCAAATGCTTTATCAAGAAAATAAAAAGAAAATTAAACTGAAACTTCTAGTTTAGTTGGATTATTCTGATGCTGGGAAATATTGAAGGCAAAAGGAGAAGGGGGTGGCAGAGGACAAGATGGTTAGATAGCATCACCGACTTAATGGACATGAATTTGAACAAACTCCAGGAGATCGTGGAGGGAAGAGAAGCATGATATGCTGCAGTCCATGGAGTGGCAAAGAGTCAGACATGACAGTGACTGAACAACAACAAAGGCATAGTAGAAAAGCTTTGAAAACTAGGTTTTCTACCTAGACAGAGGCCATGAAAACAAGAGTGTATTGTTTGATTATGTTTTTGTAGGGATATATAAAATGTAGAGGCCATAAAAGATGTGGACAGCTTTCATTATGATTTATTCATTACCTAAGAACAGAAATATTGAGTGCAGGCTTTTCACAGCATCATCTTTCAGAATTTGAAGTAGCTCAACTGGAATTCCATCACCTCCACTAGCTTTGTTTGTAGTGATGCTTTCTAAGGCCCACTTGACTTCACATTCCAGGATGATAATGATTATCTGGGTCATGAAGATCTTTTTTGTACAGTTCTTCTGTGTATTCTTGCTACAAGAAGATTAGGATGCAAATAAACCCACTGTTGGTGACTACCAAAAGCCCACAAGATGAGTGTCAGTGCAAGCAAGCTCCAGCAGTGGGTACAAGTCACACATGAAGTGATCAATGACATTGGGGCCACAGAAGGGCAGCTGGAAAGTGACGAGAATCTGTATCATGGAATGAATGAAACCTGCCCAGGCTACTGCCATCAGAAGGATGCAGAGTCTGTGGTTCATGATAGAAGAATAGTTCAAAGGCTTGCAGATGGCCACATAGTGGTCATAGGCCATGGCACTGAAGACAGTCACCTCCACCCCAGCAAAGAAGTGTTCAGCAAAGAGCTGGGTCATGCAAACTTTGAAGGAAATAGTTTTCCTCCAAAGGAAAGAGTCCACAATCATCTTTGAAACAATGACGGAGGAGAAGCATGCATCCAGGAAGGACAGAAAAGTCAACAAGAAGTACATGGGAGAGCCCTAGAGTGCTGGGCTGCTACTGACGGTCATCACAATTAGTAAGTTTCCCCCGACAGTTGCAATGTAAATGAAAAATAATACAACAAATATTATTTTCTGCATGGTTGGATTCTGTGAAAGCCCCGGGAGGACAAACTCAGTCACAAAGCTTTGGTTTTGCATAATTTCCAAAGAAAAGGTGAAAGGTACCACAGTGAGCATGTAGAATCTACAGTTAGAAGAAAGACAAATGTGCCTCAGACCAGTTTTGAGAGTCATCATAGTCATCAACAAATTGGTGCATCCATGTGAAAAATTGCATTATGTTCTTGCACTTGCTTTTTCATTGAGAATACAAAGCTAGAAATTTGTTGAAGGTGGTGGGGGGATACCAGGAGGAATTGAAGTTTAGATAAATTGTTAAATGTTTTAGATAGAGCTTCAGTGTAAGAGAAGGGTAGGGATCCACCTGGGGTGGGGATAAGAAATAGTTGTTATCTCAACTGCCAACTCTGGTCATATGTTAATAGTAGTGGTTTCCTGGAGTGAATCATGAGAAGAATTCTGAAGCCACATCCATGTTCTGAGGAAAAGAAAAGAGCAGTTTATTGGTCATGCCTGCCATGTGCATGGGTGGGAGAAGGGGGGGCAGGTTACATGCCATCCATGATCACGTGACTTCCTTATCTACATACAGATAGAAGGAGAAATAAGACAAAACTGAAGAAGTGCTTGGATCATGGCTATACTCCATGTTATTTCTTTAAAATCTAAAAAAAAAAAACAGACTTTAAAATCAACTAATTCATTCTTAAAAAATAAAAGGTCGTTGGGAACACATCTTGCTGTAGACTAATACATAATAAATATCCATGTATTAAGTTGACTTTCTTTTCACTCATTATTTAAAAACAAGAAGAGAAGCTGACAAAAATAAGTAATACCTACTAATATGTACTGTTATGATGACTAAGTTAAATAATGAAAAGAAGCAGTTGTTCAGAGTTAAGTGGCTAGGAAACAGTCCACATTAGATGTTATTACCCAGTTTTACTGGTAGGAAGACCATCCTTAAAGAGATAGAATTAAAGAAATAACAGATGCTGGCTCTGAAGTTTTAACCCAGAACCTTTGACTCCAGCATGGAAGTGACTGACTCTACAGGGAAAGAAGCAAAAATTTTTCTAGCAAGAGCTTCAGAGCAGGAGGGGCTTCTCTAGAGTTTCCATTCACTGTAGAGGTTATAACCTGATTCCTGTGTTCATGTTTGACTGATGCTTCTTGATGAAGGACACAGAGCCAATGATGTAGAATCAGAAGGTAATGGCCGAATTATTTACAGATACAAACTGACAGTAACCACATAGGTAAGGAACAGAAACAGAATGCTGACTATAGCCAGAGCCTGAGGCTTTATTCATTGCTAAGTATTTATTCAAAGTGGCCCAATCAGATCAAGCAGTACTCACGAGTGTGTGTCTGTTTCAAATGTATATGACTTACTGTAATGTAGGGAGATTCACATATAATGTCCCTACCAATTTCATACAATTATAATGAGGGTCAAATTGGAAAATGTGAAACTGCTGCTTATGATAAAATGCCCTCAACTGATTTTAGTGACTCTTCTTTCACTTAAAAAGCCAAACAGCTTACCCACAGAAAGCTTTTCCATTAGTCATCCAGATATTAGTCCAACTTTTGACTTCATTTCTTATAGCAAGACACAGCTTTGAAGAATGTCCTTTTTGTTGTTGTTTAGTAACTCAGTCATGTCTGACTCTTTGTGACCCCATGGACTGTAGCCTGTCAGGCCCCTCTGTTCATAGCATTTCTCAGAGAAGAACCCTGGAGTGGGTTGTCATTTCCTCCTCCTGGGATCTTCCCGATGCAGCGATTCAACCTGCATTGGCAGGTGGATTATTTACTGCTAAACAACCAAAGAAATATGATTGTATCCTTCCTTGTACATATCAGAAATTCATCAGTCAAGTGGCAAGTGAGTGTGTGTTTACATATACATACTATCTATGCTTGTTAAATATGAAGTAAAAGAAATATTGGGCTTTCTGAAAGAATTAAAAATGAGTTGATTTTTATGAATGACACTGACTGCTAACAAAAATGATTGAAAATATGAATAAAGCTAGCAAATATACAGATGTATATGTAACACATTTTTTTACTTACTTTAAAACAAATTGTTTCCAGGGTACTCAGTTCAGTTCAGTTCAGTCGCTCAGTTGTGTCTGACTCTTCGCGACCCCATGAATTGCAGCACGCCAGGCCTCCCTGTCCATCACCAACTCCCAGAGTTCACTCAGACTCACGTCCATCGAGCCAGTAATGCCATCCAGCCATCTTATCCTCTGTCGTCCCCTTCTTCTCTTGCCCCCAATCCCTCCCAGCATCAGAGTCTTTTCCAATGAGTCAACTCTTCGCATGAGGTGGCCAAAGTACTGGAGTTTCAGCTTTAGCATCATTCCTTCCAAAGAAATCCCAGATTCCTAAACAGTGCCTGGACTCTGAACTCCATATTCAGCTATGTCATCAAGCAAACAAGAACATGAAACAAACCTTATAAGATCATTGGATAAGTTAATGACTATATATTAAAGAGTAAAACTATCAATATAAGTAGAGACAATGAAGTGAAATTAAAATATCAGGTCCAGATTCATAGAGACCTAGGTTCAAATCAAAGCTTTTGTACTGTTATATTATGTGATGAGAAAAGTTACTTAAAATTCTCAAGAGCTCAGATTCTATTCTATAATTGTGTATAATAACAATATTTATTGATAAGGTTGTTGGAAGAATCAGATAAGGCAATACTGATATTCATAAAACCATTAATGCAGTTAGATGCACTGGAGAAAAGTGCCATAAGTAAGAACAAGCTCCCAGAACCTTTGACACAGAGTAGAAATGAAAATCATTTTACTCCTAATTTATGCTTTACCATGATCATGAGAAACACTGGGCTGGAAGAAGCACAAGCTGGAATCAAGATTGCCAGGAGAAATATCAATAACCTCAGATATGCAGATGACACCACCCTTATGGCAGAAACTGAAGAGGAACTAAAAAGCCCCTTGATGAATGTGAAGGAGGAGAGTAAAAGAGTGGGCTTAAAGCTCCACATTCAGAAAATGAAGATCATGGCATCCGGTCCCATCACTTCATGGGAAATAGATGGGGAAACAATGGAAACAGTGTCAGACTTTATTTTGGGGGGATCTAAAATCACTGCAGATGGTGACTGCAGCCATAAAATTAAAAGACGCTTACTCCTCGGAAGGAAAGTTATGACCAACCTAGATAGCATATTGAAAAGCAGAGACATTACTTTGCCAACAAAGGTCCATCTAGTCAAGGCTATGGTTTTTCCTGTGGTCATGTATGGATGTGAGAGTTGGACTGTGAAGGAGGCTGAGCGCCAAAGAATTGATGCTTTTGAACTGTGGTGTTGGAGAAGACTCTTGAGAGCCCCTTGGACTGCAAGGAGATCCAACCAGTCCATTCTGAAGGAGATCAACCCTGGGATTTCTTTGGAAGGAATGATGCTAAAGCTGAAACTCCAGTACTTTGGCCACCTCATGAGAAGAGTTGACTCATTGGAAAAGACTCTGATGCTGGGAGGGTTTGGGGGCAGGAGGAGAAGGGGACGACAGAGGATGAGATGGCTGGATGGCCTCACTGACTCGATAGATGTGAGTCTGAGTGAACTCTGGGAGTTGGTGATGGACAGGGAGGCCTGGCGTGCTGCGATTCATGGTATCGCAAAGAGTCGGACATGACTGAGCAACTGAACTGAACTGAACTGAACTGATCTAGGTTTACAAATATCTTACTCATCCTTTTACATATTCACAAATATAAAATAGTTTTTGCTTACCACAATGAATATATGGTATCATTTAAATTTGCAACAGTCTTTAATAATCCCTGAATACAATTTTATAATCTTCAGACTCTCATGTGTGCATGTGTGGGTGCTAAGTTGCTTCAGTTGTGTCCAGTTCTTTGTGGCCTTATGGACTGTAGCCTGCCAGGCTCTTCTGTCCATGGGATTCTCCAGGCAAGTATATTGGAATGGATTGCCATGCCCTTCTCCAGGGGATCTTCCCGACCCAGGGATCAAACCTGCATTTCCTCTGTCTCCTGGATTGGCAGGTAGGTTTTTTACCATTAATGTCAGCTTGGAAACCCAAATCCTCAGGTGTCCAAATCTTTTTCAGGTAGTGTCATTGTACAAAGAAAATCAAATAATACAAACAATGCAGAGAAAGATCAAGGCTCTGTATTATTCTAACAATTAATTCTTAGGCCTTGTACTTATCTAATCTGGGAAGTTTCTAAGAAATACTATTTTAGAATCAAATGCTCATTAAATATGAACAAATCAAACTGCTCTCTTTTTTTTTTTAGGTAAAAGGAATTTCCAAAATAACTGTTAATACCTAGGCAATGGAGAGGACAGTGTCCTCAGAGTTTATGATCACAAAGTCTATGATTAGAAATTATTTAAAAGGTAATTAAATGTGCTGCACTGTCCTGGATTGACCCCTAGAACAGAAAAGTGATAGACGTGGAAAAGTTAGTGAATCATGATTAAAATCTTGTGCTTCTTTAATCAATGTTCATTCCACAGTTTTGACAAATATAATACTAGTAATATTAGATGATAATTATTAGGGGAAAATAATTGAGAAGCAGAAACTCTGTATTATCTTTTCAGCTTTTCTATTAATCTAAAATTATTCCAAAATGAAAAGTTAATTAAAACAATATAATAATTGTTCAGTTTCCAATATAAAAAATCTAGAAGCTACAGATTTATTGTCATGTGTCACTGAAGAAACCACAAAGCTTCTGAGTCCTCTCCGATAAAATAGAGTACCATTTGTTCAAACTGTTGGCCTGTGAGAGTCAAATAAGACAGTTACTATGAACTGCTTTGCAATTATAATTAAACAGGAAGATGTGGAATATTGATATAAGCTTTATTTTTTTAAATAGTGTTTTCACATACAAAGTGCACTAAAGAATCTATCATAAGAATAAAATAGGTTTGTTTCTAAGTCGGGTTTTTAAAAAATGATGTCTTCTAAATTGCAATGAGATTATCTAATTGGGAAATATTTCAGCAAATATTTTTAGAGTCATACAAATGACTATGTTTTTTATACAAGTAACCCCAACCCTAAAAATTATTCTAAGAGTGAAATAAAGTGATGTAAGTTTTATGGAAGATGATATTACATTTATTAAAAAATCAGAAATATCTAAAATGTTGAATAAGATGTTTATGAAACNTTGCCATGCCCTTCTCCAGGGGATCTTCCCGACCCAGGGATCAAACCTGCATTTCCTCTGTCTCCTGGATTGGCAGGTAGGTTTTTTACCATTAATGTCAGCTTGGAAACCCAAATCCTCAGGTGTCCAAATCTTTTTCAGGTAGTGTCATTGTACAAAGAAAATCAAATAATACAAACAATGCAGAGAAAGATCAAGGCTCTGTATTATTCTAACAATTAATTCTTAGGCCTTGTACTTATCTAATCTGGGAAGTTTCTAAGAAATACTATTTTAGAATCAAATGCTCATTAAATATGAACAAATCAAACTGCTCTCTTTTTTTTTTTAGGTAAAAGGAATTTCCAAAATAACTGTTAATACCTAGGCAATGGAGAGGACAGTGTCCTCAGAGTTTATGATCACAAAGTCTATGATTAGAAATTATTTAAAAGGTAATTAAATGTGCTGCACTGTCCTGGATTGACCCCTAGAACAGAAAAGTGATAGACGTGGAAAAGTTAGTGAATCATGATTAAAATCTTGTGCTTCTTTAATCAATGTTCATTCCACAGTTTTGACAAATATAATACTAGTAATATTAGATGATAATTATTAGGGGAAAATAATTGAGAAGCAGAAACTCTGTATTATCTTTTCAGCTTTTCTATTAATCTAAAATTATTCCAAAATGAAAAGTTAATTAAAACAATATAATAATTGTTCAGTTTCCAATATAAAAAATCTAGAAGCTACAGATTTATTGTCATGTGTCACTGAAGAAACCACAAAGCTTCTGAGTCCTCTCCGATAAAATAGAGTACCATTTGTTCAAACTGTTGGCCTGTGAGAGTCAAATAAGACAGTTACTATGAACTGCTTTGCAATTATAATTAAACAGGAAGATGTGGAATATTGATATAAGCTTTATTTTTTTAAATAGTGTTTTCACATACAAAGTGCACTAAAGAATCTATCATAAGAATAAAATAGGTTTGTTTCTAAGTCGGGTTTTTAAAAAATGATGTCTTCTAAATTGCAATGAGATTATCTAATTGGGAAATATTTCAGCAAATATTTTTAGAGTCATACAAATGACTATGTTTTTTATACAAGTAACCCCAACCCTAAAAATTATTCTAAGAGTGAAATAAAGTGATGTAAGTTTTATGGAAGAAGATATTACATTTATTAAAAAATCAGAAATATCTAAAATGTTGAATAAGATGTTTATGAAACTCAATCTACCATAAATTAACAAGATATTCTATGAATAAAACACTAATTAATAACATAAGGACATACTTGGTGAATAATTTTTACAGCATGTTAAATGAAAAATTGTAGCAACCCTATTCATTAATAATATATGAAGATAGTAGAGACTTTTTGTTTTCAACATGCCTTTTGAAATAATAATAAGAAAAATTAACATTAAAAATCAATTTTTTTTCTTTTTTTTTATGATTGGAGACCATTATTATTTTAAAAATTTTATGGCTTATTTCCAGAACTGAATCTGTAGTATAACCCAGTTACATATAAAGCACATTTCCCTGATTATCTATTTATTCTAAGATTCTTCTGATCTGTGGCTAATAGTTTTTTTTTAATTACTTTACAATATTGTATTGGTTTTGCCATACATCAACATGAATCCACCACAGGTGTACACGTGTTCCTCATCCTGAACCCCCCTCCCTCCTCCCTCCCCATATCATCCCTCTGGGTCATCCCAGTGCACCAGCCCCAAGCATCCAGTATCATGCATCGAACCTGGACTGGCAATTCATTTCATATAAGATATTATACATGTTTCAATGCCAGTCTCCCAAATCATCCTATCCTTTCCCTCTCCCACAGAGTTTTAAAACCCACAACATTGTTTTATTTATCATTTAAATATTTGTTCAGGAAGAGATGATGTTTGAAGATAATTTTATTTACTTATCCAGTGTAATTAATTTGTACTGGTGAAACAACATGCTAACATAACATAGAATCTCGCAATGTAAGTATTTTCCTGCTGTAAAGAATCCACAGATAGCCAAATCATAGGCCTAGCCCTCCTTATCAGCTTTTCCTTCATATGTTTTTCTTGGAAACAGCTTGTTCTGTTCATATTTCTGAGAAAATAACTCACAGACTTCCCTTACCTATTCTTCAGACTCTGGAGATACACAGAAGATTGCTCAGGGCACTTCACACCATTAACTGAGGGATCTAAGCCATCTTTTGGACCTGGGACCCTGGAAATTTTGCCTCCTGGCTCTTATCCTTACTCATTACTGGTTCTTCCCATTCATTTTGGCAGCAACATTATTCTAGCATTGATTATTCTGAAAATAATATAGAAATTTCTGTGTCTAATTTAAAGCTGATGTAACTATTATATAATAGTTTATATAATGCTGCTGCTAAGTCGCTTCAGTCGCATCCGACTCTGTGTGATCCCAGAGATGGCAGCCCACCAGGCTCCCCTGTCCCTGGGATTCTCCAGACAAGAACACTGGTGTGGATTGCCATTTTCTTCTCCAATGCAAGAAAGTGTAAAGTGAAAGTGAAGTCGCTCAGTCATGTCCTACTCCTAGCGACCCCATGGACTGCAGCCTACCAAGCTGCTCCATCCATGGGATTTTCCAGGCAAGAGTACTGGAGTGGGGTGACATTGTAGCATTATACAATAAATATAATATTCAAAATTATATGAGAAATTAGTAATAAGGATGCCACTATATGCAGTGCTTTCTAATTATATTTTAATATTAAATTAATAGATTAAAAACCTATTCTAATTACCTTCCAAGTTAAATTCCTTGAATCCACTGGATTTTTATCCAGCGACTGAAATGAACTGAACTACTGTATTAGATATCAATAGTTCTCTAAATAAATCACCTTTGTTCTACATAAGCATTATGTAGTCCACTTTTTTTAATCTAAAACACTAGGATGAGGGGTAAATGAATGATAAATATAACATATAAAGAAACAATAATTAAATGATAAAAATTAAGAAACAGTAATGATAAATGATAACATATCAAGAAACAGTAACTAAAATGCTATCGGCTAGCTCTAACAAAAATACTCAGATGTCGCATTTTATAGTTATTTGGATTTAATTTGAAAATAAAAAAAACTGATGCTAGCTATAATTTCATTAGACTTGAATAGGAATACATAACCCTCCAAAAATGTTTGTATTCAAACAGCTGCTATACATTCAACACTTAAATTATTTCAATTACTATCTAATTAATTTTACATATATTATTTTATTTGTTTCCAAATCCTTTGGCTTTATGAACATATAATCTTCATTAAAAATAAACATTCTGAGGGCAAAAAAGTTTATAGAACTGGCCCAAATGTACACAACCAAGTGATAGACCACAGCTTGCTTTAAACTTGGTAGCCTGCATCATAACACCCATAATTTTACAAACTACATCATAATTTTAAATCACCTGTGAATATGCAAAAATGTGAATTATAAATCTCACCATGTGTCCATCTCTTGAAAATTCTGGTAATGGTAATATCCTTCTCTCTATGGAGAAAAGCCCATTCAACAACTGGTCAAAATGTGAAATATAAAATTTCTAAGTCTTACTTCTACATCTAAGAGATGTTGCAATTCTGGTAAATGTGGTAAAGAAGTTTCCCTACTGATTCTCAAACACTGTCTTCACCATGGTCTCAATGAAAACAAAAAGGAGCAAAATTTTCCTCCTTGACCTTCAAGTGGAATTTAAAGAGGTTTCCCTTAGAGGTCATGAACCTTAGGATTGAATCTCAGTTTCCCTCAGGGTATGACATTTCCCATCATTACAATTTTCCAAGACACAGTTATTTATGGTTTGACTTGCTCAAATATCTGTAAAAATTTTATGACCCCAGTTAGATTTTTTCTTTTACTTTTTTTTTTTTTTGGCTTCTTCTGGGCTTCTATTTGTAGGTGTTTTCAATTCCCTTCATATTCAGAAAGAGAAACTGTGTGATTTAGGACAGAACATAGTACCTTTGCAGACTGCAGTGAAATGTCTATTTATTTACTAAATTCAAAAGATGAGTTCTGGGATAAGACACAACATCAATCCATAAAGGCATGTACTGTGGGGGACTAGCACAACAGTCATGCTTACTAAAGTGTAGCAAATTTTATGTGTGAATGTTTTCCATGCAAAAATCTATACATTAATCCAGATCTGCTTTTCTTCTCTCAGTAGTTGATCTTGATATGCCATAATTTTATGATTAAAAGTAGAATTTCCAGACCTTAAAGAAATTTTTCCCTTTTCTTTTCTTTCTTCTTTTTTTTTAGAGAAAAATTGACAGTTTGTTTACTCTGATGGAATGTAGCATTGCAATTGAAGCTGGAAGGAAAACTGGGGCTTAGCTCATGAGGTCCCTGCAGAAAGTCTGTATCAATGAGTGTGCCCCTCTATGCATTCTTGTATTCTACCTATTTTTAATGCTTAGTCACACTCCCCAGAAAGAAGCAGTATTGAAGTGATTCATCAGAAAGGTAAATATTAATAACTGCCTAGACTTCATTTGCACATGGTATTAAGGGACAAGTGCTATTATATTTTCAATGAAATGTTAGATGCTTTTCCTGACATGGAATAGCCATCTGACATGGACCACTCTCCTAGAGAGGATATTTTAAAATTATGACCCAATAGCAGGACTCCAGCAGTTAATCCTGGAACTCTGGTTCCTACTTGGGGCTGCTGCATTGGGATGAACCAGAGAGATGATATGGGGAGGGAGGTGGGAGGGGGGTTCAGGGTTGGGAGCTCATGTACCGCTGTGGTGGATTCATGTCAATGTATGGCAAAACCAATACAGTATTGTAAAGTAAAAATAAATAAATAAATAAATAAAATAAAAAATAAAACACATATAGCATCTTCTACTTTATTCCAAGTCCTGATTTATTTAATCCTTTGCTTCAGCTAGAGGAAGTGAGTGGGATAAGAAATAATATTGTGATGATGGGGTGGGGCAGATAATGTTAACAGGTATGTTATAGAAACAGGGTAAATTCAGAGAACCTACAAATCAGAAAAGGGAGAAGGACAAGGACACAAGGAACAAAAAGCACAAAGAGTGTGTGAAATGAGAGGATGATGTGGAAGGGAGTTAAGTGACCAGGTGGTTCTTTCAGAATTTATCCAATAGTCCCTGTTTCCTGAAGGATTAAAATTCCAGATAATTAATCAATTACATTATAGCATTTATATTAAATCTACAAATATAGAGGACTCAAGTCTGTACCATTTCTCATGTTCTTTAGGATTCTCTATTCATGGGAATGTAGCAAAAAGTTTACAAACTAAACTTTGTGATATGTTTTTACAATTACTAAATCTAGTTTCCTATCTAGTTTCCTATTCTTCTTTTCTTTTGTCACCAAACATTTTTAAAGACAGGCACACATGCATATAATTTTAGAATTGTTATATCAATTTCCATGAAAATATGCTTTGTAATTGGGACCAGTGTAAGAAAGCTATTAGTCATTCAGGTGGAAATACAATGGAGGAATTTGGATTTCCAGATCTCAAACTCAAAGAATCATTGCTCAAAGTGTGTTAAGAAAGATGGGATGAAACACTGCTGGTGGATTCTGTAAGATGAGAAGTGAGTGGTGACAGTTATGTTGAATAACATAGAGGTCACTGCTGCTGCTACTGCTAAGTCGCTTCAATCATGACCCAGAAAAGAGAAATTTAACTGAAGTGTGGCTGAAAGGGTTTAAACAGAACAGAAGAAGAGAAATGGGTGACAGGTGTTAAAGAATCTCTTGTGTTTTGTAAGAAAGAGGAGAGCATAAAATGAAAGAGTAACTGATGAAGGAAAAGGAATCAATGGAAGATTTATTTGAAAGATGAAGGGCATAACAGATTTGCTTCTTTGCTGATGTAAAATTATCAAATAAAAAGTGAAATGTAGATAAAATAGATACAGAAGCTATTTTTAGACCAATGCCCTCATGCAAACAAGGAAATAAGGTATAGTGTACAATAAAGAGGTTGATTGCTTTGCATAGGAACATAGATAATGAATGCACTTTTAAGAGTAGGTAAGAAGGTAGCAAATATCTGAATGGGTGCTGGAAACTGGTAGATATAGTTGTAATAGTCTAAGGAAATTCCCTTCAGATAGCTTACATTTTCAGAGTGAAATAGGAAGTAAGCTTATTTAATGTCTCCAAATAAGTTGGATGTTTGCAGCAGTTTTTTTTTTTTTATAGCAATACTCTGCTTCAAATTAAAATGCTATTTTATTCCTACTTTGCAATGCAATGTCTTTGTATCATAAATAGCATTTTCTATTCTGATACACAGATTAGATTATTTACAATCAATTATCCACTGTGAGTTTCTCTAAAAAAAAAAAAAAAGGCAGCAAGACCAAGAAACCAAACAAAAAAGGTGATCAGTGAGCTGAAAAGTAATATGTTTAATGAATAAAGCTATTTCATGTGAAGAAATTAGGGAGGCCTAGGGAAGAGAGAAGAGATTTGTGGAATATAATTACAGGTAATAACTTCAGCATGAATGGTAAGAATGGCCTTACCTTTGTAATATAAAATGTATATTCTGGTCCTATGCTGATGCTGGAGAATTACCAAAAATATTATTTAGTTTTAGGGATCTCATTATGAACCTTCCAATTCTCATAATTAAAATAGTAAAAATGATCATCAGAAAGTTCTTACAGAGATCAACATTTACAAACTGTCAGCAGCTTTTTCTTCTTCTTTGACATGAGGCAAGAAAAATAATTATTAGGTGAATCCAGATGTTCAATTTTAAGATATTGTAGGGAGTCAGTAAACATTATGCTCTGTTATGATGTAGCAAAAATCAAATGGAAGCTCTGCACAAAGATGCGTGCATGAATACCAAATTGCTTCAGTAATATCCTACTATTTATGACCCTATGGAGCCCACCAGGCTCCTCTATTCATGGGATTCTCCAGGCAAGAATACTGGAGTAGGTTGCCACGCCTTCCACCAGGGGAATCTTCCTGACCCAAGGATCAAACTAGCGTCTCTTATGACTTCTGCATTGGCAGGCGTGTTCTTTACCACTAGCACCATCTGGGAAGCCCATTTGCAAAGATGTTTGATGCTAAATTGCTGAATTATCCAAAAACAAATGAGGCATTTGATTTTCAATTATTCTAATCAAAATTATTCTGATGCTGATAATTCATTTTGAATTTAAAAGTCAAAAATTAACAGATTTCTTGATCAGAAGAAATCTGTTAAATTTTCACTTCTCGCCTTGCATCACATTCCCTCCTGTCCACTGATAATCTTCAGTTCAGTTCAGTTGCTGAGTCCTGTCCAACTCTTTGCAACCCCATGAACAGCAGCACACCAGGCCTCCCTGTCTATCACCAACTCCAGGAGTTCAACCAAACTCATGTCCATTGAGGTGGTGATATCATCCAATCATCTCATCCTCTGTCATCCCCTTTTCCTCCTGCCCTCAATCTTTCCTGTCATCAGTGTCTTTTCAAATGAGTCAGCTCTTTGGATGAGGTGGCCAAAGTATTGGAGTTTCAGCTTCAAAATCAGTCCTTGCAAAGAACACCCAGGACTGATCTCCTTTAGAATGGACTGGTTGGATCTCCTTGCAGTCCAAGGGACTCTCAAGAATCTTTTCCAACACCACAGTTCAAAAGCATCAATTCTTTGGTGCTCAGCTTTCTTTATAGTCCAACTCTCACATCCATACATAACTACTGGAAAAGCCATAGCTTTGACTAGATGGACTTTGTTGGCAAAGTAATGTCTCTACTTTTTAATATGCTGTCTAAGTTGGCCATAACTTTTCTTCCAAGGAATAAGCATCTTTTAATTTCATGGCTGCAGTCACCATCTGCAGTGATTTTGGAGCCCAAAAAATAAAGTCTATTTGCCATGAAGTGATGTGACTGGATGCCATGATCTTAGTTTCCTGAATGTTGAGCTTTAAGCCAACTTTTTAACTCTCCTCTTTCACTTGCATCAAGAGGCCCTTTAGTTCTTCGCTTTCTGCCATAAGAGTGGTGTCATCTGCATATCTGAGGTTATTGATATTTCTCTCAGCAATCTTGATTCCAGCTGTGCTTCCTCCAGCCCAGCATTTCTCATGATGTACTCTGCATATTAGTTAAATAACCAGGGTGACAATATACAGCCTTGACGTACTCCTTTTCCTATTTGGAACCAGTCTATTTTTCCATGTCCAATTCTAACTGTTGCTTCCTGACCTGCATGCAGGTTTCTCAAGAGGCAGGTCAGATGGTTTGGTATTCCCATCTCTTTCAGAATTTTCCAGTTTATTGTGATCCACACAGTCAAATGTTTTGGCATAGTCAATAAAGCAGCCATAGATTTTTTTTTTCTGGAAATCTTTTGCTTTTTTGATGATACAGTGGATGTTGGCAGCTTGATCTGTGGTTCCTCTTCCTTTCCTAAAACCAGCTTGAACATCGGTAAGTTCACAGTTCATGTATTGTTGAAGCCTGGTTTGGAGAATTTTGAGAATTACTTTGGTAGCGTGTGAGATGAGTGCAATTATGCAGTAGTCTGACCATTCTTTGGCTTTGCCTTTCTTTGGGATTGGAATGATAACTGACGTTTTCCAGTCCCATGGCCACAGCTGAGTTTTCCAAATTTGCTGGCATATTGAGTGCAGCACTTTCACAGCGTCACCTTTTAGGATTTGAAATAGCTCAACTGGAAATCCCTCACATCCTCTAGCTTTGTTTGTGGTGATGCTTCCGAAGACCCACTTGACTTCACATTCCAGCATGTCTAGCTCTAGGTGAGTGATCACACCGTCGTGATTATCTGGGTCGTGCAGACTTTTTTGTACAGTTCTCCTGTGTATTCTTGCCACCTCTTCTTGATATCTTTTGCTTCTGTTAGGTCCATACCATTTCTGTCCTTTATTGAGCCCATCTTCGAATGAAATGTTCACTTGGTATCTCTAATTTCTGAAACAGATCTCTAGTGTTTCCCATTCTATTATTTTCCTATATTTCTTTGCATTTGTCTCTGAGGAAGGCTTTCTTATCTCTCCCTGCTATTCTTTGGAGCTCTGCATTTAAATGGGCGTATCATTCCTTCTCTTCTTTTCCCAGCTATTTGTAAGGCCTCTTCAGACAGCCATTTTGCTTTTTTGCATCTTTCTTGGTCAGAAATGATCAGATAATCATTTCTGATTATCTTAACATTCTTCTATTCAAGCTTGCATCTAATTTATAAGTTTTTCACTAGCTTTTCAGTAGTCCCTTGAAGTGTTCTTCTCACTGGTGATTCTATCTCATCATTTAGGTCTCAGTTTAGAAGTAACGTCTCAGAAAAGCTTGCTTTTCCATCTAACTAGAATTGTCTGGTCACATAGGCAGCATTCCACTACAGTTTCTGACAATCAGTTAACACTTCATGACTTTATTTTCATTTCTATGTATTGTCTCCTGCGCTAGAATGTAAACCCCAAGGTAAAAGAGAAGCATTACCTTATTCATGATTGTGTACCTTGATCTTAAAGAGTATCTGACACTTCATACAAAGTAAGCAAATATTCTTCAGTAAATAAATGGACCTCATAGTTTTCAAAAATAATTGAGGATAATTAACATGAACTATCTACTGTATACATATGTTTTTGTGTATACAAATAAATACTGGCTTAAATATTGTCCTTGCTTGAAATAGTATGACTGATATTGTATTTATTTATATTATTTATACTATGTATTTTTAAAATTAAGAAAACTATAACAGAATGCTAATTTAATCTAAGACATTAGATTTCCCATATGCTAGGTAAGGGAGGCAGTTAAAAGGGATCAGTATCTCTCTAGAGACAGGCAAAGCAAAATCTGGAGGAAAAGAACTGCCATTTGGATTCTCAAATCCAACTCGATGAGGTAACAGCAAGAAAAAAATTTCCCACAGTTAAAGAAAAATTTAGGTCTCTATAGAGTTACTTTTTTCTCATAAAGGGCATAGCTACAGACAGTTCAGCTCAGTTGCTCAATCATGTCCAACTCTTTGCGACCCCATGAATCACAGCACACCAGGCCTCTCCGTCCATCACAAACTCCCGGAGTTCACTGAAACTCACGTCCATCGAGTCAGTGATGCCATCCAGCCATCTCATCCTCTGTAGTCCCCTTCTCCAGCCCCCAATCTTTCCCAGTATCAGAGTCTTTTCCAATGAGTCAACTCTTCACATGAGATGACCAAAGTACTGGAGTTTCAGCTTTAGCATCATTCCTTCCAAAGAAATCCCAGGACTGATCTCCTTCAGAAGGGACTGGTTGGATCTCCTTGCAGTCCAAGGGACTCTCAAGAGTCTTCTCCAACACCACACTTTAAAAGCATCAATTCTTCAGCACTCAGCCTTCTTCACAGTCCAATTCTCACATCCATACATGACCACTGGAAAAACCATAGCCTTGACTAGACATACTTTAGTCGGCAATGTAATGTCTCTGCTTTTGAATATACTATCTAGGTTGGTCATAACTTTTATTCCAAGGAGTAAGTGTCTTTTAATTTCATGGCTGCAGTCACCATCTGCAGTGATTTTGGAGCCCAAAAAAGCAAAGTCTGACACTGTTTCCACTGTTTCCCCATCTATTTCCCATGAAGTGATGGGACCAGATGCCATGATCTTCATTTTCTGAATGTTGAGATTTAAGCCAACTTTTTCACTCTCCTCTTTCACTTTCATCAAGAGGCTTTTTAGTTCCTCCTCAGTTTCTGCCATAAGGGTGGTGTTATCTGCATATCTCAGGTTATTGACATTTCTCCTAGCAATCTTGATTCCAGCTTGTGTTTCTTTCAGTCTAACATTTCTCATAATGTACTCTGCATATAAGTTAAATAAGCAGGGTGACAATATACAGCCTTGACGTACTTCTTTTCCTATTTGGAACCAGTCTGTTGTTCCATGTCCAGTTCTAACTGTTGCTTCCTGACCTGCATAGAGATTTCTCAAGAAGCAGGTTAGGTGGTCTGGTATTCCCATCTCCTTCAGAATTTTCCACAGTTTATTGTGATCCACACAGTCAAAGGCTTTGGCATAGTCAATAAAGCAGAAATAGATGTTTTTCTGGAACTCTCTTGCTTTTCCTGTGATCCAGCAGATGTTGGCAATTTGATCTTTTGTTCCTCTGCCTTTTCTAAAACCAGCTTGAACATCAGGAAGTTCACGGTTCATGTATTGCTGAAGCCTGGCTAGGAGAATTTTGAGCATTACTTTACTAGCATGTGAGATGAGTGCAATTGTGTGGTAGTCTGAGCATTTTTTAGCTTTGCCTTTCTTTGGGATTGAAATGAAAACGGACCTTTTCCAGTCCTGTGGCCACTGCTGAGTTTTCCAAATTTGTTGGCATATTGAATGCAGCACTTTCACAGCATCATCTTTAAGGATTTGAAATAGCTCAATAGGAATTCCATCACCTCCACTAGCTTTTTTCATAGTGATGCTTTCTAAGGCCCACTTGACTTCACAGTCCAGGATATCTGGCTCTAGGTGAGTGATCACACCATCATGATTATCTGGGTCATGAAGATCTTTTTTGTACAGTTCTTCTGTGTATTCTTGCCACTTTTTTTTTTTATATCTTCTGCTTCCATTAGGTCCATACTATTTCTGTCCTTTATCGAGCCCATCTTTGCATGAAATGTTCCCTTGGTATCTCTAATTTTCTTGAAGAGATCTCTAGTCTTTCCCATTCTGTTCTTTTCCTCTATTTCTTTGCATTGATCGCTGAAGAAGACTTTCTTATCTCTTCTTGCTATTCTTTAGAACTCTACATTCAAATGCTTATATCTTTCCTTTGTTTTTCGCCTAGACACTAGATTATCAAGTATGCTGACTCCCAGTGTGAGTGATTTTTATTCTGCCTCTTTAAAGGAGAAATAACAGCAGCAGAGAATTTTGGGAGTGCTGTTCAGTTCAGTTCAGTTCGGTCACTCAGTCGTGTCCAACTCTTTGTGACCCCATGAATTGCAGCACACCAGGCCTCCCTGTCCATCACCAACTCCTGGAGTTCACTCAGACTCATATCCATCAAGTCAGTGATGCCATTGAGCCATCTCATCCTCTGTTTTCTCCTTCTTCTCCTACCCCCAATTCCTCCCAGCATCAGAGTCTTTTCCAGTGAGTCAACTCTTCTCATGAGGTGGCCAAAGTACTGGAGTCTCAGCTTTAGCATCATTCCTTCCAAAGTGCTCTAGTCCTTATTAAATAGTAAACTACTCTGTCCTTTGTTCTGTGCATGGTCCTGGCGGTGTCTTATGTTCAAGAAGACTTACAGATGGCTAACAAACACATGAAAAGATGCTCAACATCGCTCATTATCAGAGAAATGCAAATCAAGACCACAATGAGGTACCATTTCACACCAGTCAGAATGGCTGCAATCCAAAAGTCTACAAGCAATAAATGCTGGAGAGAGTGTAGAGAAAAGGGAACCATCTTACACTGTTGGTGGGAATGCAAACTAGTACAACCAGTATGGAGAACAGTGTAGAGATTCCTTAAAAAATTGCAAATAGAACTGCCTCATGACCCAGCAATCCCACTGCTTGGCATGCACACCAAGGAAACTGGAATTGAAAGAGACACATGTATCCCAATATTCATTGCAGCACTGTTTATAATAGCCAGGACATGGAAACAATCTAGATGTCCATCAGCAGATGAATGGATAAGAAAGCTGTGGTACATATACACAATGGAGTATTACTCAGCCATTAAAAAAATACATTTGAATCAGTTCTAATGAGATGGATGAAACTGGAGCCGATTATACAGAGTGAAGTAAGCCAGAAAAAAAAAACACCAATACAGTATACTGACACATTTATATGGAATTTAGAAAGATGATAATGATGACCCTGTATGCGAGACAGCAAAAGAGACACAGATGTATAGAATGGACTTTTGGACTCTGAGGGAGAGGGAGAAGGACAGGGTGGGATGATTTGGGAGAATGGCATTGAAACATGTATACTATCATGTAAGAAACGAAGCACCAGTCTATGTTAGATGCAGGATACAGGATGCTTGGGGCTGGTGCACGGGGATGATCCAGAGAGATGATATAGGGTGGGAGGTGGGAGGGAGGTTCAGGATTGGGAGCTCATATACACCTGTGGCAGATTCATGTCAATGTATGCCAAAATCAATATGGTAAAGTAAAATAAAGTAAAAATAAAATTAAAATAAATAAATAGTAAACTACTAAGTAAAGTACTAATCTGAGATTGCACTTGCTTGCAAATATGTCCAGAAAAGACACTTGGAAACATAAAATCAGATAATTCTAACTCCTATATTTCATGTGTATATATATATATATAT
>SJYT01003582.1:205024-215569 GCA_006410635.1 Cephalophus harveyi | reverse complement strand
TGTGTATAAGAGACAGGTATATATATGTGTGTGTATGTATGTATCTATGTATATATATGTATATACACAAATATATATGAACATATATATATGAAATATATCATATATATATGATGTGTATATATATATATACACACACACATACACACCCCTAATTTTTGGCATTAATTTGTATTAAGAAAAAACAAGTTACTTTTAGACTTATATTCATTCAACAATATTTATTAAGCACAGCATGAAGCAATAAACACAATCTCTGACCTGGATTAGAAATTTGTTGGAGGGAAAAGAGAAAATAAAAGCCAAGAAATAATTGCTAAAGTTTCGTTTCTGACATTGATACAAAGGGTATAATCAGGTAAAGAGTTTAAGAGTTACCTAGAAGAAAGTCATCAGGGAAAAGATCTAAGGAGATGACAATTCATCTGAAAGAAGGGAAAAAAAAAAAAAAGATAGAGCCAGAGAAGAAGAACTCTGGGAAAAAAGAATTTAAGGAGTGGGCAGAGTAAGAAAAGCAAAAGCCACAAACTAGAAAAGGCTTGAATTATTCAAAAGGCAAGAGAAAATATATAGAGAGAGAAAGAGAAAGTGGGCAGAGCCTTGTGAGAAAAGGAATGGAGCACACACTGCACTGGGGAGGGGAAAGTAACAGGATTACAGAATCTTAGCCTGATTTGCCTGATTAAATGATGCCAGTGACTACTGTATCATCAATAGATCAGAATGAATGGGAGGGTAAAAGCACATTGTCCTTGTAAGAAAGAATTGCTTTTAGCATGTAAGCTAATGACCACACAAGGCCCCTTGTTTCATCCACAGTTTCCTCATGGCATTTTTCACCCCCATGTTCCTCAAGGTGTAGATCAGGGGATTTAACATGGGTGCAACGATGGTAAAGGACACAGCCATCACCTTGTCTATGGGGTAAGTGACCACAGGCCTCATGTACAGGAAAATACAAGGCACAAAGAAGATGAAAACCACCATGAGGTGGGAGCCACAGGTGGAGAGGGCTTTACGCTGCCCTTTGGAGCTGCAGGACTTCAGGGAGCAGAGAATGACCACATAGGAAGTGATAAGGATGAGGAAGATGGCCACATACATCACCTCAATGTTGAGGATGACTAAGAGGCCCAGGATGTGGGTGTCCATGCAGGCCAGTTTCAGCAACGGAAACAAATCACACATAAAATGATCAATGATGTTAGGGACACAGAAGGGAATTTGATACAATAAGAGAAGCTGTACTGTTTCATCAGTAAAGGCTCCCACCCATGACCCTCCCAGTAGTAGGCAGCACATCCGAGGCCTCATGGTAGTCATGTAGTGAAGGGGCTTACAGATGGCCATGTAGCGGTCATAGGCCATCACAATGAGAAGGATGATGCCTACTCCACTGAAGGAGTGGTCAATGAAGAGCTGGGCCATGCTGCCTTTGAGGGAGATGGCAGTGCTCACAGAGAGAAAGTCCGCAATCATCTTGGGGGCAATGATGGAAGAATAGGTGACATCCGTGAGGGAGAAGGACCTAAGGAAAAAATACATGGGTGATCTCAGGCTCTGACTTGTGACCACAGTTACCACAATGAGGAAGTTTCCCAAAATGGTGGACATAGACATGATTAGAAGCACAGCAGAAAGTATTTTCCACAGCTCTGCATTCTTTGCAATGCCCAAAAGAATGAATTTTGTCACACTGTTGGAATTCCCCATTTACTATGGGCTGATGTAAGCTTATCTCTCTGAGCTGGAAAATCTACAAAAGAATATTATCCTAAATTATCAATTATTACTAATTTGGGATTTTTATTTTTTGGACTCTCTCTCACACCCTCTTGACTTAGATTTTCCTTCACCCATCTGTACAGCAACATGCTGCAAATGATCGTATGCTGATAACACCTTGATCCTTGTCATTCCCCATACAGCATCTTTCACCAGTGTATCTCTTGCTTTTCTGACACTGGCTGCTTGAGACACTTAGAAGACCCTGCTTCATCACCCTGGGACGTCAACCATGTGGTGATATGGAGAATTAACGTACCTTTAGGAAATCCTGGAGAAGGAAATGGCAACCCACTCCAGTGTTCTTGCCTGGAGAATCCCAGGGATGGGGGAGCCTAGCGGGCTGCCATCTATGGGGTCGCACAGAGTCAGACACGACTGAAGCGACTTAGCAGCAGCAGCAGCAGGAAATCCTAGATCAGCAGTCGATAGGAGCCAGTGGATAAATGGTAACCAGCCTAGCACAATCTAAGATTCAGATTTGCTCCTCCTCTGTTTCATTCTCCCCCATTCACTGCCTTCATTTTCTTTTCCAAAATGAGCTAGTGACACACAAGTCCGCCAAGCTGCTTCCTTTCAAGAACCTCAAGCTAGGAAGCTGACCTTAATGTATAACTGGACATACCTAGTAACCTCAGAACATTTTATTTCAGCTCATTTGCTTCATATTCTTATTGATCACTAGAATGTTCTAGTTGAAGAGTCTGTAAGGCAGGTGGGGCATATCCCAAGGCCTCTCCACTTATTAAGAACTATACTTTTTTCATCTGTATTTCTTTCTATCAAATTGGATTATTATTGCACTGTGACTATTCAATAAATATTTATTGTGTATCAGGCACTAGACTATCCCATGAAGCATTTTCTTCATTTTAGAGATAAGATACTGAGGCAAAAATGGGTGAAAAAAAATTACAGCAAGTTCCCAAAGATAATAAACATTGAAGCCAAGTTCAAGTCCAGGTTTCCCTGAATCAAAATCAATATCAACAACAACCTATATTGCTCCTTTTAGTATAATGTTGAGTACTCAATATGAAAGAGATAGTAAAATTTCAATAATTTCTATATCATGACAATACAAAGAGGCAAATTTATGCTTCCTGTGCTTATCTTATTCAATAATTCTACAATAAAATTCAATGATTAATTCAATGATGAGACTACAATGAAGAATATGTTTTTATTATAAATATAATCCTGAAACCATGATTTATAACTTTTAACTAACCTCCCAAGATTCTAATTATTTTCCAAAAAATGTTGATTAAAGAAAACAAAAGCTTAAATCTCTTTCTTTGCTCCAGGAAGACCCAGATTCAACTTGGCCAGCCTCATCCCAGCAGATGAGCCTGAGTCAACATAAATCCTTTCTTCCATTTTTTTCTTGTGAAGGGGTGCATCCAGATAGAGCCAAAGATTCTAAAGTACAATAAAAATGTTCACAAAGCATCTAATGTATTTTGCACTCACTATGTGACAGCAAGGCGTTTTGTCTGCTATTTGCATTATTACATTTATTTTCATATCACTTGAGACAGGGTACTGTTATAGATCTCATCTTGAAAATGAGGAAACAGAGGTTTAGACACACTGAGTATCTCAGTTAAAAAGAGCGGAAATTACAAATCCATGTCATCTCATTTTAAAACACAAATTCTTAGTCTTTGCCTTATACCACTAAAGAAGTGAATAGTGGCCCCCATTGACTAAATGCAATTGTTACCACAGTTGGATGATTAGATGGTAAGACAAGTGCTTCATTAGCCAAGGTCTCTTTGCAAGGGATACTTAAGCAGAGGCTGTCTTGGGGGACCTCTGTTAGAGATGATTGCTTTAAATGGGAATCAAACTACACAGTCTCTGAGACTCCTATAAACACCTAAGACTCACTTTTAGGATTATCCATCTTACTAAACAAAATTATACAACTTTCAGGACACCCTATGCAAATATACAATGTAGATTAGCTTCAATCACTCTCATCTCCAGTCTAAGAATTTCAAAAATTTTAATAGCACAGATGCAGGCATACCCGTGGTGGATTCATGTTGATGTATGGCAAAACCAATACAATATTGTAAAGTAATTAACATCCAATTAAAATATATAAATTCATATTTTTAAAAAGAAAAAAAGACAAAAAATAGCACAAATGAAGTAGAAAGGACCTATTCTTGGAAATCAGGAAAGTTGGGTTTTATTCCAGGTTTTCCTTCTCACTCTTAGGTTATGTTGTTACATTGTTCACTATTCTGGGCTTCAGTTTTCTCATCTAGAGAATGAGGTAGCTATGGCACGTTATTAGTGAACTGAGGTTTGAAGGAGCCAGTATAGAGACTCTGTTCCTTTCAAACATAGCAGCTCAGCTCTTATCTACATTAAATGTTTACACTTCCAAGTAATGTTTCCTCTGAAGTATCTCATGGCTTCAAATATTTTAAAACAAAATACACTATACTAAGATAAAAATATCCTTCTATTTTAATATATATTGACTACTAGCTCACATCTCAGCTTCCTATTTTGAAATTCAAAACCCCCAACCAAAGTAGTTAGCTTCACCTTTTTCTACAATTCCCTCTCACTGCCATAAAGCCCATGTCTAACTGTCAGAACACATTTGATTGTGTTTTGTACAGTGGGTAAATCCATGGAGTCAAGAAAGAACAACATAATTCTCCACTGCAGTCAGGTCACTTACTGGCTACACAACCTATAAATCCCGTAAAAATAAAACAATGCAACAGCAGTTCAAGTCACTGTCTTAAGGAGTTATTATTTGAGAATACTGTGCTAAAATCTTTATGGTTTTCTTTTTTAGTTCCCACAAAACCATATGAAATAGGACCTAGCATTATCCTGATTTTCTAATGCAGTGAATAAGGTCTCAGTTCAGTTCAATTCAGTTGCTCAGTCATGTCCGACTCTTTGTGACACTATGACTACAGCATCTCACACCTCCCTGTCCATCACCAACTCCCAGAGTTTACCCAAACTCAAGGCCATTGAATCGGTGATGCCATTCAACAATCTCATCCTCTGTTATCCCCTTCTTCTCCCGCCCTCAATCTTCCCCAGTATCAGGGTCTTTTCAAATGAGTCAGTTCTTCACATCAGGTGGCCAAAGTATTGGAGTTTCAGCTTCAACATCAGTCCTTCCACTGAATATGCAGGACTGATTTCATTCAAGATGAACTGGTTGGATCTCCTTGTTGTTCAAGTGACTTTAAAAAGTCTTCTAAAACACCACAGTTCAAAAGCATCAATTCTTCGGTGCTCAGTTTTCTTTACAGCCAAACTCTCACATCCATACATGACTACTGGAAAAACTATAGCCTTGATTAGAAGGACCTTTGTTGACAAAGTAAATCGTGAAGTCCTGTCTGACTCTGTGACCCCATGGACTGTAGCCCACCAGGCTCCTCCATCCCTGGAGTAATATCTCTGTTTTTTAATAAGCTGTCTAAGTTGATCATAACTTTTCTTCCAAGGAACAAGTGTCTTTTAATTTCATGGCTGCAATCACTATTTGCAGTGATTTTGGAGCCCCCCAAAATTAAATCTGTCAGTTTCCACTGTTTCTCCATCTATTTGCCATGATGTGATGGGGTCAGATGCCAGGATTTTAGTTTTTGGAATGTTGAGCATTAAGCCAACTTTTTCACTCTCCTCTTTCACTTTCATCAAGAAACTCTTTAGTTCCTCTTCACTTTCTGCCATAAGAGTCATGTCATTTGCATATCTGAGGTTATTGATATTTCTCCGAGAAATCTTGATTCTGGCTTGTGCTCCATCCAGTCCAGCATTTCTCATGACATACTTTGCATATAAGCTAAATAAACAGAGTGATAATATATAGCCTTGATGTACACTTTTCCCTATTTGGAACTGGTCTATTGTTCCATGTCCAGTTCTAACTGTTGCTTCCTGACCTGTATACAGATTTCTCAGGTGTCACGTTAGGTGGTCTGTAATTCCCATCTCTTGAAGAATTTTCCACAGTTTG
The DNA here is from genome assembly GCA_006410635.1 of Cephalophus harveyi. Lineage (NCBI taxonomy): Eukaryota > Metazoa > Chordata > Mammalia > Artiodactyla > Bovidae > Cephalophus > Cephalophus harveyi. Next base: position 209,775 of record SJYT01003582.1, on the reverse strand, counting down.
TTTTGATCCACACTGTAAAAGTCTTTGGCATAGCCAGAAGCATAAGTAGATGTTTTTTCTGGAACTCTCTTGCTTTTTTGATGATCCGACAGATGGTGGCAATTTGATCTCTGGTTCCTATGCCTTTTCTAAAACCAACTTGAACATCTGGAAGTTCACAGTTCATGTATTATTGAAACCTTGCTTGGAGAATTTTGAGCATAACTTTACTAGCATGTGAGATATGCAGTAGTTTGAGCATTCTTTGGCTTTGCCTTTCTTCAGGATTGGAATAAAAACTGAACTTTTCCAGTCCTGTGGCCACTGCTGAGATTTCCAAATTTCCTGGCATATTGAGTGCAGAACTTTCACAGCATTATCTTTTAGGATTTGAGATAGCTCAACTGGAATTAGAGAGTGTATATAACTTGCTCAAAGCCACTTAATACCTATGTGATTAAGTTGATACCTCAGCTCACTGACCACAGCCCCTCCACAAATTTTACACACTGTCTCACTAACTGTCATGAAAATCAAAGGAAGTAAGAGACATGAGAATGTTTGGAGAGCACTGTCCAAATATTCATTATGATTACCTTCCATTCCTATAAGCTCCTGGCTTCCCCTTCCCATGTTCATGTCATTTGTTAAATTAATCCATTACACTCATCTTTCTGCCTCACATCATCTTCCAAATCTCCTTCACCTGTTATTCTGGATATTTGTTACTTGTATCTGTATAGCTTGCATATCAGAAGTAATTCATTTATCTCCTTACTTAGCTATTAAAAAAAAAAAGATTAATGTTTATGAAATAAATTTTAAAAATGATGCAGCAAAAAATTGGAGGTCTTTCTTAATAAACATTTAACAAGTTCATCAGATTTTTAAAAAGATAAAGTTTAAAGAAACATCAAAATTTCCAAATTAATCTATTTATAATAAAGGAAAATACACTATACAGTCCATGGAATTATATAGGCCAGGATACTGGATTGGGTAGCCATTACCTTCTTCAGGAGATCTTCCCAACCCAGGGATCGAAGTTACATCTCTTAGATCTCCTTCATTGGCAGGCTGATTCTTTACAATTAACATCACCTGGGTCTATTAAATACTAAATTGACTAAAAGGGTATCAGATTAATTATTCCTGAACACGTAGCAAGATGTAAGTTTCTGAACTGATTTTAAAAGAAACCTTCAAAAGCAACTTGTTTTCTAAAATGCTCTTCTGGCCAAAAGTAGAATGTTTATAACTAAATAATCTATTTTCATAAATTGTAAAAGCAAGACATGCCCCATGAGAAATAGCTTAAATAGATAGATATATAGAAAGGTTAAAGTCAAAAACCCTTTCCCAACCATAAGCACTCACTCATTTGATCCTTTATTAACAGTTTAGCAAATGCTCCTAAGATATGCATTTGTATTTGGTATATATATCATCATTAACGTGTTTTACTCTATATGAACATATACAAAATATAATAATTCACTTGAAATTCTAATACAGCTTGTGTGAACATTATCTGTCAATATTGATGAATTTTCCTTGATTTTAATTGTTACATATTATTCCATGTCATTGTTACAACATAATTCCTTTAGTCCATTTTTGCTTGAAATTTATTTTAGTTTTAACATTTTGCCTTACACACAGATACACAATGAACACTACTTACAGACATCTTCACTTATTTCTGTTGGAGAAATCTATGTCATCATCAAAACAAAAATACACATACATTTACATTTGACAGATTCAGTAGCATTGCTCTCAAAATCCTGAAGTATCTTTTATACCCCAAAATAGTGTATTAAAAACTAATTTTCCCCACAGCTTTGCCATCACTAAATATTAGGAACCTTGAATATATTAAAATTAATGATGCAGAAAATCATCTCATTTTAATTTGAATTTGCTTAATCATTCATTCTTAGAATCTCATTGGTGATATAAACAATAAATGTTAGTCTCCAGAATTAAAGTTGTGCTGCGTGCCTCTGAACTCATTCATTCAGCTGTGTTCAACTCTTTTGTGACCCCAAGGACTGTGGCCCACCAGGTTCCTCTATCCATGGAATTTGCCAGGCAAGAATACTGTAGTGGATTGTCATTTCCTCCTGCAAGGGATCTTCCCAACCCAGGGATCAAAACCGTGTCTCCTGCATTGTCAAGCATACTCTACCTTTGAGCCACCAAGGAAGCCCAAATTAAAGTGATATGATATAATATATATAGAGAGATATATGATCTAAGTGTGCTAAGTCACTTCACTCATGTCCAACTCTTTGTGACTCTATGGACTGTAGCCAGCCAGCTCCTCTGTCCATGGGATGCTCCAGGCAAGAATACTGGAGTGGGTTGCCATGCCCTCTTCCAGGGGATCTTCCCAACACAGGGATAGAATCTGTGTTTCCAGCAGCTCCTGCATTACAGGCAGATTCTTTACTACTGAGCCACCATCTATACACATATTTTAATCAAACTAATAATAAATTATTTAGTATATTCTATATATCAGATATTTTGCTATTACTTAATGTATGTTTTCTCACTTAATCCTCATATCTAACTCTGATGAGACACACTGTATGACTGAGATAAAGCCAAATGATTAACTTGCTCAAGGGTATACAGTCAGTAATTAACACAGCCTGGATATGAACCCAAAAAGCCAATTCTAAGTTGTGTGTTTCTTGTGTCTGAATTTCCCATGGAGCTTTATGATTTATTCAATAAAATCTTGGATAACAGGAATTGATAGCAAGGTATTTAGGGAGAGCCTCTGGGTCATCATTTTTACAGAGCAACAGTGTCCTGTGTTTCTTAGAAGACTCATGCCCAAGCACAGGCATCATCAACAGACTGTCTCTAATGAAGGACTTTAAAAGGATTGTTTCTGTCCCTAAGTCTTCCTTCCTTCACTTGCTATCCTTGAAAGAGGAATAGACATGTAATTATATACAGCAGCATAATTTTGGATAGAAATTATTATATCATTGTAGATACAAAAACTAATGCTTTCTTGAAATGACTCCAGAGGCAGGGGACTTCAACTCTGAACAGCCATTTGCTTCACCCTGAGGATCAATGAAGACACCATCCTTATAGGCAGAGTTTCTTTGAAATAAACGTCTGTGTTTTAACATATATATATATATATATACACACACAAATTTAATATGTATTATTTATATATATACATAAATTTAATATATGTATTAAATAACTAGAATCAATAATTTATCAAAACAGAAAGAAAAAATAGCACATAAGGTCTTTGTCAAAAGTGACTAACAGAAAAGAAAGGCAGGGAGGCGGTTAAGGTGGCAGAGGAATAGGATGGGGAGACCACTTTATCCCCCACAAATTCATCAAAACAACATTTAAACGCTGAGTAAATTCCACAAAACAACTTCTGAGTGCTGGCAGAGGATATCTGGCACCCAAAAAAGCAGCCCATTGTCTTCAAAAGGAGGTAGAAAAAAATATAAAAGACAAAAAGAGAGACAAAAGAGTTAGGGATGGAGCTCCATCCTGGGAAGGGAGTCTTAAAAAGAGAGAAGTTTCCAAACACCAGGAAACATCCTCACTGCTGAGTCTGTGGTGAGCCTTGGAACCACAGAGGGCAACATAACTGGGAGGAAAAATAAACAAATAATTAAAACCCACAGATTACGTGCCCAGTAGTAACTCCCCCAGTGGAAAATCAACACAGACACCTGCATCTTCCACTAGCTAGTGGGGACTGGACAGGGAGGCATGGGCTGCACTGCTTAGAGTAAGAACTGGACCTGACTGCCCTGAGGGCAATCTGAGGGAACTGACTTGGGCTAGTAAACCAGATTGTGGGATAGTTACCACGTGAAAAACCCTAACCTAAGACACTGCCAGGCATGCTCACAGAACAGAGCTAGCGGGCTGCAGACCATCCCCCTGTTGTGACAGGCAGCCAGAGCCAGAAGGGGGCAATTGCAGCCCCAGAGAGGTGTTATCTACCAAACTGTGAGCAGGCTTCTTTGCTAACTATGACTTCTTGGGGTTCTGGACAGTCAACATCCGCCTGAGAAGGTGTGCCGGTTGTACACCCAGAAAACTGGCAGAGACAGGGGAAGTGACAAGTCACAGCGAAAGTGCTCACCAATCACCTCACCACCTGAGCTGCTCAGACCTGGGAAGGGCACAAAATGCAGGCCAACCCAGTCTGTGCCTCTGAGGACTATCTGAGTGCCTGAACCTGAGTGGCTTAGACCTGGGGAATGCATGCAGCCTAGGGCTGGCCTTGGAAGGTTCCTGGCAGAGCAACCTAGAGCATGAGCGGTGTGGGCAAGGATGGTACACGTGCCATAAGTAGGGGCAGGCCTAGTGTGGCTGAGATACTGAGAGCACACACCAGTGTTATTTGTTTGCAGTATCCCTCCATCCCCACAGGGTGACTAAATGAGTGAGCCTAAAAAATGTCCACCACCGCCTCCTTATGTCAGTGTGGAAATCAGAACTGAGGCGAAGAAACTGAAACAGAGGGAACCACCTTGGAGGTAACAGGTGCAATAGATTAAAACCCTGTAGTTAGTACCAACTACATAGGAAGGGGCCTATAGATCTTGAGAAACATAAGCTGGACCAAGGAATTATCCAAAAATGAACTGACCCCACACTGCCCACAAGAACACCAGAGAAAGTCCTAGATATATTTTTACTATTTTTTTTTAATTTTTAAGTTCTCTATTACTCCTTTAATTTTCAGTTTTATAACCTAATATTAC
>SJYT01003582.1:155448-204942 GCA_006410635.1 Cephalophus harveyi | reverse complement strand
GTTTCTTTATACATGATCTCGAGAGTTTCACAGAAGAGCATGTTAAATATTGGGCCCCAAAGGCGAGTTCTTCCATGGGTTTTACTGTATGATACTTTGCAAAAAAAAAAAAAAAAGAGACCCCATTTTTTAAAGCAACCTTCATATATATATACATATATATATTATAATTTTTGTGATTTGTTTTTCCTTTTCTTTAATATTGTATTTTTCAAAATCCAAGCTCTACTCTAGATTTTTAATATTTGCTTTTAGGTATTTGCTATCAATTTTGTACCTTGAAGAACCCAATCACGAGTACCCACTTTTACTTGGGAGTGAGATTACTGCCTTGACTGCTCTCTCCCCTTTTGGACTCCCCTTTTTCTCCACAAGGTCGCCTGTGTCTCCTCCCTCCTCCTTCTCTTCTCTACCCAACTCTGTGAATTTCTGTGTGTTCTAGATAGTGGAGAACATTTACAGAACTGATTACTGGCTGGATTTGTCTCTCTCCTTTTGATTCCCCCCTTTTATCCTCCTGGCCACCTCTGTCTCCTGCCTCCCTCTTCTCTTCTCTGTGTAAATCCATGAACATCTCTGAGCGGTCCAGACTGTGGAGTGCACATAAGGAAGTGATTACTGGCTAGCTTGCTGTCTCTTCTTTTGATTCCACCTCATCTCATTTGGGTCACCTTTAACTCCCTCCTCCCTCTTCTTTTCTCCATGGAACTCTGGGAACCCCTCTGGGTGTCCTTCACTGTGGAGAAACTTTTCATCTTTAACCAAGATGTTTTATCAACAGTGCTGTATAGATGGACAAGTCTTGAGGCTACTGTAAAAATAAGACTGAAAACCAGAAGCAGGTGGCTTAAATCTAAATCCTGAGAACACCAGAGAACTCCTGACTCCAGGGAACATTAATCAATAGGAGCTCATCAAAAGCCTCCATATCTACACTGAAACCAAGCACCACCCAAGGGCCAACAAGTTCCAGTGCAAGATATACAACACAAATTCTCCAGCAACACAGGAACACAGCCCTGAGCTTCAATATACAGGCTGCCCAAAGTCACTCCAAACCAACTGACATCTCATAACTCATTACTGGACACTTCATTGCACTCCAGAGAGACGAAATCCAGCTCCACCCACGAGAACACTGACACAAGCTTCCTTAACCAGGAAATCTTGACAAGCCACCCATAGAACCCCACCCACAGTGAGGAAACTCCACAATAAAGAGAACTCCACACACTGCCAGCATACAGAAAGGCCACCCTAAACACAGCAATATAAACAAGATGAAGAGACATAGGAATACCGAGCAGGTAAAGGAACAGGATAAATTCCCACCAAACCAAACAAAAGAGGAAGAGATAGGGAATCTACCTGATGAAGAATTACAAATAATGATAGTGAAAATGATTCAAAATCTTGAAATCAAAATGGAATCACAGATAAATAGCCTGGAGACAATAATTAAGAAGATGAAAGAAAGGTTTAACAAGGACCTAGAAGAAATAAAAAAAGTCAATACATAATGGATAATGCAATAAATGATATCGAAAACACTTTGGAGGGAACAAATAGTAAAATAATGGAGGTAGATGATAGGATTAGTGAGGTAGAAGATAGAATGGTAGAAATAAATGAATCAGAGAGGAAAAAAGAAGAACGAATTAAAAAAAATGAGGACAACCTCATAGACTTCTGGGACAATGTTAAACGCAACAACATTCGAATCATAGAAGTCCCAGAACAAAGAGACAAAAAGAAAGACCATGAGAAAATACTTGAGGAGATAATAGTTGAAAACTTCCCTTTAATGGGGAAGGAAATAATCACCAAAGCCCAAGAAAACCAGAGAGTCCAAAATAGGAAAAATCCAAGGCGAAACACCCCAAGACACATATTAATGAAACTAACAAAGATCAAACACAAAGAACAAATATTAAAAGCAGCAAGGGGGTTAAAGATGTAAACGTAAGACCAGAAACTATAAAATTCCTAGAGGAGAACATAGGCAAAACACTTTCCGACATAAATCACAGCAGGATCCTCTATGATCCACCTCCCAGAATACTGGAAATAAAAGCAAAAATAAACAAATGGGATCTAATTAAAATTAAAAGCTTCTGCACAACAAAGGAAACTATAAGCAATGTAAAAAGACAGCCTTCTGAATGGGAGAAAACAATAACAAATGAAGCAATTGACAAACAACTAATCTCAAAAATATACAAGCAACTTAGGCAGCTCAACTCCAGAAAAATAAACGACCCAATCAAAAAATGGGCCAAAGAACTAAATAGACATTTCTCCAAAGAAGACATACAGATGGCTAACAAACACATGAAAAGATGCTCAACATCACTCATTATCAGAGAAATGCAAATCAAGACCACAATGAGGTACCATTTCACACCAGTCAGAATGGCTGTGATCCAAAAGTCTACAAGCAATAAATGCTGGAGAGGGTGTGGAGAAAAGGGAACCCTCTTACACTGTTGGTGGGAATGCAAACTAGTACAGCCACTATGGAGAACAGTGTGGAGATTCCTTAAAAAACTGCAAATAGAACTGCCTTATGACCCAGCAATCCCACTGCTGGGCATACACACCGAGGAAACCAGAATTGAAAGAGACACATGTACCCCAATGTTCATTGCAGCACTGTTTATAATAGCCAGGACATGGAAACAACCTAGATGTCCATCAGCAGATGAATGGATAAGAAAGCTGTGGTACATATACACAATGGAGTATTACTCAGCCATTAAAAAGAATTCATTTGAATCAGTTCTAATGAGATGGATGAAACTGGAACCTATTATACAGAGTGAAGTAAGCCAGAAAGAAAAACACCAATACAGTATACTGACACATATATATGGAATTTAGAAAGATGGCAATGATGACCCTGTATGCGAGACAGCAAAAGAGACACAGATGTATAGAACGGACTTTTGGACTCTGTGGGAGAGGGAGAGGGTGGGATGATTTGGGAGAATGGCATTGAAACATGTATACTATCAAGTAAGAACGAAGCACCAGCCTATGTTCAATACAGGATACAGGATGTTTGGGGCTGGTACACGGGGATGATCCAGAGAGAGGATATGAGGTGGGAGGTGGGAGGGGGATTCAGGATTGGGAGCTCATATACACCCGTGGTGGATTCATGTCAATGTATGGCAAAACCAATACGGTATTGTAAAGTAAAATAAAGTAAAAATTAAAAAAAAAAAAAAAAGTATTTCAAAACCACTGAGAAGTATAATGTAGAACATATAAGATAGCATCCTCTTAAGATAAGATTAATTCATATAAGTTTATAATTCATAAAATAAATGTATAAAGCAATAAAAAAAAAGCAGCAAGGGAAAAACAACAAATAACACACAAGGGGATTCCCATAAGGATAACAGCTGATCTTCCAATAGAAACTTTTCAGGCCAGAAGGGAATGGCAGGACATATTTAATGTGATGAAAGAAAATAACCTACAACCCAGATTACTGTACCCAGCAAGGATCTCATCCAAATATGAAGAAGAAATGAAAAGCTTTAAAGACAATCAAAAGCTGAGAGAATTCAGCACCACTAAACCAGCTCTCCAACAAATCCTAAAGGATCTTGTCTAGACAGGAAACCTAGAAAGGGTGTACAAACTTGAACCCAAAACAATCAAGTAAATTGAAACAGGATCATTAGTTCAGTTCAGTTCAGTCGCTCAGTCGTGTCCAACTCTTTGCGGCCCCACGAATTGCAGCACGTCAGGCCTCACTGTCCATCACCAACTCCCGGAGTTCACTCACACTCACATCCATCGAGTGAGTGATGCCATCCAGTCATCTCATCATTTTTTCGTCCCCTTCTTCTCCTGCTCCCAATCCCTCCAAGCATCAGTGTCTTTTCCAATGAGTCAACTCTTCGCATGAGGTGGCCAAAGTACTGGAGTTTCAGCTTTAGCATCAGTCCTTCCAAAGAAATCCCAGGGCTGATCTCCTTCAGAATGGACTGGTTGGATCTCCTTGCAGTCCAAGGGACTCTCAAGAGTCTTCTCCAACACCACAGTTCAAAAGCATCAATTCTTCGGTGCTCAGCCTTCTTCACAGTCCAACTCTCACATCCATACATGACCACAGGAAAAACCATAGCCTTGACTAGACGGACCTTAGTCAGTAAAGTAATGTCTCTGCTTTTGAATATGCTAATCTCAGTTGGTCATAACTTTTCTTCCAAGGAGTAACCGTCTTTTAATTTCATGGCTGCAGTCACCATCTTTTGGAGCCCAAAAAAATAAAGTCTGACACTGTTTCCACTGTTTCCCCATCTATTTCCCATGAAGTGATGGGACGGCATGCCATGATCTTCGTTTTCTGAATTTTGAGCTTTAAGCCAACTTTTTCACTCTCCTCTTTCACTTTCATCAAGAAGCTTTTTAGTTCCTCTTCACTTTCTGCCATAAGGGTGGTGTCATCTGCATATCTGAGGTTATTGATATTTCTCCCAGCAATCTTGATTCCAGCTTGTGTTTCTTCCAGACCAGCAATTCTCATGATGTACTCTGCATATAAGTTAAAGAAGCAGGGTGACAATATACAGCATTTATGCACTCCTTTTCCAATTTGGAACCAGTCTGTTGTTCCATGTCCACTTCTAACTGTTGCTTCCTGACCTGCATACAGATTTCTCAAGAGGCAGGTCAGGTGGTCTGGTATTCTCATCTCTCTCAGAATTTTCCACAGTTTCTTGTGATTGACAAAGTCAAAGGCTTTGGCATAGTCAATAAAGCAGAAATAGATGTATTTATGGAACTCTCTTGCTTTTTCCATGATCCAGCGGATGTTGACAATTTGATCTCTGGTTCCTCTGCCTTTTCTAAAACTAGCTTGAACATCAGGAAGTTTACTGTTCACATATTGTTGAAGCCTGGCTTGGGGAATTTTGAGCATTACTTTACTAGCGTGTGAGATGAGTGCAATTGTTCAGTAGTTTGAGCATTCTTTGGCATTGCCTTTCTTTGGGATTGGAATGAAAACTGACCTTTACCAGTCCTGTGGGCACTGCTGAGTTTTCCAAATTTGCTGGCAGATTGAGTGCAGCACTTTCAGAGCATCATCTTTCAGGATTTCAAACAACTCAAAAGGAATTCCATCACCTCCACTAGCTTTGATCGTAGTGATGCTTTCTAAGGCCCACTTGACTTCACATTCCAGGATGTCTGGCTCTAGATGAGTGATCATATCATCGTGAGTATCGAGGTCATGAAGACCTTTTCTGTATAGTTTTTCTGTGTATTCTTACCACCTCTTCTTAATATCTTCTGCTTCTGTTAGGTCCATACCATTTCTGTCCTTTATCGAGCCCATCTTTGCATGAAATGTTCCCTTGGTATCTCTAATTTTCTTGGAGATCTCTAGTCTTTCCCATTCTGTTCTTTTCCTATATTTCTTTTCATTGATTGCTGAAGAAGGCTTTCTTATCTCTTCTTGCTATTCTTTGGAACTCTGCATTTAGATGCTTATATCTTTCCTTTTCTCCTTTGCTTTTTGCCTCCCTTCTTTTCACAGCTATTGGTAAGGCCTCCCCAGACAGCCATTTTGCCTTTTTTGCATTTCTTTTCCATGGGGATGGTCTTGAACCCTGTCTCCTGTATAATGTCATGAACCTCATTCCATAGTTCATCAGGAACTCTATCAATCACATCTAGGCCCTTAAGTCTATTTCTCACTTCCACTGTATAATCATAGGGATTTGATTTAGGTCATACCTGAATGGTCTAGCTGTTTTCCCTCCGTTCTTCAATTTGAGTCTGAATTTGGTAATAAGGAGGTCATGATCTGAGCCACAGTCAGCTCCTGGTCGTGTTTTTGTTGACTGTATAGAGCTTCTCCATCTTTGGCTGCAAAGAATATAATCAATCTGATTTCGGTGTTGACCATCTGGTGATGTCCATGTGTAGAGTCTTCTCTTGTGTTGCTGGAAGAGGGTGTTTGCTATGACCAGTGCATTTTCTTGGCAAAACTCTATTAGTCTTTGCCCTGCTTCTTAATTTTCTTGAAGAGATCTCTAGTCTTTCCCATTCTGTTGTTTTCCTCTATTTCTTTGCATTGATTGCTGAAAAAGGCTTTCTTATCTCTCCTTGCTATTCTTTGGAACTCTGCATTCAGATGCTTATATCTTTCCTTTTCTCCTTTGCTTTTCACTTCTCTTGGTTTCACAGCTATTTGTAAGGCCTCCCCAGACAGCCATTTTGCTTTTTTGCATTTCTTTTCTTGGGGATGGTCTTGATCCCTGTCTCCTGTACAATGTCATGAACCTCATTCCATAGTTCATCAGGCACTCTATCTATCAGATCTAGGCCCTTAAATCTATTTCTCACTTCCACTGTATAATCATAAGGGATTTGATTGAGGTCATACTTGAATGGTCTAGTGGTTTTCCCTACATTCCTCAATTTAAGTCTGAATTTGGCAATAAGGAGTTCATGATCTGAGCCACAGTCAGCTCCTGGTCTTGTTTTTGCTGACTGTATAGAGCTTCTCCATCTTTGGCTGCAAAGAATGTAATCAATCTGATATCGGTGTTGACCATCTGGTGATGTCCATGTGTAAAGTCTTCTGTTGTTGGAAGAGGGTGCTTGCTATGACCAGTGCGTTCTCTTGGCAAAACTCTATTAGCCTTTGCCCTGCTTCATTCATACTCCAAGGCCAAATTTGCCTTTACTCCAGGTGTTCTTGACTTCCTACTTTTGCATTCCAGTCCCCTATAATGAAAAGGACATCTTTTTCGGGTGTTAGTTCTAAAAGGTCTTGTATGTCTTCATAAAACTGTTAAACTTCAGCTTCTTCAGCACTACTGTTGGGGCATAGGCTTGGCCGCACCATAGTTTGGCCCCAGGTAAATAACAGGGAGGGAACACAGCCCCACCCATCAAAAGAAAATTGGATTCAAGATTTACTGAACATGGCCCCACCCATCAGAACAAGACCCAATTTCCCCTTCAGTCAGTCTCACCCATCAGGAAGCTTCCATAAGCCTCTTATCCTTCTTCATCAGAGGGCAGACAGACTTAAAACCACAATCACAGGAAACTGACCAATCTGATCACATGGACCACAGCCTTTTCTAACTCAATGAAACTATGAGCCATGCCATGTAGGGCCACCCAAGACGGACGGGTCATGGTGGAGAGTTCTGACAAAATGTGGTCCACTGGAGAAGGGAATAGCAAACCACTTCAGTATTCTTGACTTGAGAACCCCATGAACAGTATGAAAAGGCAAAAAGATATGACTCTGAAAGATAAACTCCTCAGGTAGGTAGATGCCCAATTGCTACTGGAAGTCAGTGGAGAAATAACTCCAGAAAGAATGAAGAGATGGAGCCAAAGCTGAACTCTAGCATCTTACTGTGTATAGTTTTTAGTTTTGACTAGTTATTTTTCAGTCACTAAGTCATGTCCAACTCTTTACAACCCCATGGACTGCAGCACACCAGTCCTCCCTGTCCATCACCAACTCCTGGAGTTTACTCAAACTCAGGTCCATTGAGCCGATGATGCCATCCAACCATCTTATCTGTCATCCCCTTTTCCTGCCCTCAATCTTTCCCAGCATCAGGGTCTTTTCTAATGAGTCAATTCTTCACATCAGGTGGCCAAACTACTGGAGCTTCACCTTCAACGTCAGTCCTTCCAATGAACACTCAGGACTGATTTTCTTTGGGATGGACTGGCTGGATTTCCTTGCAGTCCAAGGGACTCTTAAGAGTCCTCTCTAACACCACAGTTCAAAAGCATCAATTCTTTGGTGCTCAACTTTCATTATAGTCCAACTCTCACATCCATACATGACTACTGGAAAACCCATAGCTTTGACGGACCTTTGTTAGCAAAGTAATGTCTCTGCCTTTTAATATACTGTCTAGGTTGGTCACAACTTTTCTTCAAGGAATAAGCATCTTTTAATTTCATGGCTGCAGTCACTATCTGCAGTGATTTTGGAGCCCCCCAAAATAAAGTCTCTCACTGTTTCCACTATTTCCCCATCTACTGACTATGAGTGAGTACATTTTAAAAACTTAGAATGGGGACCTAGCAGAAAGTAAGCAACAAGCATAGCTATCACTATCATAGAAGTATGTGTGCTAAGTCTCTTCAGTCATGTCTGACTCTTTCTGACTCCATGGACCACAGCCTGCCAGACTCCTCTGTCCATGGGATTCTCCAGGCAAGAATACTGGATTGGGTTGCCGTTTCCTACTGCACAGGTTCCTCCCAAACCAGGGACTGAACCCAAGTCTCTTAAAACTCCTGCATTGGCAGGCAGGTTCTTTACTACTAGCATCACTTGGGCAGAGAGATATTATGGAAGTAAACAGAAATAAAATTACCCTTTCCTCTGTACTTCTACCCTTTAATCACACTCATTTTCTATAGGGTAACAACTTCAAGTCTTTTTTCCTATGCTTATTTACACATATACACTCCTTCTCCCCCTCAAGACCTTCTTCTCCCTCAACCTTGCCTTGTTCGTGTCTTCCTCTCTCAGATATACCCAGATTAGCTCTGCAGACACATTCTGGAAATGGGAGCTCTTAACTGAATGAAGGTGAAGGTGAAGGTGAAGGTGAAGTCGCTCAGTCGTGTCCGACTCTTTGCGACCCCGTGGACTGTAACCTACTAGGCTTCTCCGTCCGTGGGATTCTCCAGGCAAGAATACTGGAGTGGATTGCCATTTCCTTCTCCAGGGGATCTTCCCGACTCAGGGATCGAACCCGGGTCTCCTGCATTGGAGGCAGACGCTTTAACCTCTGAGCCACCAGGGAAGACCCTCTTAACTGAATGAGAGCTATTAATACAACGGGTCCATCACTGCACAGTGCTATGAAGGCACATCCCAAAATAATTGGTTACTTTTGGTAACTATACTATTAGGGAATATGTCTCTATCCCCATTACTATCGTCCATTTGACACTAACAATTTGGCTTAGACCAGAGGTCTCCAACCTTTGGGATCTAATTAATGTCTGAGATCTGAGGTGGAGCTAAATAAGAAATAATAGAAAAAAGTGCACAATAAATGCAATTTGCTTGAATCATCTGGAAACCATCCCCCTACACCCCAATCCAAGGAAAAATTGTCTTCCATGAAACCAGTCCCTGGTGCCAAAATGGTTGGGGGACTACTGGAGACAAATTCAAAGAGATCCAAAATGTTGTCCTTTGACTATTAAAACAATCCAAATCAAGTTAACTAAATTTGATGCTTTCACATAAATTATTCACTCATGTAATATGCATTTCCAGTTTAGTCTGTCAAAATAACTTTCCTTTTCCCTCAACTTACCAGTATTTTATCCTTTCCTCCTGAGACATATCATTTTCTAGATTTGTTCACAAGTGTTAGTTCCACTGTAAGACTGTCACCCCTTGAGACACTTACGAAACTTTGTATAAAGTAGATGCTCTATAAATGTTTACTGTACTACAAAAAAAAATGTATACGCAATATTTCAAAAATATAAGTATGACAATTTTACTACCATTAGTGTCCCTTAGTTTTATCATAAGTCACAAAGAGAGACAGCTGTCGTTATGTACCAGTTCTGTGACTCTTTGCAGGACCTTTAACCTGTCTTTGCTTAAACTTCAAGTTTCATAAACTGAAAATAATATATAACTTATAAGAATTTAAAATGAGAGAATATACATAAAAACACATATATACTACCCAGTACATGTCAGACACCGTGTTGATTTAAGTGCTGAATGGGTTGATTACTGACAACAGAGAAAAGAGGCCAGGAAAATGCAACTCTTGGGCTGCTTCTGAAAATTCTCTGAGCCCAAGATATAATTCTTTTGAGTTCTTACTGCAAGGCTGGGAAGAGAGTGACACAACACGGCACTTGATTTAAGTGCTGAAGGGGTTGATTACTGACAACAGAGAAAAGAGGCCAGGAAAATGCAACTCTTGGGCTGCTTCTGAAAATTCTCTGAGCCCAAGATATAATTCTTTTGAGTTCTTACTGCAAGGCTGGGATGAGAGTGACACAACACGGCACTGAAAAGGTACTTGTAACCCCAACAGTCTTAAATCAGTGAAACTAAGGCTTTATTAGACCAAAAAAGAAAAGAAAAAAAGAGTTGAAGGGAGGGTCTTTCTCATACCAGTCTTTTATGCCTAATTTTCAAAATTATGTCAGCCAGAAAAATTTCTCGAACTCAAACAGGTCTGTCTTTAAATCTTTCTTCAGTACACACACTGTGGTAACACATTGTTCACCATGAGACAATCTTACAATAAAGTATTTGGGTATTATGTTCCTTTGTATTTATCCTACCAGCACCAGAGTTAGTTTAATGTGAACTTAAACTATGAAAATACAAGGACTTCCCTGGTGGTCCAGTGGCTAACACTGTGCTTCCACTGCAGGGGGTGCAGGTTTGATCAATGGTCAGGGGATCCTGCAAGCCACATGACATGGCCAAAATAAAAATATAATGCTTTCAAAATTCAGCTTAAAGAAAAGAAAAAGAAAATACAGAAAAGAAAAAAAAAAAAAGAAAAAGCTATATATCTTTAGGGCATATAAATAATTTTCAGAAGAAAAAATGTTAATATATCACTAACTTCTCCTCAGTTTTAAACAAAGGTGTATCCCTTTTGCTAAGAAATAAGCTATGTTAATTTAGACACATTATTTTTAACATACTGACATTTAAAAGAGAAAAAAAAATTATCTGTCCTACCTTAAGATGTTTGTGATACATTATCAGTAGAATTATTTCCCCAAACTTTTAGCAAAATTTGTCACTCTGAAACCTGAATCTAATTCAAAGTATAAGACATTTAAACATACAACCACAGGGGACTTTAACATCAAAATAGTTTCATTATGAAATGAAAGCTGAGAAATAAAGTCACATTTTATTCTGTTAAATTCACTTAAAATCACACCCACAAAATAATCCCATTATCTGGCCAAATGAATTATTAGACTATGTTTAAAACAGTTTTATTAACTTAGTTAAAACAAAGCTTAGATGGGCATTTTTTAATGTACTGCACACATGACTTCTTTATTTTGATATTCTCAGTCTAATTTTTCTCCAGTAAAATACTCAGTCTAATGTGTCTCTATTTTTAAGAATTAGTTGCACTGTAGCTACTTTCAAACAGCAGTAAGCTTGCTGGTGGTTGATGTGACTTCCAGAAAGAAGCAGGGGAATGTTCTAGCCATCTTAAAGCCTTATTGCCAGATGTTAAGTATTTTTAAATTGCATATTAAACTATCCTAGTCTTTCCCATTTATAGATTTATCTCTTTTAAAAAAAGAAAAAGTAACATATCTTATATGCCTCAAGTACATTTTTTTCATCAAAATTATTTAAAAATAATCATGTAGACAACAGAGGTTTACAGATTATCTGTGACACAATTTAAGGAGTTTCAGATCAAATCATAGTGGGCCAAGTAAATCCACAGATTCACCCTGTTCCCCAGTTCCCCACTGTGTAACTAGAACAGACACACTTCGCAACTGGCACACTCACCATATTGACTCTCTGATCCACAGAGTAAGAATCATTATGGTAGGAATGATCAAGCAGAGGGCTTCACTGGTGGCTCAGTGGCAAAGAATCCACTACCCTGATAGTTCAGTTGGTAAAGAATCCACCTGCAATGCAGGAGACCCCAGTTCGATTCCTGGGTCAGAAAGATCCCCTGGAGAAGGGAAAGGTAACCCATTCCAGTATTCCTGGGCTTCTCTTGCGGCTCATTTGATAAAGAATCTGCCTGCAATGTGGGAGACCTGAGTTCGATCCCTGGGTTGGGAAGATCCCCTGGAGAAGGGAAAGGTTACCCACTCCAGTATTCTGGCCTGGAGAATTCCATGGACTGTATAGTCCATGGGGTCCCAAAGAGTTGGACATGACTAAGTGACTTTCAAGTATATATAAGTATACATCAATGCAGGAGACATAAGCTCAATCCCTGGGGAAGATCCCTTGGAGGAGGAAATTACAACCCACTCCAGTACTCTTGCCTGGAAAATTCCATGGACAGAGAGGAGTCTGGCGGGCTATAGTCCACAGAGTTGCAAAGACTAGGATGCAACTGAGCACACACACACAATCAAGTAGAAGCCACTAGAGTTTCTTCTCCTTCTCACCAAGGTATTTTTAAAATGCAGTATTGGAGATGAGTGCCATGATCAAAAAACATGAAAGAGGATGATATCTATCACATTCCATTTAACAACTTGTCTGTTTAGACTATGTGTAAAGCAGATGGGTCTTGAAAAATGACTGAATTATAAATAAATGCAGACAGGCAGTAACTCCAACTGCAGCTGGTGTTCAAAATACAGTATTTTTACTGGAACAAATTAGTATTAATCCCTGTAACCTGGTAAAGAAATGCTTTTTTCTCCATATTAATGTGCAAAGAATCCCAAAAGCACTTTGCTTTTACCTGGCAAGTTTAACAGTACACTATCACACTCTTGCCTCAGATCTCTGTCAATGCTCCTGCTCTCCAAAAAAGTCCACAGAGACTTTGATCTTACTGGAGTACACAGAACGTCACAACTGCCCGCTACACCGAAGGCATTATGCTGACTAGATCTACAAACAGGTAGAAGCCAGCACTTTAGCTATTTTAACACCACATAATGAAAACCAGCAAGCATGAAGTTAAACTTACCCTTAAGTTTCTGCACCAGTCAGAGTCCAGTCAGGAAACAGAAAATATAAAGTTTGCTTAACAAAGAGAACTTAATATAAAAAAGTGGGCATAAAATCGTAAGATCTGAAAAGGTAAAAAGTAAATACTGTGGTGTTATAGAGGTATAAATACAGAAAGTTATTACCACTCCTGGGGGAACAAAGGATAGGCTCAAATTATTAAAACTTAGAAGCTTGGACAAAGTGCTCTTTAGAGTAAAAACTGAGATTCCTGAGGAGGACACACTGCTCAGATGGTGTTCTGGTCCAGCTCACTCACTGCATAAGCAATTGAGTTTTAAGTTCTCATCCCAAGCTACCTCGACAGTGGTAGAGTTTGAACTAAACACTGGTCTTCTGACTTCTGACTTGATGAACTCTTTCTACTACAGAACACTTCCTGGATTAATATTTGGTCAGGTCACTCAAATATTCTAACTTTCCTTTAGATTAAAAAATATTAAAGATATTTAAGTAAGATTCTCTGAACTCAAAGAAATAAATTATGGACTATCATTTCTGAGACACCCTTTTATACCCCACACCAGGCAGAATCTGCTCTGGCTTTATAAAGCATGGTATCACAAAGGGGGCATGGATGTTCTGTTGAGGATATCATAGATGTTCTATTTTCCCTGGATGTTGCTTAACTTAGTTGTGCATATTCTGAAAATTCACTAAGCTGTACTTTTACTATTATTTTTGTACTTTTCTGTATGTTTTTACGTGAGAATTCATAAAGATAGCAAAATTATGCTGCCACCTTCCCAGAATCCTAAAAACTGATAAATTCCTATCTTATTTATCTTTTCATCTCTCAAAGATTATAGGAAGGAACAACAACAAACTTTATTTATGGATTTAATTCCTGAAAGCAAATGAGAAACTGATTGGTATGTAGAAATGTCCAAAACCATAGGAGAAAATAACCATGTCAAATGACAACTTATTGAGAAATTGTTAAATGTTGAGAAACCAGAATCTGCAAAGAGCTAGAGAAAAGTTCAGAACTTTGAAATTAGCCCAAGAACTAACTCTATAATTAACTAAACTATGTAACTTATGTAAAGTTATTTTATTCCTATAAAAGTATTCCTCATCTGAAAAATGAGTTTGATACTACCTACCTAAAGAGATAAATGAGGATTAGAATTAAGATACTGAAATGTTTTGCATGTTATCTGAAATGAATATCGTTACTGTGTAAGAAAGGCAGTTGTAGGGGCTTCCCTGGGAGTCCAGTGGTTAAGAATCCACTTGCAAAGGACACGGGTTCGACCCCTGGTTTGGGAAGATCTCACATGCTGTGGGGCAACTAAGCCTGTGCACCACAATGTAGCCCGTGTGCTGCAATTACTGAAATCCACAGGCCTAGAGCCTGTGCTCTAAAACAAGAGAAGCCATTGCAAGGAGAAGCCTGAACACTGCTGCTAGACAGTAGGCCCCACTCTCTGCAACTAGAGAAAGCCAGTGCACAGTAACAGAGACCCAGTGCAGCCAAAAATAAATATTAAAAAAAAAAAGAAAGGTAGTACAATCTTATGTTAAAAAAAAAACCCTACACTATTAGTCAAAACTAAAGGGGTAATACCGACCTTCTCCAAAAGGACTTATGGCAGCGTGCTGCACCTCCCAGGACTGCTGCTGCCAATGCCTCTGACTTCACAGCAGGCCGCTGTCAACCCAAGCCTCTGCCAGACACTCCCAAATACTCACAGCAGAAGATGAGTGCACGTCCTTCTACATCACCCTCATGCTAACCAAAATGATCACATGGACCACAGTTTTGTGTAACTCAATGAAACTAAGACAAGGGAATATTTCATGCAAAGATGGACACACTAAAGGACAGAAATAGTATGGACCTAACAGAAGCAAAAGATATTAAGAAGAGGTGGCAAGAATACACAGACGAATTGTACAGAAAAGGTCTTAATGACCCCGATAACCACAATGGTGTGATCACTTACCTAGAGCCAGACATCCTGGAGTGTGAAGTCAAGTGGGCCTCAGGAAGTATTACTAAGACAAAGCTAGTGGAGGTGATGGAATTCCANACACAGACGAATTGTACAGAAAAGGTCTTAATGACCCCGATAACCACAATGGTGTGATCACTTACCTAGAGCCAGACATCCTGGAGTGTGAAGTCAAGTGGGCCTCAGGAAGTATTACTAAGACAAAGCTAGTGGAGGTGATGGAATTCCAAGTGAGCTATTTCTAATCCTAAAAGATAATGTTAAAGTGCTGCACTCAATTCATCAGCAAATTTGGAAAACTCAGCAGAGGCCACAGGACTGGAAAAGGTCAGTTTTTATTCCAATCCGAAAGAAAGACAATGCCAAAGAAAGTTCCAACTACGACACAATTGCACTCATCTCACATGCTAGTGTGAATTCTATACTTTTTATATGTTCACAAGTACTAGTACTGGAATATAACATTTTTACACCAAGTGGAATATTGTATCAGTGTCCAGTTAGTCCAGTGGTCCTCAAAGATTTTGGTTTCAGGACTCCTCTGCTGGTGCTGCTAAGTCGCTTCAGTCGTGTGTGACCCCATAGATGGCAGCCCACCAGGCTTCCCCGTCCCTGGGATTCTCCAGGCAAGAACACTGGAGTGGGTTGCCATTTCCTTCTCCAATGCATGAAAGTGAAAAGTGAAAGTGAAGTCGCTCAGTCCTGTCCGACTCTTAGTGACCCCATGGACTGCAGCCCACCAGGCTCCTCCGTTCATGGGATTTTCCAGGCAAGAGGGGGCAAGATTCTCTGCCAAATATTGGTCAGTTTTGTGGCCCCCAAAGGGGTAGGAAGGAATCTGGGATGATGAAACTGTTCTATATCTTGACTGTGGTGGTAGGTACATGACTGTATGTTTGTCCAAAATAACAGAATTTTATATTTAAAGGAGTGAATATATGTAAATTAAACTTTCCAAAAGTCTGACTCAAAAAAAAAAAATTCTTGAAGATCCCAAAGAGCTTCTGTTTATTCGTGCTATCAATATCTAGCATATTAGAAATTATAAAGGAGAAAAATCAGGGATTCCCTGGTTGCTCAGTGGTGAAGAATTTGCTTGCCAATCCAGGAAACACAGGTGGATCCCTGATTGGGGAAGACCCCACATGCTGCAGAGCATCTAAGCCCATTTGTCACAACTATTGAAACTGTGCTCTAGAGCCTGGGAGCCACAGCTACTGAGGCCCTTGTGCGCTCCAGCCTGTGCTCTGCAACAAGAGCAGTAACTGCAGAGAAATCCACACCGCAACTGGAGAGTAGCCCCGGTCTCAGCAACTAGAGAAAGCTCATGCAGCAACAAAGACCAGGCATACCCAAAAATAAATAAATAAAATTATCAAAAAAAATTTTAATGAGAAAATCTTTAGTTTTTTATGTATTCATTTTTAAAATAATAAATTCATTGAATGTTAACAAATAATGTATTCTTCATGAAAAATAACTATTTTCCAAAGCAAAAAATATTTAGTGAGAAAAGTCACATTTTTTGAGTCAATCTCTTTAATGTTTGCCTTCAAATAGGGAACAGCTGGATTCTCATATCTGCTTCTGGATTCAACCTGTTACAGAATGACAGGTCACCTGGCCTCTGGAAAACTCCACTGTACGCTTGTAAGAAAATGAGTGTGAAAAAGACAACACCTGCATATTATTACAAAAATAATTTTGAGCTGGAAATGTCAGGAACCCCAGGGCTCCTGGACCATACTTGGAGAATCTTTGATCTAACCTATACAAGAAAATATCAAGTATTAAATACGGTAAAGTAATAAAATATACTTATTTTCAAATCAAGGAAAGTGTCTCTTATGATTATCCGTTCCAATTTAATACACTAATATTCCCTTTATCCAGATCAAAACTTCTATCAAACAACGATTTAGACTAAGCTACCAATCTCAATTTAAATTAAAAACATTTCAGAGGTGGTCCATGAGTTTAAAAAAAAAAACCACCAGAGACTTCCCTAGTGGTCCAACGGTTAGGACTCCAGGCTTTAAAATGCAGGAGGTGCGGGTTCCATCCCTGGTTGGGGAACTAAGATCCCACATGCCATGCTGATTCGGCCAAAAAATTAATTTTAAAATGTTTTAAAAAGAAAAATCAGACCGTAAGAGGCACAGCACCATCCTCGAGCCTTCATTCACTGACTGTAGGACAAGGCATATCAAAGGCAGCAAGAACATGGAGAAAGTAAGGCAAAGAAAATACCTGACTTCAGGAAAAAAGAAGAGAGCACAAAATGAAAAGGCAGGCAGAACTGCAAAAGTCAAGCAATACAGGAGCAAACATATCCTGAATGAAAAATACGAGAAAAAACAAACATTGCTCCCTGTATGCACACTTAAAGGAACTCAAAACTTGTTTTTACTGGCAGTCAAACTACACCAAACGGCTCTCCTTGTGCAATGGCATTCATATGACCCCCAGTGGGAATCCACTCTCCTCTCAGCGATCGCTGTGTCTAACATGCTCAGCAAGGTGGGAGACCTGTGCGTTACGGGGAGTGTAGGGGGTGCCTACTGGAGGCTTTTTATTTCAGTGTTACACAACTTTCACACCCGGAGAGCAGTCCAGAACCAGTTACTAGTCCAAGCGACAAAGTCACACCTGCTGTCTGCGGGAGCTCGGTTCCCAGGTCTTTTAAAAATATTTCCCAAGGAAGAGGGGGCACGGCCGGGAGCCGGCGCCACCCCAGGGCGAACGAGGGCAGTCCTGGACGGCCCCAGGCGGCGCGGCCGCCCGGCCACCCGTCCCGGCAGTCCCGCCCGCGGCAGCGGGACCGCCTCGCACCGCCCCCCGCCCCGCGACTCCTCTGGCGGGGTCCCGGGCCGCCTGCCTCCGCGGCCTCGGTTTCCCCTTCCGTACGGCGGTCGGACGGGCCCCCTCTCCCCTGGCCCCTCGCCTGGCAACAGGACCCCGGCGCGAGGCCGCTCGGCCGCTCACCAGCTCAGGCCGCCCCCGCGGCGAGTGGTCCCTGAGGGGGACGATCCTCGGCGCCCAACACTCACCCGGCTGACGCTTCAACGCCATCACCGACACCAGGTAGTGGGCGATATCAAAAAAGGGGAACATGGAAGTGCGAGAAAAGGCAAGGGTCAGCTCATTCCACGGAGAGTCCATCGCGACTACCGACCGCCGCAGCCGAAGCAGCCGCGGAGACGGGTGCCCGGCGAGCGCGACGAGGGGTGGGGGAGGGGACGGCCGCGGCCACGCGCTCCTCGACGCGGCCTCCGGGAGCCCTCCCTGCGCGTGCGCCCTGGCTCGCGAGGCTGGCGCGCGGGGGGGCGGGGCCGCGTGTCCCGGGAGCCTCGGGCGCGCGGGCGGTTGGCGGGTGAGCGGGACGAGCCGGCTGCCCCGCCACAGCCGAACCTTGTTCTCCTAATAAGGGTCCAGCAGCGTCTTCTCGGTGCAGGGGGTTGTGCCAGATCAGGAGAATGGGCAGATGAATGCAATATACGTAATGAATAAAAAGTGCTTTATTTCAGTTAACAGTTCATTTGTTATTTTTAAAACGAATAAAGAACTATTTTAAACGTTTCTTGCTGCTACTGCTGCTGCTAAGTCGCTTCAGCGTGTCCGACTCTATGCGACCCCATTGACGGCAGCCCACAGGCAAGAACACTGGAGTGGGTTGCCATTTCCTTAACTGTTTCTTAGTTATTTCTAATACGCTAAGTATTGATAAATGAGACCCACATAAAGTCTCAGGGCTCTGAGATCCTTTACAATTTTTTTTTTAAGGCAGCTTTTTTAAAGGTTTAATTTACATACATTTTATTCACCCTTTTTAATATAAAGTTCTATAATTTTGGATAAACGCAGTCCGCAAGAGGAGACGCTCAGAGTTGTGCGTGCTAAGTCACTTCAGTCGTATCGGACTCTATGTGACCCATTTAACCGGAGCCCTCCAGGCTTCTCTGGCCATGGGAGTCTCCAGGCAAGAATACAGGCGTGGGTCACCAGCCCTCCTCCAGGGGATCTTCCCCACCCAGGGATTAAACCCGCTCTCTTATGTCTCCTGCATTGGCAGACTGGTTCTTTACTACTAATCTTACCAAGTGACCTTGCACCAAACTAAGGAAAAAAGCAACTCGTGATTATTTACATTTTGATGTTTCAGTGTGTTCGTTCCACAATTTTTATACATTTCTTTATCTTTGGAATTTTAGTATTGTGAACTTAGGGGCAGAACTTGGATGTTATTTCCCAAAATTTTAGTTTTAATGTCTTAAACTCCACAAAGTATGTGTTTTGTCCTTGGACTTAAAATACTATAATATCTCTAAATCATATGTCTATGCCAACATCACTCTGAGGCATAATTAAATTCATTACTAACACCAATAGGGCAAGAGTGAAAAGCATTAGAAGTTTTTTTTTTAAAGATATATCAAACATTTTGCTTACATATTAATTCCAACAGAAAAGAACGGATCATTTCAGACTCTACAAGTAATCTGAAACTTGTTTCATTTCAAAACTAAAAATATGTCAGATTCCACCCATCTGCCTAGAGCCTAAAGAATTTTTTTTTAAGAAACGAAATCATAACCTCACAAAAAGACACCTTCTACCTTTTAGCTCCGCTCACCGTATTTGCTTCTGGTCAGTGCTTCAGCTGCTCTAATGAAATGGGCAGAACAGAATGAAGCAGGCCATGAAAGGAGGGGAGCCTTTAAATCGGTAACAGGGAAAGGCAAGATTTGGGGAAATTATTCATGAAAATTAAAACCTGCCCTGACTTTTGGAAGCAGTTGATAAAGTTACATAATTATTGCAGATAAAAGAAATCCAAATTATAAAAGTATTGCTTATATAATAGAATGCAAAACTGGCCTAACCATATGAAATCTGGAAAAGAGTTTTGACTAAACATATTCGAAGCATTTTTAGTACAAAAATATGTGAAACTAATTGTCATACACCAAGTCTTTCAACAGCAATGCTCTTGATATTTTGGACTGAATAATTTGTAGTCTTGTGGGATGTCTTATGGAATGTTTAACAGCATCCCTGTCCTCTACCCACTATTAATAAATGCCAGTAGCACACACACACCCCCCACTGTGACAACCAAAAATGTCTCCAGAATTGCCAAATGTCCCTGAGGCAGGGGGTGGGGAGAGAGCAAAAAATCCCTAGTTCAGAATTACTTTATAAAAAAATAAATTTTGGACAGCATGTTCCATAATGCATATTCAATCATTATCGATATGCATCTAATATTAATCATCAAGTTAATTCTGCATAACTTGATCATTTATCCCCTGGATCAAGTTGAAAACATCTCAAAACCCAGCACCACAAAGGTGTATGTGTGTGTATGTGTGTGTATGTGTGTGTGTGTGTGTGTGTGTATCCAACTCTTTGGGACCTCATGGACTGCAACCCCCAGGCTCCTTAGCCCATGGAATTTTCCAGGCAAGAATACCGGAGTGGGTACTGTTTCCTACTCCACAGGATCTTCCTGACCTGGAGAGCGAAACTGCGTCTCATGTCTCCTGCACTGGCAGGGGGATTCTTTATCTCTAGCGCCACATGGGAAGCCCACCACAAAGGTAATCCTAGCTATTAATCTGCAATACTGCTTTCTATCCACTGAGTGGCATGCCTTTCACTTTGGGAAGTCAATAACAATAACTTTTAAAAAACCACGAAGAGTTCATGATGAGGAAGTTTCACATTAGAGAAGCCAATTTCACTTGTAATCTTTAGTATCTGGTTAGGCATTTTCATTCTAAAGTTGTTTTTATAGGGATTTGATAACTATGCATTTTCAAATTATAGTGTAAAAATGTATGACATTTTAAGACAAAGTATGTTTAATTTTAATTCTATTTTTTAATGGTCTGCATTATCAAGGAGGATTAACTAAAAGAGCACCAATTACCCTGAATTCAATCAGTACAATGAAATGCTGGCAAATGAGATTTAAGTGATAAATCAATTCAATTATATACTCAACTCTTTAGATTCAGTGTGTATCTAATAATACACATTAATGTGATGACTTGAAAATAATAACTTGGCTTACATTTCTTACACTGGAAACTAAAATCTTTTTCTGGAAACATCATTTACACCTGTAATATAAAAATTACACTAAAAATACTCTCCACATGTAACAAGTACAAATTTACCTACTTAACAATCTGATGTTACTAAAAGGGATATCTCTAGTGTTCATCAGTATAAGTGAAAGTGAAGTCGCTCAGTCGCATCTGACTCTTTGCGATCCCATGGACTGTAGCCTATCAGGCTCCTCCATCCATGGGATTTTCTAGGCAAGAATACTGGAGTGGGTTGCCATTTCCTTCTCCAGGAGATTTTCCCGACCCAGGGATTGAACCCGGGTCTCCCGCATTGTAAGCAGACGCTTTACTGCCTGAGCCACCAGGGCCAAAACTGCAGTCAACCACTGGTGCCATGGCTGCCAGGTGTCTATGGTTACCAGTCCTCCAAGTTATTATTCATCTCTGTTCAAGAGTAACAGGTACCATTAAATCAAAGGATAATATAATTGTGCAAGTTGAATGGACTCTTTAAAAAAAGTAACTTTGGATGTGAGTCAAATAAAACAGTTCTGAGCAGCTTAAACAAAGTGAGGGATTTACTGAAAGGCTACGAGGAAATCAGCCATCAATCCCCCAAAAGAGCAAAAAGCTGGGCATTTCTGAGGCCAGCGGCAGCAGGTGGGTGTGGGCTGCCCTTAGTTACTAATGATAGTCAATGTCAACATTGTCTAGTTCTGTGTCCCCAATTCAATACTGCCAGGAAAGAAAGCCTGCTCTCTCCTGGGACAGATGCCCTCTTCTGGTTAATCACCTCGGAGGGATGCCGGTTCACTTCCCTAGGTACCAGAGGCAGTGTCCTGAAAATGGATGGAGTCACACAGCCTTCACAAGAGGTGTCTCTTACAATCATTTTTAGGCCATTTATTTCAGAGAAGGCAACTCAGAGGTAGAGAGAGAGATCACAAAGGCAGGCAGTGACAGATCAGGATTTGTTATTATCCTATTATAATCAATCTCCCTACTGGGCTTTCTCTGGTTCCATGCAACCCAAATGGTTCTCCTAAAGTTGCCTTTTACGTAGATATAGCATCCCCACAGCAATGAAAAGGCTACCAGATGAGAGTGAGAAAGACCTATTAGGAGTCAGGGCTGTGGGTCAACAGCCAGGATTAAAGGAGTTTGTGGTTTCCAGCATAAACAGTGTGTTGAAGAGGCTGAACTCAGTGAGGCCACCAGGAAGTGGATTTATTATCCTCCAGACAAAGCCCCCAACCTTTATCTTTATGTCAGCAGATTCCATTACTTCCTCATCATTTAAGATACTAGAAAGTTAAAAGTCCAATCCAGTTAAAATGTCAACGTTGCATCTAATTCAGAGCTTTTCACCAGTCCCTCAGCTCAGGTCTGCCTGGCCCAGGGCCCTGCAGTGGGGGAAAGGGGCATGGGGTGGTCTTTTAGCCTTTCCTGATCTTCTCTCCCTTACGCCTTCTGTGTCCTCCAGGGTTAAGGTGTCAGATAAGGAAATTATAGAACGGGAACAAAAGGCTTTCTAGTTCACAAGTGTTTGTTATAGTTTTTGTTTTTGTTTTTGCTATTGATATTCTCTACAGCAGGCTCCCAGTGCTGACTCATGCATCGGGTACATTTGTGAGTTTCACAGAGATGTCATGGACCTCTGGATAGCAAGTTTTCCCAACACCTGAAGTTATGGCAAATACCATCAGATGGCTAACCCAACAGGCATATCCAACTTTGTATGTTGAGTTAAAACATTAATATGTTTTTTCCAGTCTCTCAGCAAGGGGTGGCAATGTGTTAGAATATTGGCCAATGAAAATGAAGCGAATCTGTTTGACCTGCTTCCAAAGACAAAGTGAAGAAGAATGAAGTTGAAGGACTGATGCTACACAATCTTAAGGCTTACTATACATCTATAATAATCAAGACAGTGTGGCATTGGGAAGAGACAAACAAGTGGCTGAAAGCAATGTGGCTTCTCTAACTAAAGTGACTACGCCCTTGAGACAGGCCCTTCTCTTTTTTTTCTGCCTTGAGCTGGGGCAAGCCCTGTGACCATGGAAGAAGGGTCAAGAAAATAGTAGGTAGCTGACAGTATCAGTTATCTCTCTCAGACTTGCTGCTATGCAAGAAAAAAATTATCCTTCATCTGTTTAAATAGAGTCTCAGTTGGCTTGGGGAAAGGAAGCACCTCCTTCCTCATAGAGAGAGGAGTAGAAGAGCACAGCACTCTTAACCTTTTGAACTCCCTTCTGTGAATTTTCTCTCAGATTTTTGATCTCTTGGGCTGTTGGGAGTGAAGTTCTCTGGGCCAGTTTTTATCTTTATTTAAGTAGCACTTGCACAGCCTAGCTCCTCTCTTTAGAATGTGAAGGTAACATCCTTTGTCTTTAGAGCTCTACCTGGAATTCCAATATAATAAATCCCAATTAAGGGCTACTCTGGTGATCTAGTGGTTAAAAGTCTGCCTTGCAATGCAGATGACACTGGTTCAATCCCTGGTCGAGGAAGATCACACACGCTTCATTAACAACTAAGCGAGTGAGGCACAACTATTGAGCCTGCGTTCTGGAGCCTGCAAGCTGCGCTACTGAGTCCACGTGCAGAAACTCCTGAAGCCTGCATGCCCGAGCTCCTGTGTCCACAAGAGAAGCCATGGCAATGAGAAGCCCGCCTACTGCAACCAGAGAGTAGCCCCAACTCTCCACAGCTAGAGAAAGCCCAGGTGCAGCAGTGACGACCCAGCACAACCAAAAATAAGTGAATAAATAAATATTTTTAAAATCCCAACTAACATCTTGTTATACCAAAGACAGGCAAATAGAAGAAGTTTTTAAAGAGAGGTGAGTGAAGTTTAAAAGAAAGTGCATATAGCTAAAGCTAGGAGCTCACAATGTCAGTAATCTGTGTAGATGAGTTGATTAAACCAAAACATTAGTAAAGAGAACACAATGTGCACCTGATGTGTGGGCAAATAAGAGGAATTCCACCTGCCTAAAGAGTCATGCTGCTGCTGCTAGGTCGCTTCAGTCGTGTCTGACTCTGTGTGACCCCATAGACGCCACCCCACCAGGCTCCCCCGTCCCTGGGATTCTCCAGGCAAGAACACTGGAGTGGGTTGCCATTTCCTTCTCCAATGCATGAAAGTGAAAAGTGAAAGTGAAGTCACTCAGTCATGTCCGACTCTTAGCGACCCCATGGACTGCAGCCCACCAGGCTCCTCCGTCCATGGGATTTTCCAGGCGAGAGTACTGGAGTGGGGTGCCCGTAAATATGTCCAAATAGCAGGGAGTTCCATAAGTACAAACAAAGCCAATGCAGTCACACGTGGACCCACATGGTGGTCAGAACCAATTATGGTTCTGACCCATAATTATGGAAAGAAGTCATTTTAATGTAAAGCTGTCCATATATGACAATTGACAAATAAACACACTGCTTGAGCCCTAAGCTGTCCAGATTTTATACAAAAAAAAAAAATAATAATAATACATTGGGGCTTCCCCAGTGGTTCAGCAGTAAAGAATTCAGCTGCAGCGCAAGAGAACTGCAAGAGATGCAGGTTTGATCCCTGGTTTGGGAAGATCACCTGGAATAGGAAATAGCAACCCAGTCCAGTATTCTTGCCCAGGAAATCCCATGGACAGAGGAGCCTGGCAGGTTGCAGTCTATTGGTTGCAAAGAGTCAGACACGACTGAACAATGAAACAACAACATCTACATTACATATCTCCTGAGTTTATTTTTTAATTCAGTGTTCAATTAGTGGAACTGTATGTATATCTATAGATATAACATATATTCCAGAGACTGCGTCAATCACTGAATGTTCCTTCAGTGTTTGTAAATCTGTGTAAGTCATGGAAGATGTAAACTCTCTAAAATGTAAAAATCTCTTAGCATTTATTATCTATGAAGCCAAGTATTCTTGCTTTTGCATACAAAAATATAAATATTTCCTTAGTTTAAAAAAAGCTAAAGAGACTATTTCTAACATTAGCACAACTTCTTATAGGCATTAAACTTATCTTGCTGCTGCAGCTGCTAAGTCGCTTCAGTCGTGTCCGACTCTGTGTGACCCCATAGACGGCAGCCCACCAGGCTCCCCTGTCCCTGGGATTCTCCAGGCAAGAACACAGGAGTGGGTTGCCATTTCCTTCTCCGATGCATGAAAGTGAAAAGTGAAAGTGAAGTCACTCAGTCGTGTCTGACTCCTAGCGACCCCATGGACTGCAGCCCACCAGGCTCCTCCATCCATGGGATTTGCCAGGCAAGAGTACTGGAGTGGGGTGCCATTAATAATTTCTCAAAATGTTTAGCCATGGAAATCTATTTTTTCCCCTCCAAACAGTTCACAAAATTGGAAATCCAGCTTGAGAACCCTGTATAAAGTTTTTCCTGTCTCCACTATGGTCAGTTGTACTATCGGGTTATATACAATGTTCATTTACTCAATACCTATGTATCTTATCTTTCAGATTAGCCCCATCAGATCACAATGTCAAAGTCTTTCCCTCCATCTCTTCATCTGCCTTTCTGTTAGGCTTAACCAGCCATAAGTAACATACAAAATTATATTCTTGACTTTATACCAAGGAGTTCATTTGCAAAACTCTCTCATCTTGGGAGATGGTGTACAAGGATGGTAACACAGAATCTACAGGCTCCAGAGTTAGACATTCTATTTACTGTGTAACCTTATAGAAGCAGTTGCTAGATCTCTGTAAACTTCTGTCTTCATCTTTAACCTAGGAATAACAGTAGTTACTTAACAGTGTTGTTTTCAAAATTGAGAGCATATCACAGATACAGAAAATAAACTAGTGGTTACCTGTAGGGGGAAGAGCAATATTCGGGTGAGGAAGTGGAAGGTACAAACAATTGGGTGTAAGATAGACTGCAAGGATATATTGTACAACACAGGAAATGTAGCCAATATTTTGAAGTCACTATAAAGGGAGTGTAACCTTTAAAAATTATGTAAGAAATTTAAAGGGAAACAAACAGGAAAAACCAAACCGACCTGACAGTAAGCAGGACCTAAGGAAAAATTAGGTAAGTTGGACTGTGAAGAAAGCTGAGTGCTGAAGAATTGATGCCTTTGAACTGTGGTGTTGGAGAAGACTCTTGAGAGTCCCTTGGACTGCAAGGAGATCCAACCAGTCCATTCTAAAGATCAGTCCTGGGTGTTCATTGGAAGGACTGATGCTAAAGCTGAAACTCCAATACTTTGACCACCTCATGTGAAGAGTTGACTCATTGGAAAGACTCTGATGCTGGGAGGGATTGTGGGCAGGAGGAGAAGGGGGCGACAGAGGATGAGATGGCTGGATGGCATCACTGACTTGATGGACGTGAGTTTGAGTGAACTCCGAGAGTTGGTGATGGACAGGGAGGCCTGGCGTGCTGCAATTCATGGGGGTCACAAAGAGTCAGACACGACTGAGCAACTGAATTGAACTGAACTGAAGGAAAAATTAAAAGCACATACGCATGAATTGCTTAGCCAAGTACCTGACACATGGTACCTGCTCAATTAATTTTAGCTATGACTCTTCTATGATATTTAGATCTCTTAAGAGGAACTTGGAAGTCCCTTTTCTACTGCCTTTCTAACTTCTAAAGTTTATAGATGACACTAACTTTAGAGACATAGTGCTCAATGGTGCAGTTGCCAAACCAGATGTCCTAAGTCAAATCCTGATTCTGGCTCTTGCTCACTGAATTACCTCACACAAGTTTCTCTACACCTCAGTTTTCTCATTTCTAAAATGGTGAAAATAACTCATGCAGTTTTCTGAGGATTAAATATGTTAAGACATGTAAAGAACAGTGCCTAGAAAATAGAAACCCCATAAATGTTAGTTATTATTATTCAAAATTTACTTACCCAACATCATAAATAGTTTAGTTTTCTTTTATCATGAATACAATTCAATTTGGACCTAATTTCATAGAAAATGCCTACATATGAAAGCATTCAAATTTGTGTTCTGGCAATGGCACCCCACTCCAGTACTCTTGCCTGGAAAATCCCATGGGTGGAGGAGCCTGGTGGGCTGCAGTCCATGGGGTCGCTAGGAGTCGGACACAACTGAGCGACTTCACTTTCACTTTTCACTTTCATGCATTGGAGAAGGAAATGGCAACCCACTCCAGTGTTCTTGCCTGGAGAATCCCCAAACGGGGGAGCCTGATGGGCTGCCGTGTATGGGGATGCACAGAGTCGGACACGACTGAAGCGACTTAGCAGCAGCATAGTGACCTGAGCATGCACACACACTGCAATAAGATTACAATAGAACTGTCTCCTACTTTAATATTATTATCACTTTAATAGTAAAACACACCAGAAGAATCATGTTAATAAATGTAAAATGCATAGAAATACGGCTCCCCTGTATTAGTTCTTTGTTATACTTAAATGTTATGTATATGATATTAGATTATGTTTCAGCGGCTGTTTTTTTTTTTAATTTTCCTTTGAGATTAACACACTATATTAAACATATGAGGGCTTCCCTGGTGGCTCAGATGGTAAAGAATTCGCCTGTAATGCAGAAGATGTGGGTTTGATCCCTGGGTCAGGAAGATCCCTTGTATGAGGGCATGGCAACCCACTCCAGGATTCTTGCCTGGAGAATCCCCATGGACAGAGAAGCATGGTGGGCTATAGTCCATGGGGTCGTATAGAGTTGAACATGACTGAGTGACTAAGCACACAGCACATATTGACCTAAATAATGATCAGAATGATCAGTGTGCAATCAAAAAGGATGCAGACATCCTAAAGTTCAGTAAAATATCCTTAGCATTCCAAGACGCCTGCCAGTGCAGGAGATGCAAGCTCGATCCCTGGGTCAGGAAGATTCCCTGGAAAAGGAAATGGTAACCCACTCCAGTATTCTTGCCTGGAAAATTCCATGGGCAAGTGAGCCTGGTGGAATACAGTCCATGGGGTCACAAAGACTCAGACACAACTGAGCAAACATACACACATTCCAAGAACAAGTATAGGCATTTCTCCTTTACTTGGCTCCTTTTTGATTTTGTGTTGTGTTTTCCTCTTATTTCCTTCTCTTTAGCACCATACCTCATAATAATAATGTGCATCCAGATAAAAATAACAATAATGCTTCCCTGAATACATGAAGAAAACCCTATTGCTTTAGCCAAAGGCATGTTTTTGAGGTTTTCTAGTTCTCTTATCACATTCTCTCATACTTCCCTGGTAGCCCAGATGGTAAAAGCATCTGCCTACAATGTGGGAGACATGGGTTCAATCCTTGGGTCAGGAAGATCTCCTGGAGAAGGAAATGGCAACCCACTCTAGTATTCTTGCCTGGAAAATCCCATGGATGGAGGAGCCTGGTAGACTACAGTCTTTGGGGTTGCAAAGAGTCAGATACAACTGAGCAACTTCACTTTATCACATTCTCTCAGTCATAAGTCATATACATTGAAATCTACTAGTTCAGTTCAGAAAAAGTCATTAGCAGGACCTCCAATCCTCTAAATTCACCTAACTTTTATATGCCAATGTAAAAAAAAAAAGAAGAGTTATCCAGGGCATATTCTAAAGAAAAGCTGGGAACATTCACCCCCAGACAGAGGTTAAGACTGGGCCAACAGTTGTTGCAAATTCATAACCGAGAGAGACTGAGGATAAAATTAGACATGGGGATATTGAGACTGGTTCATTAGAGTGAGCAATTGGCAAGTTTTCTCAATGAGACTGTAAATGAGACTAAGAAATCCAACCTGAGGACCAGATGAGGTTTAGTCGGCAGGCATAAGCAGGAACAAAGTCAAACATTACCAGAGCAAAAATGTCAGGTGAAAAAAGTTAAGCCAATGAAGCAAGAAACACATGGGTGACAAGGTATGAATGACTAGCCATAGAAAAACTCCTGATGTTAACACTTGGCAGGAGCCAAACAAAAATTTCTCCCCAATGAGTGAAAAGTTATACCAAAAAGAACTTGCTATTCAAAAGACATCTTCACAGAAAAAGCTCTAACTCTAAAAGAAAAACCTGATAAATAGGATTACACTAAGATTAAGAACTTCCAATTACCAAAGGCACTATAAAGAGACTAAAAAGACAAGCAAAAAGTGGAAGATTCTTGCTACATGTGTTTATCTCCAACACAGGAGTCTTACCCAGAAAATACAAAGAACTCATATAAATTAATAAGTAGAAGAGAACAAGCATTCTTAAAGTTCAGTACAAAACTGAGCAAGAAATTGAGCAAGTAATTTACAAAAAGAAAGAAGAAAGTGTCAGTCACTCAGTCATGACTGACTCTTTGTGACTGCATGGACTGTAGCCTGCCAGGTTCCTCTGTTCACGGAATTCTCCAGGCAAGAATACTAGAGTGGGTCGCCATTTCCTTCTCGAGGAGATCTTCCCAATCCAGGGATTGAACCTGGGTCTCCTGCATTGCAGGTGAATTCTGTACCTTCTGAGCCACCAGGGGGCTAATTTGCAAAGAGGATATACAAATAACAAATAAACATATGCAGACATGCTCAACTTTAACAGTCATCATAGCAAGGCAAATTAAGACAAGATACTACTATATGCACATCAAAATGGCTAAAATGAAAGAGATAAAATAACAAGTGCTGCTGAAGATATTAAGCAAACTTGAACTCTCTTATACTGCTGATAAGAGTATA
Organism: Cephalophus harveyi; assembly: GCA_006410635.1. Classification (NCBI taxonomy): domain Eukaryota; kingdom Metazoa; phylum Chordata; class Mammalia; order Artiodactyla; family Bovidae; genus Cephalophus; species Cephalophus harveyi. The sequence continues at coordinate 175,489 of SJYT01003582.1, read as the reverse complement.
ATTTGATACAACCACTTTGGAAAACTGGTTGTATGTGCTAAAAGTGAACACAGATATCCTTAGACCCAGCAATTTCATTCCTAAGAGATCATATATTTACCAAAAGATATGCATACAAATGTTCATAAAGCCCAAATGAAAATAACCCAGTTCAGTTCAGTTTCTCAGTCATGTCCGACTCTTTGTGACCCCATGAACCTCAGCATGCCAGGCCTCCCTGTCCATCACCAACTGCTGGAGTCCACCTAAACCCATGTCCATCGAGTCGGTGATGCCATCCAACCATCTCATCCTCTGTCGTCCCCATCTCCTCCTGCCCTCAATCTTTCCCAGCATCAGGGTCTTTTCTAATGAATCAGCTCTTCGCATGAGGTGGCCAAAGTATTGGAGTTTCAGCTTTAGCATCAGTCCTTCCAATGAATACTCAGGACTGATCTTTAGGATGGACTGGTTGGATCTCCTTGCAGTCCAAGGGACTCTCAAGAGTCTTCTCCAACACCACAGTTCAAAGGCATCAATTCTTCGGCACTCAGCTTTCTTTATAGTCCAACTCTCACATCCATACATGACTACTGGAAAAACCATAGCCTTGACTAGACAGACCAATGTTCATCAAAAGTAATACGAATGAATAAAATGAATAAACTCTTATATATACTTGTAATATATGTGTGTGCACTAAGACACTTCAGTTGTGTATGGCTGTTTGTGATCCCATGGACTGTAGCCCACCACTCTCCTCTGTCTGTGGGATTCTCCAGGCAAGACTACTGGAGTAGGTTGCCATGCCCTCCTCCAGGGGATCTTCCCAACCCAGGGACTGAACCCACGTCTCTTATGTCTCCTGCACTGGCAGATGTGTTCTTTATCATTAACAGCACCTAGTAATGAAAATCATGAAATACTGCTACTGTACCAATATCAATGCATCTCAAACATAATGCTGAAAGAAAGAACCAGAGATTAAAAAAAAATACATTCTGCATGATTCCATTTATATGGAGTTTAAAAACAGGCAAAACTAATATATGGAGATAGAAGATAGAGTAATGTAGTGGATATTCTTCAAGGCAAGAGTTTTGGTTTTGTTTTATGATATTGGTGCATTCACTGTGAAAATACATAGAGTTGCACTTTTATGATTTGTGCGTGTTTTATACATATATTATACTTCAAAAATTTTTCATTTAAAGAGGAAGAAAGACATCTTCTAACAAACTTACCAGGGCTTGGTAGGTAGTCTGGCCGTGACTAGGTTTTCTGTCTCTCCAGAAGAAACCCAGTGTCTGTGGGAGTAGTGTGGTGAGGCAAGGTACAAAAGCCTATCCCGATTCATGTTAAGTTTTTGCAGTCCATTTAAAGGCACTGTTATGTCATCAGCTTCATCAGAGCTTACACAATACCTAAGCTGTCTGCAGTTCCCTTAGTTCCATACTCTCTTGTTTCTAAAAAATCCCTTCCATGGGACTTCTCTGATAGTCCTGAGGTTCAGAATCCCCCTTGCAATGCTGGGGACACAGGTGCAATCCCTGGTCAGGGAACTAAGATCCCACATGCAGCAAATCAACAAAGCTCGTGTGCCACAACTACTGAGACACATCTAGAGCGTCCGTGGTCCTCAATGAAATATCCTGCATGATGCAACAAAGATCTCATGTGCTTTTACAACTAAGGCCCCATGCAGGGAAACAAATAAATATTGAACTAAAAGAATTCCTTGCAGAGCAGATGAAGTCAGTAACAATCATCCTGGAGTTAGTCATTGCTACTGCTGCTGCTAAGTCGCTTCAGTCGTGTCCGACTCTGTGCGACCCCATAGACGGCAGCCCACCAGGCTCCTCCGTCCCTGGGATTCTCCAGGCAAGAACACTGGCGTGGATTGCCATTTCCTTCCCCAATGCATGAAAGTGAAAAGTGAAAGTGAAGTTGCTCAGTCGTGTCTGACTCTTAGCGACCCCACAGACTGCAGCCCACCAGGCTCCTCCATCCATGGGATTTTCCAGGCAAGAGTACTGGAGTGGGGTGCCATCGCCTTCTCTGGGAGTTAGTCATTAGGTGCCAGTAATTTCAGGTCTTAATGCTTGGCTCCTTGGATCATTTGCTTTTTAAAAAAGCTTTATACTAAGGACAGAGCTGCTTAAAAAGTGGGAGTGGAGGTGAGAGGTGGGAATGGTCACCAGATAACAAGTCCACTCTCAGTTCAGTTCAGTTCCAGTTCAGTCGCTCAGTCGTGTCCGACTCTTTGCGACCCCATGAACTGCAGCACGCCAGGCCTCCCTGTCCATCACCAACTCCCAGAGTTTACTCAAATTCATGTCCATCGAGTCGGTGATGCCATCCAGCCATCTCATCCTCTGTCGTCCCCTTCTCCTCCTGTCCCCAATCCCTCCCAGCATCAGAGTCTTTTCCAATGAGTCAACTCTTCACATGAGGTGGCCAAAGTATATATGAGGTGGAGTTTCAGCTTTAGCATCAGTCCTTCCAAAGAACACCCAGGACTGATCTCCTTTACAATGGACTGGCTGGATGTCCTTGCAGTCCAAGGGACTCTCAAAAGTCTTCTCCAACACCACCATTCAAAAGCATCAGTTCTTCAGCGCTCAGCTTTCTTTATAGTCCAACTCTCACATCCGTACATGACCACTGGAAAAACCATAGCCCTGACTAGAGGGACCTTTGTTGGCAAAGTAATGTCTCTGCTTTTTAATATGCTATCTAGGTTCGTCATAACTTTCCTTCCAAGGAGTAAGCGTCTTTTAATTTCATGGCTGCAGTCACCATCTGCAGGGATTTTAGAGCCCCTAAAATAAAGTCTGTCACTATTTCCACTGTTTCCCCATCTATTTCCCATGAAGTGATGGGACCAGAGGCCATGATCTTAGTTTTCTGAATGTTGAGCTTTCCACTCTGGGGGCCCTCAATTATGTGCCTCTACATATTATAAGGGATCTCTTCTTCCTGAAAGGGAAGTAAAATTAGCTAAGTAGGGTTAAGAGTCTTGTGCTGTTGTGTGAGACAACGTCATCCCGGTTCCAACTATGCAAATTTTGTTGTATACTTTGAATTCAGAGCTCCATGGTAAGGGGACCTAGAGTCAGGCTCAGAATTCACTAAACAGTTATTCTCCACCAGGCTGCTAGATCATGAGAGGTAGTGGAGGGGCGGGGGGGCAGTGAGAACATAACAACTCACCCAAAGATTGCCATTCAGATCGGGATAGTGAATGGTTCAATGACCACCATCACCACCTTTTGTGAGGAAACTCTAACAAGTTGATTCATGCATCTTTATGTATAGGTGAACTACTTTCTGTGTAGACGAAAAACACCTCCAGGCTCTCAGGAGCTTTTCTCTAATGGCATACAGACCAATGAACAAAGGTTATATGGCTTGGTGAGTACTGTATCCTTACCATAGTTACTCTATACTTACCAACAGCAGGAAGCACAAGGTACTATGAGAGCTCTTAGAGGATAAGCCCTTAGGCCAGACCCAGAAGGTTGAGAAAGTCTGGAAAATAGCTGTTTACTTAGCAAATACACTAGAGTCATAACCCCATATTGTACACCAGTGTTTTGCCTGCCATCCCTGGCTATGAAATAGAGGATTTCTTTCAGGAGGCTCCTAACCAATCACATGGAAGCAAATCAGGTCTCTGAATAGTAGATATTTATCTCCAGATATTAATTCATAGAGTGTCTAGCTTCCAACTAAATAAACAAGACTTGGGACTTGATCAGGACTCTGGTCTACAAGTCTAAAATTTGTCACAGCTGTCTCCTAGAAGTCCAAGTCCATGAACTGATGCAACAATTTCTGTTTAAAGTAGGAGGAGGAACAGTTGCCTTGTTCCTTGCTCTGCTTTGCAGAGCACTCTGCTTCTCAGATCATGAACATAATTGTTGATCAGATCATGAGCTCCTTATTGAAAATTCGGACTTAAATTGGAGAAAGTAGGGGAAACTATTAGGCCATTCAGATATGACCTAAATCAAATCCCTTATTATTATACAGTCAAGTGACAAATAGAGTTAAAGAATTAGATATGATAGAGTGCCTGAAGAACTATGGACAGAGGTTTGTAACATACAGGAAGTGTTAGGGGAAGCACACTGATTGAAATCGCCCACCCTGGCCAGGCACCATAGTAACCATGAAAGGAGGTCCTGGTAACGAACACGGAACTAATAAGCCACCACCAACCAGAAGAGTTCAGGAAAGGTCAAAAGGAGACAGCACATGTCTGACCACTTCCCAGAATCCTTCTCACTGGCATCCATCTTGGCTGAACCAGGTGTGCACCACCAGGAAGGACTCTGAGTCAGGGTGATTGGCTAAAGACAACCAGGAAAATAATCCCATCGCCATAAAACCCAAGACTGTGAGTCACATGGTAGAGCAGTTCTCCTGGGTTCCCTTACCCTACTGCTGTCCGCCCAGGTGCCCTTTCCCAATAAAATCTCTTGCTTTGTCAGCACATGTGTCTCCCTGGACAGTTCATTTCCGAGTGTTAGACAAAAGTTCAGTTTCGGCCCTGGAAGGGGTCCCCCTTTCTGCAACAGAGGCAGTGACCAAAACCATCCCTAAGAAAAAGAAATGCAACAAGGCAAAATGGTTGTCTGAGGAGGCCTTAAAAATAGCTGAGAAAAGGGGAAAAACTTAAGGCAAAGAAGAAAAGGAAAAGTATACCCAGTTGAATGCAGAGTTCCAAAGAATAGCAAGGAGAGATAAGAAAGCCTTAAGTGAACAATACAAAGAAATAGAAGAAAACAATAGAACAGGAAAAACTACGTATCTCTTCAAGAAAATTAGAGATACCAGGAAACATTTCATGCAAATATGGGCACAATAAAGGACAGAAACGGTATGGACCTAACAGAAGCAGAAGAGATTAAGAAGAGATGGCAAGAATACACAGAACTTTGTACCAAAAAGGTCTTAATGACTAGGATAACCACAAAGGCATGGTTATCACTCACCTAGAGCCAGATATCCTGTAATGTGAAGTCACATGGGCCTTAGGAAGCATTCAGTTCAGTTCAGTTCAGTCGCTCAGTCATGTCCAACTCTTTGCCACCCCATGAATCACAGCACGCCAGGCCTCCCTGTCCATCACCAACTCCCAGAGTTCACTCAGACTCACGTCCATCGAGTCAGTGATGCCATCCAGCCATCTCATCCTCTGTGGTACCCTTTTCCTCCTGCCCCCAATCCCTCTCAGCATCAGAGTCTTTTCCAATGAGTCAACTCTTCGCATGAGGTGGCCAAAGAACAAAGTGGAGCTGATGGAATTCCAGCTGAGCTATTTCTAATTCTTAAAGATAATGCTGTTAAAGTGCTGAACTTAATATGCCAGCAAATTTGGAAAACTCAGCCGTGGCCACAGGACCACTGGAAAAGCTCAGTTTTCATTCCAATCCCAAAGAAAGGCAATGCCAAAGAACGATCAAACCAAAATTGCACTCATTTCACAGGCTAGCAAAGTAATGCTCAAAATTCTTCAAGCTAGACTTCAACAATATATGAACTGAGAACTTCCAGATGTATAAGCTAGATTTAGAAATGGCAGAGGAACCAGAAATCAAATTGCCAGCATCTGCTGGATCATAGAAAAAGCAAGGGAATTCCAGAAAAACATCTGATTATGCTAAAGTTTTTGATTGTAAGGATCACAAAAATCTGTGGAAAACTCCCAAAAAGATGGGAATATCAGACCACCTTACCTGCCTCCTGAGAAACCTGTATGCAGGTCAAGAAGCAACAGTTATAGCTGGACATGGAACAATGGACTGGTTCAAAACTGGGAAAGGAGTATGTTAAGGCTGTATGTTGTCACCTTGCTTATTTAACTTACATGCAGAGTACATCATGCGAAATTCTTGGCTGGATGAAACACAAGCTGAAATCATGATTGCTGGGAGAAATATCAGTAACCTCGGATATGCAGATGACACTACCTTAATGGCAGAAAGTGAAGAGGAACTAAAGAGCCTCTTGATGAAGGTGAAAGAGGACAGTGAAAAAGCTGGCTTAAAACTCAGCATTCAAAAAATGAAGTTCATGGCATGTGGTCCCATCATTTTATGGCAAATAGATGGGGAAACAATGGAAACGGTAACAGACTTTATTTTCTTGGGCTCCAAAATCACTGCATATGGTGATTGCAGCCATGAAATTTAAAGATACTTGCTCCTTGGAGGAAAAGGTATGATGAACCTAGACAGCATATTAAAAAGCAGAGATATCACTTTGCCAACAAAGGTCTATACAGTGAAAGATGTGGTTTTTCCAGTAATCATTGACAGATGTGAGAGTTGGACCATAAAGAAACCTGAGCTCAGAAGAATTGATGTTTTTGAACCGTGGTGTTGGAGAAGACTCTTGAGAGTCCCTTGGACTGCAAGGAGATCAAACCAGTCAATCCTAAAGGAAATCAATCCTGAATATTCATTTGAAAGACTATGCTGAAGCTGAAGCTCCAAAGACTCTGATGCTGGGCAAGACTGAGGGCAGGAGGAGAAGGGGGTGACTGAGGATGAGATGGTTGGATGACATCACTGACTCAGTGGACATGAGTTTGAGCAAACTCTGGGAGATAGCGAAGGACAGGGAAGCCTGGCCTGCTGCAGTCCGTGGGGTGGCAAAGAGTCGGACACAACTGAGTGATTGAACAACAAGTATTTCTCATGCTCCTTTTACACACCTATGAGCCAAGCACTCCATACATGCTCCCCCAGCATCATATTAAGGGCTCTGTAAGGCTCACTACTGTGTCTGTAGGTACCATATGTAGCCCCTGTTCCATCACATATTCATCTACCAAAGACCAGGCTTAGAAAGCAGATCATCTTTAATAATCCTTCAGAAGAGTGAAAAGTTCAAAGACTCCCACTAGCATCAGAGCAACTGCAGCATTTAGTGGATGAGAATTGGGAATTGGGAAAATGGCCAAAAAGTGAAACGGAAAATTTGCTGCCAGTTTCTATAATACCTCAAACACATGGGATTCTTCCACTATCACCTTCCTACAGTTCCAAAGCCTAGCCACTACTTAGGCAAAGAACTAGCATAGAGCTGCAGGAAAGAACACCATGGTGGGAAGCCAGTGTCACACACCAGTTCAGAGAGCTAGGTCTTATGAACAATGAAAGACAACCACAGGGCTGGGACGTCATATCTTTATAAGAAGCCCAAATACACCCAACTGCCACATAGATCTGATAACTATTGGGTCTCTCCTATTTCAAAAAAAAAAAAAATGAGGTGCAATTGACATACAAATTGCTATGCATATTTAATAAACAATTTGATGAGCTTGAAAGTAAGTATAGACCCATGAAACCATCACTACAATCCATGTATAAATACGTCCATTATCTCCGAAAGTTTCCTCTTGTCCTGTTCATTATTTGTGTAAGATAAGAACCCTTAACCTAATATTTACACTGTTAGCAATATAGTAAGTATTATTAACCATAAGCTCTAAATTTTGCAGCAGAGCTCTAGGAGTTATTCATTTCATATAAATGAAAATTCGAGAAGTCGTGCTCAGTTGCAACCCCAAGGCTTGTAGCCCACCAAGTTCCTCTGTTCATGGGATTTGTCTCACAAGAATACTAGAGTGGGTTGCCATTTCCTCCTTCAGGGGATGTTCTTGGCCCAGGGATTGAGCCTGCATCTCCTGTGTCTCCTGAATTGATAGGTAGATTCTTTGCCACTGAGCTCTTTATCACCTAGCTCTCTTCACCTGGGAAGCTGAAATTTTGTACCCTCAGACTAGCAACATCCCTGTTCAGCCCCCTGCCTCATCAACCACCATTCTATTCTCTGCTTCAATGAGTGATTATTTTAGACTCCTTGTGTGTGTGTGTTAGTCACTCAGTATGTCTGACTCTTTGTAACACTATGGATGTAGCCCTTCAGGCTTTTCTGTCCATGGAATTCTCCAGGCAAGAATATTAGAGTGGGTAGCCAGTCCCTTCTCCAGGAGATCTTCCCGACCCAGGGATCGAACATGGGTCTCCTGCACTGCAGGCAGATTCTTTATTTGACTCTTCGCGATCCCATGGACTGCAGCCTACCACGCTCCTCCATCCATGGGATTTTCCAGGCAAGAGTACTGGAGTGGGGTGCCATTGCCTTCTCCAGCTTGTCCTCTATGTCTGGCTTATTTTACATAACATGATGCTCTCAAAGTTCATCCATGCTGTTGCAGGAAACAGTAGGGTTTCTTTCTTTTTTGAAGCTGAATAATATTCCATCATACCCCCTTTTTTTATCCATTCATCAGTGAATTCTCTGACATTATTCTTTAAATAAGTTTTCTTTTCTTTCTCTCTCTTTTTTTTCCTTCTGAGACTTCTACCACAAATACATTTGCTTTCTTGAAGATATACCATAAGCCCTATAGTCTTTCTTCACTTTTTTCTATTCTTTTTTCTTTTTGTTCCTTAAACTAGATAATTTCAAATGATATGTCTTTGAGCTTTTTTATTCTTCCTGCTGCTTGATTTGGTCTACTGTTAAATATTTCTATTGAAAATTTCAGTTCAACCATTGTATTCTCTCTTTTTTTTTTTTCATTTTATTGCAGCATAATTGCTTTACAGTCACTGCATTCTTTAGCTCTAGAATTCTGTTTGGCTCTTTTTTTATGACTTCCCTTACTATAATTTTTGTTGTGTTCATGTATTGATTTTCAGATTTTGTTTAGTTGTCTATCTGTGTTCTCTTGTGCTGACTGAGCTTCTTTAAGATGATTGTTTTGAATTCTTTGTCAGGCAGTTCATAGGTCTCCATTTCTTTCAGTTCAGTTCAGTTCAGTTGCTCAGTTGTGTCCGACTCTTTGCGACCCCATGAATCACAGCACGCCAGGCCTCCCTGTTCATCACCATCTCTTGGAGTTCACTCAGACTCACGTTCATCGAGTCCATGATGCCATCCAGCCATCTCTTTAGGGTCAGTTATTGGAGCTTGATTTTGTTCCTTTGGTGGTATTTGTTCATGATCCTTGTAGCCTTCCACTGGTGTTTGCACATTTGAAGAACCTGTCATCTTTTTCCAGTTTCTATAGACTTGTTAGGGAGGGCTTGTCAGGTAAAGCCCTCCACCAGTTAGCCCAGCCAGAGGTTCTTCATGGGCTGGCTGGGGGGCTCCACAGGCAGATGGACCTGGTCCCAGGGATCAAGAGTGGTCTGCTTGTTACTGGGTGTTGCAAGGCAGCAGCTGAGATCTGTGCATCCCTTTTCTTTGTTCTTAGCGACTTGCCAGAGATCTAGCCTTGTCAATTCTCTCAGGGTTTTGGGTGAAGTGTGACAAAAAAGGGCCTCCCAAGTTGCAGTCTGAAAGGCAGGGGAAGTCAGGCTCTCACTTTGCCCTCTCCTTCCCCCATGGTGGACGATCAACTCAAAGGGATCTCTTTCAGTATTGTGCTGTGCCAGCCTGGGGATGGATGACATGCACAGAATGAATCTGTTCTTCTTACCCTTTCATTGTATCTTTTCTATTGTCTCTGAATAGAAAATAGAATGGGATGCTGTGACCTCGCACTCGCTTCCAGAGCTCTGATGAAGGTATTCATGGATGATTGTTAAACTGTCGCTTCCACATGGAGGGACTAGGACTAGAGCCTCCCTCCTGTCTGCTTTCTTGGTGATGTCATTCCTCTGATCTCTCCTATCGGTTACCTTTCTCTGGCTTTAATCCCAGATGTGACAGTGGACTTTGATTCTTATGTTGCATTTGCATTTGGGAATTTCCATTGTGACCTTAGAAACTGATCCTAGGCAAAAACACTCAGAGATATCTGGATTTTGCTTTGGTATCCTGTGTTTTCTAACCTGATACATAACTCCTTTCCCGTTTTTGCACTAGCACCTCTTAGAGAGTACATCCCCTGCTGTTTAACTGGAGAGGAGAGGCTCATTCACAGTTTTCCACATTCAGAGATTTGCTGGAATCTGGCTTTAAGAAATCCTGAGATCTACACAAAACATAGGGGAAAAACTGCCAGCATGAATTCAGTAATGATTTTCTATTAACATATCTTATGAATATCTAACTTTAAGCATTTTTTATTCAACAAGTTTTCTTAATCTTAGCCAAATTTTTTAATCTTCTAAGTTAAAAAAATCTATTATTGCTACAATTTTCATAAAGAAGTCATCTTTTTAACAAAGCTATGTCTGTAGTACTTGATTTGAATGAAGTCAAGGCAGTCACCTTGGCAAAGTCCCAAGACTTCAACCCCCATCAAACCTAACCTCTAGTCCTTAGTATGTTATAAGAATTTGATGAAAGAATGGCACAGTAAAAATCCAATAGGGCTTCATGTTAAGGTTTGACAGAAAACAACAAAATTCTATAAAGCAATTATCCTTCAATTAAAAAATAAATAAATTTTTTAAAAGGAAAATATAAGAAAAGGTAAAAAGACAAATAAGAGAAAAGCTGTAAAAAAAAAAACAATATAGGGAGTCCAACATACATCTACTAAGAGTTCAAAATGAACAAAAAATAAAAAACGGTGAATGAGTGGATGTAGGGTGGTGGGAGAGGACCCAGATTTGAAAATTCCAACCAGAATTATACCATAAATGAAAACCGATGCTGACATACATAATTACAAAATTAATAGAATACCAAAGATTAAAAGCTCAACTGGAATTCCATCACCCCACTAGCTTTGTTCGTAGTGATGCTTCCTAAGGCTCACTTGACTTCCCATTCCAGGATGTCTGGCTCTAGGTGAGTGATCACACCATTGTGGTTATTTGGGTCATGAAGATCTTTTTTTGTATAGTTCTTCTGTGTATTCTTGCCACCTCTTCTTAATATCTTCTGCTTCTTTTAGGTCCATACCATTTCTGTCCTTTATTGAGCCCATCTTTGCATGAAATGTTTCCTTGGTATCTCTAATTTTCTTGAAGAGATCTCTAGTCTTTCCTATTCTGTTGTTTTCCTCTATTTCTTTGCATTGATCACTGAGGAAGGCTTTCTTATCTCTCCTTGCTATTTTTTGGAACTCTGCATTCAAATGTGGATATCTTTCCTTTTCTCTTTTGCCTTTAGCCTCTTCTTTTCTCAGCTATTTGTAAGGCCTCCTCAGACAACCATTCTGCCTTTTTGCATTTCTTTTTCTTAGGCATGGTCTTGATCACTGCCTCCTGTACAATTTCACGAACCTCCGTCCATAGTTCTTCAGGTACTCTGCCTACCTAATCCCTTGAATCAATTTGTCACTTCCACTGTATAATCATAAGGGATTTGATTTAGGTCACACCTGAATGGTCTAGTAAGTGAAGTCACTCAGTCATGTCTGACTCTTTGCGACCCCATGGACTGTAGCCTACCAGGCTCCTCTGTCCATGGGATTTTCCAGGCAATAGTACTGGAGTGGATTGCCATTTCCTGCTCCAGCAGATCTTCCTGACCCAGGGATCGAACCTGGGTCTCCCTCATTGTAGAGAGATGTTTTACCATCTGAACCACCAGGGAAGTCAGTGATTTTCCCTACTTTCTTCAATTTAAGTCTGAATTTTGCAATAAGGAGTTCTGAGCCACAGTTAGCTCTTGGTCTTGTATGTTCAACAGTATGTGAACCATGAACTTCCAGATGTTCAAGCTGGATTTAGAAAAGGCAGAGGAACCAGAGATCAAATTGCCAACATCTGTTGGATCACTAAAAAAGCAAGAAAGTTCCAGAAAAACCTCTACTTCTGCTTTATTGACTACACCAAAGCCTTTGACTGTGGGGACCACAACATACTCGAAAATTCTTAAAGAGATGGGAATACCAGACCACCTGACTTGCCTTTTGAGAAATCTGTATGCAGGTCAGGAAGCAACAGTTAGAAATGGACATGGAACAACAGATTGGTTCCAAAGAGAGAAAGGAGTACGTCAAGGCTGTATATTGTCACCCTCTTATTTAACTTATATGCAGAGTACATCATGCAAAATGCTAGGCTGGATGAAGCACAGGCTGGAATGAAGATTGCCAGGAGAATATCAATAACTTCAGATATGCAGATGACACCACCCTTATGGCAGAAAGCAAGAAGAACTAAAAAGCCTCTTGATGAAAGTGAAAGAGGAGAGTGAAAAAGTTGGCTTGAAACTAAATATTCAGAAAACGAAGATCATGGCATCTGTTCCCACCACTTCATGGTAAATAGATGGGGAAACAATGGAAACAGTGACAGAGTTTATATTTTGAGGCTCCAAAATCACTGTAGATGGTGACTGCAGCCATGAAATTAAAAGATGCTTGCTCCTTGGAAGAAAAGTTATGACCAACCTAGACAACATATTAAAAAGCAGAGACATTACTTTGCCGACAAAGTTCTGTCTAGTCAAAGCTATGGTTTTTCCAGTGGTCATGTATGGATGTTAGAGTTGGACTATAAAGAAAACTGAGTGCTGAAGAATTGATGCCTTTGAACTATGGTGTTGGAGAAGACTCTTGAGAGTCCCTTGGACTGCAAGGAGATCCAAGCAATCAATCCTAAAGGAGATCAGCCCTGGGTGTTCTTTGGAAGGACTGATGCTGAAGCTGAAACTCCAATACTTCGGCCACCTGAGGCGAAGAACTGACTCATTAGAAAAGACCCTGATGCTGGGAAGGATTAAAGGCAGCAGGAGAAAGGGATGACAGAGGATGAGATGGTTGGATAGCATCACCGACTCAGAGGACACTGAGGGAGCTCCGGGAGTTGGTGATGGACAGGGAAGCCTGGCGTGCTGTAGTCCATAGGGTCACAAAGAGACACGAATGAGTGACTGAACTGACTGACTGAGGAAGATAAGGAATACAGGAATACCTGGTTTTGTCATGCTTTGCTTTACTGTGCTTTGCAAATGTTGTTTTTTAAAAATTGAACGTTAGTGGTAGCCTGTATCCAGCAAGTCTATCAGCACCATTTTTCCAACAGCATCTGCTCACTTCATATCTCTGTGTCACCTTTTGGTAATTGCAATATTTCACATTTTTGCATTATTGTATATTTGTTATGCTGATCTGTGATCACTGATCTTTGATGTCACAACTCACTGAAGGCTCAGATGACAGTTAATTTTCTTTTTAAGCAATAAATCATTTTAAAATTAAAAAAAATCCAATAGTGGTGAAAAAAGGGCCATTTGCAGCTAAATTAACACCAAGGTTAATATGTTTACATATTCATTATTGTTTTGATTGCTGGCTATTAAACTACTAGCAAAAGGAAGTCTGAAATTGGCCTATAATATTCAACTGTATAAGGAAATTTATTCAAAAATACTGGTGGAAAATTTTCAGGCAAAAAAAAAATCTATCTTAAATAAATTGTAAATTGAGTAATAATAACATTTTGTGGCAAGAAATGATTTATTTAAACACACCTGAAATATTCAACTCTGCCTCCCACATTCCATCGTGATGAGGATCTGAGGCTATAAGAGTATAAGAATAAATTTTTAGGTATTAAAAACAGCAAAGAGAGGGGACAGAAGGTGGGAGAAAAGGACAGCAGAGATGAAACATGGTTTGCTTTTCTTCTCTCGATGGAAACATTACTGCTGCATATTTAGGCTACTTTAGGGGTGATGGAGAGGGAGGTGTGGTGAATTGAGCATGTGAACTGAGAAGGCCTCAATCATTCATTAATTTCAGGACACTGGAAGTTTTCAACTGTGTAAATGGATGTGAATTATAAGCATCTCTCAGATCAGATACCGGAACTCAGTGTGAGATCCCAGAGGGAATGAGGGCTTTGAAATAAGAGAAAGTTGTGATAGAGACAGGTATGTGGCAATCTCCAGAGAATATAGCTACAACAGCTGGGACTTCATCACCCAAGAGTGTGTAACCAGTTTAGAAACTAAAAAGCTCAAAGGCTGAGTACTAACCACCTAGGGCAGCAAGAACTTGATGTGTGAAAGGGTCAGACTCCTGAATCTGTAGAAGAGACCAATTCAGGCAGCATTTGACTATGTCTTGACCAAGAAAGGAGGAAAGTGAATGGTATAAATATAGAAGAACAGTGGCAGGAAAGTTAAGGGCTAAAAATGAGCCGAAGTTAATTGAAAACACTTGTCTAGATTATTCTAGAACAATTTCACTTACCTATTTGAAAATTCAAATTGGCTTTTCCAATTTCACAATACGTGAAGCTTTTTTGAAGCCATTAGTATAAAAGTTAACATTTTGTGTACAGTCTTACAGAATGTAAGTCAGCTTGAGGTAGCATGTGAGGCAGTGTGAAGTCAATGTGAAGCAGCATGCAGGGGTTGGGGGCAGGGAGCACACTGGATTTGGACTCAGAAGCTCAAGTTATTAACTGGAGGATTGACTCCTTTAACATTTCTTAAGTTGCAGTTTTGACACTTGAAAATGGGCTTGAAAATACCATTTTCGTTGATCTTACTGTCCATTATGAAGATTAAATTATATACTTCTATATTTTGAATAAACATAAAGCTTTAAATGAACATAAATTATTTTTAAAATTAGGTGTGGAAGATTCCTGAAGATGCCCCTAGCGGAGTCAGCAAACACAAGGCAGAGAACAAATACAGGAAGAGCAATTGCCTCATTGAGGTGTTTTCTAATTTCCATACCTGAGTATCTTTCTCTACCAGAGTGCACATTTTGAAGGCAAGAGTTAAGTGTTAGACACTTTTGCACCTCCCAACCCAAGGAAGACAGGACCACAACTGTCATCCTTAAGAGGTAGTAGGTGCCAAGAAATGTTTGTTGAATTGTATCCCCTGGCTTCAGCTTCTAACCTGATATACTGAGTTGCCAAGAGGGTAACTGTGAGTAAGTTGGGAAGGAAGAAGAGGAAGCTTGCTTTACAGCAGGGGCAAACAGCCTTGACATTGTGGTCCTCGTTGTGCCTTCACTGTGCTGCCTTGCCTTTTCTATTTTGAACACAGCCGGCTACCGGGCACTCTCAGTTGTCAAGAGTTTGGTGGGCTCTCCAGACTAGCCGATTTGTGTGACTGCACACATGATGTACTTTCTTTTGGCACTTTTGGGGTGTAGGTTTACCGGCAAAGTCGTGTCCCTCTCTTCCTGGCCCTAGCTCTCTGCAGATCTGTTTATGCTGTTTAGGTTCATGAAGTACAAATTAGCATAATCCGATTAGATGAGCTGCTGAGGGGCATTTTTTTCCGTCTGAAAAGCAGAGAAAAGAAAAGTGCCTCACAAAGAGGGGGGCCTGGGGCTGGAAGGGCAGAGGGGACAATTGCTCCTGGGCTGCTGGCCTGAAAGCTTGCACCTGCACAAGCCCTCTTGTAAATAAGGACTCTTAGATGGTATTAAACGGGGGACTGAGAAGTCCGAGGGAGCTGGGGGAGGTAAGTATGGGGAAGAGAAAGGCAGGACAGCGGCTCTGCATCCCATTAATTGATTTATCTGGATCGCAAAGCGGGGCTTGCTGACAGAAGAGAATGCCCGTTTGATGCCTACTCAGCATTGAGAGTGGGTCAGCCCCATAATCGGGTCTATCGAGATAAGCATTTTAGAATCTCTGCAAGAGACTGATAAGGGGTTTACTTGTTGGGAACAAAGTTCAGTGGATATTTGATTTCAGTACTTGCTGAATTGGACTTCTGTATTTTTCCTTTATTTCCGGAAAAGAAAACAAACAAAAAAGCTGGGTGATGGTAGTTGTTTTAGGACTGTGGGTGATGTGTGCTTAGAAACCACAAGAGGAAAACTCAGCTATCAAAACTGTTAAAATAGGGAGTAAGTAAGTAAGTAAGTAAAGTCACTCAGTCGTGTCCGACTCTTTGTGACCCCATCGACTGCAACCCACCAGGTTCCTCAGTCCATGGGATTCTCCAGGCAAGAATACTGGAGTGGGTTTTGACTGATTGCACCTTTCTTGGCTATAGACAGTTTATGGGTATAAATGAAATTTTCATTATTTTGAAAACTAACAAGGACCCTAATCTATGTGTGTGATAAATTTTGAATTTCCAGGAGGTGATTTCTTCTACCCTTCCTACTTAGAAGAAAGATTTTTTTACCCTTAAAGATGAAAGAGTCCTGAGACGACATCCCTGTACTTGCTAGGGATTGATCCTCTGCACCAGTTTACATGATGCTCAGAGAACATCTGAATGTGTCCAACTCTATGAGATTAAAAGGAAACCTCATTTAAACCTGACTTACAATGTGACCATCAAAGGCCAAATAGAGGAGGGCTCATTTCTGTTGATACATCATCTGCAGTGGTGTTCAAAATAATTTAAAGTTGTGTTCAACATAATAGGAACAGAACCCCCATCATTTCCTTTAATTTATTTTCTATCAAAGAATTCTTGTGGATAGAAAATCCAAATTACCAATCAAATTACTCTGTACTTAAAATAAAATTCATTTCAATCATTGCCTACCTACAGTGAGCACTTATTTCCTGTGTGTGTGTTAGTTGCTCAGTCATATCTGACTCTGCAACCCCATGGACCACCAGATTCCTCTATCCATGGAATTCTCCAGGCAAGAATACTGAACTGGATTCCCTTCTCTAGGGGATCTTCCTGACCCAAGGATCAAACCAGGGTCTCCAGCACTGCTGGCAGATTCTTTACCATCTGAGCCACCAGGGAAGTCCACTTATAAAACTAAGTCCACTTAGAAACCCTAAGAGTCCATTCTTCAAGGTAGAAAACACAGAGAGATTTCGCCTGTGCTGAAAGGCAGATACGGATTTAGAGCCTTGTCTTGCTGCTTACTCATTGCACGAATCTTAAGTTGGTCTCCTAGACTCTTCAAAGCCACAATCGCCCCGACTGTAAATTAAAGCAAATACCTACCTCCACTAAATGGTAGTTAGAAGTACTGAAGATGACATTTATAAAATGTCTGGCACACAGCAAACAATTAATATGAATAACCCTTCCTCAAGGCATTTATATTTCCCATCCCACCCGCAAGCTGCCATCTTCAGTTCTCTTAGGTCGTGTGTCCAGGCAGATGGATGCTGATAGCCAAACACAGTGAAGTTTTCTAGTCCAGATAACTACCTCTCCTCTGCTTTATCTCCTCCCTTTTCACCAGTATATCTATCCTCCATTTCTATGGTGAAGCATCCTTTCTCCTGGAGCCTAGAGTCATACAGCCTCTCAGAGAGGAACAAGGAAGACAGTGTGAGGCTGTTTTCAGAGGCTCTGGAGCCTAGGGAAGAAATTTAGCATAGGGAGGCAGGTAAGGAAAGAATTTCTGTTTGCCAGAAGCCAAAGTGAGCATTGAATGGTTTGCCTTGGAAACGAACAGAGATCATTCTGTCGATTTTGAAACTGCATCCGAGTACTGCATTTCGGACTCTCTTGTTGACTATGATGACTACTCCATTTCTTTTGAGGGATTCCTGCCGGCAGTAGTAGATATAATGGTCATCTGAGTTAAATTCACCCATTCCAGTCCATTTTAGTTCGCTGATTCCTAGAATGTTGACGTTCACTCTTGCCATCTCCTGTTTGACCACTTCCAATTTGCCTTGATTCATGGAACTGACATTCCAGGTTCCTATGCAGTATTGCTCTTTACAGCATCGGACCTTGCTTCTATCACCAGTCACATCCACAACTGGGTATTGTTTTTGCTTTGGCTCCATCCTTTCATTCCTTCTGGAGTTATTTCTCCACTGATCTCCAGTAGCATATTGGGCACTTACTGACCTGGGGAGTTCCTCTTTCAATATCCTATCATTTTGCCTGTTCATACTGTTCATGGGGTTCTCAAGGCAAGAATACTGAAGTGGCTTGCCATTCCCTTCTCCAGTGGACCACGTTCTGTCAGCCCTCTCCACCATGACCCGCCTACCTAGATAGCATATTCAAAAGCAGAGACATTACTTTGCCAACAAAGGTCTGTCTAGTCAAGGCTATGGTTTTTCCAGTGGTCATGTATGGATGTGAGAGTTGGACTGTGAAGAAGGCTGAGCGCTGAAGAATTGATGCTTTTGAACTGTGGTGTTGGAGAAGACTCTTAAGAGTCCCTTGGACTGTGAGGAGATCCAACCAGTCCATTCTAAAGGAGATCAGTTCTGGGCGTTCTTTGGAAGGAATGATGCTGAAGCTGAAACTCCAGTACTTTGGTCACCTCATGCAAAGGAGAAGGAGATGACAGAGGATGAGATGGCTGGATGGCATCACTGACTCGATGGACATGAGTCTGAGTAAACTCCGGGAGTTGGTGATGGACAGGGAGGCCTGGCATGCTGTGATTCATGGGGTCACAGAGAGTCAGACACGACTGAACGACTGAACTGAAACTGGAAAGTAAACATGTGAAATACCTTAAGTGTGATCTGGGGATCTGGAGGCCTGATATTCAGAGAAAAGAGGTGAAAAGTAGATGGAGTAAGGCCTGAGAAGCTCATGAGCTCTGACAGGCACTGTCTCCCTTGGGCGGTGGGCTGAAACAGTTGCATTTCACACATCCTCTCACATAGAATAATGGAGTGGCAGAAAAGGCAGCAGTGCGAGGTATCCTTAGAAAAGGTGCTCTCTCTATCCACATAGGTTTGGCAATAGTCAAACCTACTGTCAATTAATCTACAACAAAGAGGGCAAAATATACAATGAAGAAAAGACAGTCTCTTCAATAAACGGTCCTGGAGCCACTGGACAACCACATGTAAAAAAAAAAAAGAAATTAGAACATCCTTTAACACCATACACAAAAATGACCTTAAAATGGATTAAAGACCTAAAGGTAAGACTGAATAACATAAAATTCCTAGAGGAAAACATAGACAGAACACCCTTTGACATAAATTGCAGCAATATCTTTTCTGAGCCATCTCCTAGAGTAATGGAAATAAAAACAAAAATAAACAAATGGGACCCAACCAATTAAGCTCAAAAGCTTCTGCACAGCAAAGGAAACCATAAACAAAATGAAAAGACAACCCACAGAATGGGAGAAAATATTTGCAAACAGTGTGAGTGATAAGAGATTAATCTCCAAAATTTACAAAGAGCTCAGTTCAGTTCAGTTCCATTAAGTTCAATCGCTCAATCGTGTCCGACTCTTTGCGACTCCATGAATCGCAGCACGCCAGGCCTCCCTGTCCATCACCATCTTTCAGAGTTCACTCAGACTCACGTCCATTGAGTCCGTGATGCCATCCAGCCATCTCATCCTCGGTTGTCCCCTTCTCCTCCTGCCCCCAATCCCTCCCAGCATCAGAGTCTTTTCCAATGAGTCAGCTCTTCGCATGAGGTGGCCAAAGTACTGGAGTTTCAGCTTTAGCATCATTCCTTCTAAAGAACTCATGCAGCTCAATATTCAAAAAACAAACAACACAATCTAAAAACGGTCAGAGGACCTAAAAAGACATTTCTCCAAAGAAGACATACAGATGGCCAAGAGACACATGAAAACAGTTCAGTCGCTCAGTCATGTCTAACTCTTTGCAACCCCATAAACTGCAGCACGCCAGGCCTCCCTGTCCATCACCAACTCCTGGAATTCACTCAAACTCATATCCATTGAGTCAGTGACACCATCCAGCCATCTCATCCTCTGTCGTCCCCTTCTCCTCTTGCCCCCAATCCCTCCCAGTATCAGTCTTTTCCAGTGAGTCAGTTCTTCACATGAGGAGGCCAAAGTATTGGAATTTCAGCTTTAGCATCAGTCTTTCCAAAGAACATCCAGGACTGATTTCCTTTAGGATGGACTGGTTGGATCTCCTTGCAGTCCAAGGGACTCTTAAGAGTCTTCTCCAATACCACAGTTCAAAAGCATCAATTCTTTGGTGCTCAGCTTTCTTCACAGTCCAACTCTCACATCCATACATGACCACTGGAAAAACCATAGCCTTGACTAGACAGACCTTTGTTGGCAAAGTAATGTCTCTGCTTTTGAATATGCTATCTAGGTTGGTTATAACTTTCCTTCCAAGGAATAAGTGTCCTTTAATTTCATGGCTGCAATCACCATCTGCAGTGATTTTGGAGCCCCCCAAAATAAAGTCTGACACTGTTTCCACTGTTTCCCCATCTATTTCCCATGAAGTGATGGGATCAGATGCCATGATCTTTGTTT